>OZ024809.1:3792511-4335011 GCA_964017045.1 Omphiscola glabra | reverse complement strand
GGGAAAACCCCGCACGAGAGACCCGATCAGCTCGCGTCCGGTCTTATGACGAGGGCAGAAACTCATTCAAATAGGTAACCAGACAAAACGACAAGTGACGAAACGACAAGGGACAAAACGACAAGGGGCAAAACGACAAGTGACAAAACGACAAGGTGACAAAACGACAAGATGACAAAACGACAAGGTGACATAACGACAAGTGACAAAACGACAAGGTGACAAAACGACAAGTGACAAAACGACAAGTGACAAAACGACAAGTCTTCAAAGCCAACGCCTCCACCGTCTTTAGTGCCTTACATACAATAAAGTAATGTCAACTTTTTAAGATATTTTACATGCCTTATCGTTGGAGAAACACGGTATTCGGTTATCAGACTTGCGCATAATTACATTAAAATGTAATTAATTACCAGTAGTTAGAATTACATGACCTATTTTTGTAATTATCTATAATTTCCATTACTTCATTCAAAAGTATAATTAATTACCATTACAAATTACTCCACTATTGACCTGTAATTACAATTATATTTTTTACTTACAACATTTTTATATAGTGAATTTTTGTTAATTTGCATAATGTACATTATAATTTTCAGCTTGCTCATTACTTGGAGACAAAATGTATGTCATATTGGGTCATATATATATGAGTATGTTGTATACCATGACACTCTATTCATAAGCATGTGATCTGCTATTCAGTATTTTCACTTTTACTCTGAAAATAAACATTTACTGAGCAATTAAAAAAGGTCAATAACATGGAGAGTAATTAATTACAATTACTAACTACAGTAATTATAAATAAAATTAAAGTTTTGATTAATTATCTCAAAGTATGTCTGTTATGTTGCATATAAGATTATGATCTCAAAAGGTGTATTACTATCTAATTATACTGTACAGGAAACTACAATTACACAGCACTATAGTGTTGATCACAAACTCCAGCTTCTAGAGCACATGTGTCAACTCGTGATATTTTTCCTCACGAATAACATAGAATTAGGCCAGTGGTTCTCAACCTTCCAAATGCCGCGACCCTTTATAACAGTTCCCAATGTTGTGGCGACCCCCAACAACACAATTATTTTCGTTGCTACTACATAACTGTAGAGTATATGTGTTTTCCGATGGTCTTAGGCATCCCCTGTGAAATGGTCGTTCGACCCCCAAAAGGGTCGCGACCCACAGGCTGAGAACCACTGAATTAGGCCGACAACTCCTCTAAGAAAGTAACAATATTTCTGCCATCGCTGCGAACATCAAAGCTCTTTGATGTGACCGCCGCACGAGTTTATCATGTTTGCAACGGAAACCAGACAAAACGACAAGTGACAAAACGACAAGATGACAAAACGACAAGTGACAAAACGACAAGGTGACAAAATGACAAGGTTTGGGGTTAGGGTTAGGGTTAATCTGATAAACCAATACCGTGTTTCCCCAATTATAGGGCATGTTAAATATCTTTAAAAGTTTACCATACTTTATTGTATGCAAAGCAGTGTCTCCCAACCTTTTTTGTGCCATGCCCCACCTAAGCCTTTCTAAAATTCTTATGCCCCCCATGTAACTTTTACATAATTTTTAATATTCAAAAATACGGTTGTTCACTGAAGAAGCTTTAATGATAGATTTTAGGAAGAAATCACTAGGAAAATGGTGAGGAAACATAGCAAGTCAATTTTCAAAACATATATGGAGAACTGACATTCAAGTATGAAATAATTTTAATGAAAGATTTTTCAATATTATTTTAATTATTAGTAATAATTTTTGTTTAACGTTAGTGAGATGTTTGTGTTTTCAAGTTCTAGATAGCTCATTTTCAAATTGCCCCCATGTGGGGCATGGGCCCCACGTTCGGAAACATTGATGTAAGGCATTAAAGACAGTGGAGGCGTTGGCGTTGAAGACTTGTCGTTTTGTCACCTTGTCGTTTTGTCACTTTGTCGTTTTGTCACCTTGTCGTTTTGTCACCTTGTCGTTTTGTCACCTTGTCGTTTTGCCACTTGTCGTTTTGTCCCTTGTCGTTTTGTCACTTGTCGTTTTGTCATGGAACCATTCAAATATTATGGAGAGCGTGGCGTGAAATCCTGTTATCGTTCAGTGGGGTTGGGGGGGGGGGGGGCGCATACATCGGCACCTTGAAGGCACTTTTTAAAAATTTTATTTGTTTGCCATAGCGTAACTTAAGGGGGGGGGGGAATGACGATGTCGGAATATCCTCACGCCCACAGTTGGAGATTGTGTGATAGAAAATTTTTCAAAAACTCGATATTTTCACTCTTTTTGTCGGGCTTCTGTTGTCAAAATGTCGACAAGTGTTGACATAACATGTATCAACGAGGCCGACAAAATAAGGGTCTGTATCTCTTAGGGCCCTTTAGACTTTATATTAAAGGGGTGATTTCTCTCTAATCGAACCCTTTTCTTTGGGGGCCCTCCATCTCTGAGAGGGAGCGCCACCACCCCCCCCCTTTTTTTGCCTCATAACACGACAGAAGACAAACACGAATTGATTTTAACATTGTATTGTTAGTCCACCACAATGTTAGGAGAATGACCGTCAGATGATATCCAACTTGTAACTCAGTTATGGCCCTCAACTTGACAAGTGACATGGTCATTGTGGTCATATACGAACAGTGGTCGATCGGCCAGAAAAGTGTGCGTTTCTGTGTGTGTGTGAAAAGGGAAGGAAGACCCCCAAAACGGTACTTTCCAAAAACTACTTATTTACATATCCTAACATATCGAGCACAAAATTAATACAAAAGGAGACGTGTGCTTCCACCCTCCCCTCTCCCCCCCCCATAGGGCTATAAATAAATTGTAAACAGGAATTCCCAAGGAAAAAAAAAAGAGTTCCTATATATAGCATCCGTGATTTCAACACACGACCTCGTGGCCTTCTCACGCATATATCATTTAGATGACACCGTCTAAAACGTCCTTATATGTGTGACACCGAGCAGCTCGTCCTCATAACGTATGTCTGTGACAATTACCACGTTATGACGCTATTATTATGGGAAACGTGTCTTATGGGGTATAAATGTGACATATATCAACATGTCCTTATGACGTATAAATGTGACCATTATCAACATGTCCTTGTGACGTATAATTGTGAAAAATATCAACATATCTTTATGACGTATAATTGTGACACATATCAACATATCTTTATGACGTATAATTGTGAAACATATCAACATATCTTTATGACGTATAATTGTGAAACATATCAACATATCTTTATGACGTATAATTGTGACACATGATATCAACATGTCCTTATGACGTATAATTGTGACACATAACATATCTTTATGACGTATAATTGTGACACATATCAACATGTCCTTATGACACCTCTGACACCTATTCTTCTACGCCCCCGTACAGCTTGCGATTGACGAGTGCAGTGTTTCGCCCACCGACTGAACGAGTCTACAGTATAACGAGGAGAAGGCGAGGGCTCGTAAAAATAAGACTAACAACGTATGTGCATTAACAAACCCCAAATTATTCAACATTTTACAACACAATTAGGGACTTACTACCTAAAATATTGGGCACCCTACAAAGATAAATACATAAAAAATCCCCAATCATTTTCCCCATTTCGTTAGAGGTGCGCAGTTGTTTGGTTGTGCCACCTGCCCTTGTACAATGATCACCCAACCTTCATATTCTATATCGAGAAATTCCACTTAAATTCACAAGGGCTTCACGGTTATGAATGAATAAATTTATTTTATTTATCAAACTGAGTTAAAGCCTTCGGGATATCGAGGATGAATGTAATTATTGATTGAAATCAGATCAACAAGACGCCTTAGAGAGTATTGGTATTTCTTGATCGATCCATGAGCGAGGGAGTGGAGGGTAGTTAGAGAGTTTCATCGTAAACAGTGTTTCATCATTATTACTTATAGCGCCAAAAAGGGAAAAAAGGGGGGGGGTGTTATCAAAGAATTGCATGGCATAGTGCTAACTGTTCATTTAAGATCGATCAGTAGGCCAGGAGACGAGCTAACCCAAACTCCCACACTAAAAGTTTTCACAAGAGGCCGTCAATGCAGTACGTCACGCTTCGAAAAAAAAGTGGGGAGGGGGGGGGGGCTAAGAATGTATGCCACTTTGTGACACGGGAGGGAAAAAAGGGGAGGGGGTACAAATCTTGTGTGACATCACACATTTTTATTATCATGCTATAAAATCTGAATTTGACAGTGATTTTGAACTTTCTGTTGTGATGGATGCATCCTGACAGAGGATGTCACTTTCATAAATTTTATTGATCAGGGAAGTGTGTTTTAGAGGTAAGTGTGTTTTAGAGGGAAGTGTCTATTAGAGGGAAGTGTCTTTTAGAGGGAAGTGTCTTTTAGAGGGGCGTGTCTTTTAGAGGGACGTGTCTTTTAGAGGGAAGTGTCTTTTAGAGGGAAGTGTCTTTTAGATGGAAGTGTCTTTTAGAGGGAAGTGTCTTTTAGAGGGAAGTGTCTTTTAGGGGGACGTGTCTTTTAGAGGGAAGTGTCTTTTAGAGGGAAGTGTCTTTTAGAGGGAAGTGTCTTTTAGAGGGAAGTGTCTTTTAGAGGGAAGTGTCTTTTAGAGGGAAGTGTCTTTTAGAGGGAAGTGTCTTTTAGAGGGAAGTGTCTTTTAGAGGGAAGTGTCTTTTAGAGGGAAGTGTCTTTTAGAGGGAAGTGTCTTTTAGAGGGAAGTGTCTTTTAGAGGGAAGTGTCTTTTAGAGGGAAGTGTCTTTTAGGATAAGTTGTAGGTATTAGTTTTTAGTTTCTTTCTTTTTTTAAACAGTTCGAAGTGTGACCTACTTTTTTTAAGTCGTGGGAGAGGGGGGGGGGGACACGGCAGGTCCTGAGAGTAATAACATATGTTTCGACAGAGGGGGGAGAGGTGAGGGAATTATTGTCAAAAAAAATATCGTGACGTACTTTATGGCCAGCCCATCACAAATTTCATCAACTCGGAAACTCTTCTTTAAAAGAACTCGTCGACTTACTCGGGGATATTCTGAGACACAACATCAAATTAGTTCACTAAAGTCTTCAGTGTTTATTTATTCTCTAAACAATTGTTTTCTTGTACTCTACATTTAAATTTGGAAACAAAACAAGAAAAAACAAAAGTATAAAAGAAACCGTACCGTATTTAGATTTCGTTTCGCTTAATTTGCCGTTTATTTTTGTAAATTCGTATAGATTGTACCGCGTTTTTTTACCATGGCCGTCATCTTGGTTGCCTGAACCATAAATGTATCCCTCACCCTAAATGTATCCCTCACCCTAACCTGAACCCTAAATCTATCCCTCACCCTAACCTGAACCCTAAATCTATCCCTCACCCTAACCTGAACCCTAAATCTATCCCTCACCCTAACCTGAACCCTAAATTTATCCCTCACCCTAACCTGAACCCTAAATCTATCCCTAAACCTAATGATAAGGTACGATCTATCTGAATTAGCCTTTATGTTATATAATTGGAACCGGCCAAATGGTTAAATTCCCCCCATCGAAAGATAGCCTCATTATAATTTCTACAGTAAGTAATCGAACATGATAAGTTACACACTTCAGTAAATAATAATTCGATCCTTACCTTTCTGTTATCACCATAGGAATGAATCCCTTTCACCGGTCAGTCAGAATAGTGAAATCCGTTTCAACATTAAATAAAACAACGCGCGCGCGCACACACCACACCACAGCGATTAACAAACAAATCAAACGACAGCTATGAAAATCCTGGTTTTCCCAAACCGGAGAAATAGATTAGAAGAAGAGGAAGAAAAAACGGGGAAGAAAAATTTATACCGAACTTCTCTTGGAGCCTCGCCAGCCTGAGTGAATCCCTCTCGACCACAGGCTCGACCAGTGAAGGCACACACACAAACACACACGCCTTCAGCGAGTTGTAAACTACTTACTGTGGTGTCCCGCCCACCGCTCTCAAAGAAGGGGGGGGAAAATTAGCCACGGCAGTTTGTGTGTGACGACCGCTTTGGGCTTTTTTTTCACAGTACGGTCCCGTAACGGAATAAGAGAGTGGGGGAGGACAAGGGTTGGGGTGGAAGTAGGGGGAGGGCCCTGCACAGAACAAAAAAATGAGTCCACACACCGCTGGGTTCGGGCGACAACGCGGGCCGCGGCAAAATTATTTGTTTTTAAATTACTGGAATTTGTTTTGGAGAGGTTATAGCTTTTAAAAAGATATTTTAAAAGGTTAAAAATAAAAACACACGGAGCACTCCCTGATTTTGGGGAAAGTACGGGCCGTCGTGGGACATGCACAACACGGAATTGTCAACTCTCACCTGAGATTATGTTTGAGTGGTGCGTGTGCGTCACAATAGGGTTTTCCCCCACAGATATGTCAGCATTTGTGATGTGGAATAATGTGGCGATCTACCACATTAGGTGGGATTTTTTTAAAATTTTAAGTATATAAAGTTATAGAGTTTGACGGCTAACACGGAAATGATATTTTAGTAGCCGGAGGGCGTGGACAATCTTATAGGTAGCCGTAGCGAACCCATTTAGTTTTGGTTTATTTCGAAATACTACACCCGAAAAAGACATCTTACATCATATGAATTCATATGTAAATGTCAAATTTGACATTTCAAATGTTTGCTTTTTGTGTACCCTTTTGTGTACTATTTAGCTTACCATT
Source organism: Omphiscola glabra (assembly GCA_964017045.1). NCBI lineage: Eukaryota > Metazoa > Mollusca > Gastropoda > Lymnaeidae > Omphiscola > Omphiscola glabra. The sequence goes on along the minus strand of OZ024809.1, from coordinate 4,328,303 downwards.
TAGTGTAACAATTTTTGTACCTTTTTGTGTACCATTTAGTGTATACCTTTTTTGTACCTTTTTGTGTACCATTTAGTGTACCTTTTTGTACCTTTTGGTGTACATTTAGTGTACCTTTTTGTACCTTTTTGTGTACCATTTAGTGTATCATTTTGTGTACCTTTTTGTGTACTATTTAGTGTACCATTTTGTGTACCATATAGTGCACTTTGATCTGAAAGGATTGAAGGCACAGACTGTTTTCATTGGAAAGATTAAGGGAGAGCGAACGAGGGTTGGGATGTTTTGGTTCACGGAAGGTATACGCCTAATAGCCTTGTACTCAGAGGCGTAGCCAGAATGTTTGGCACCCGGGGACAAGATTAATTTTTACGCTAACCTCAGCTCTTGAACCTAATATTTTCATCAATAAAATACCCCCAAGGCCCATTTTGGAGCCCACCTAATTTTCTTACGAGGCTAATTTTGGCGCGCCATTATAGTCTTACGCCCAGGGACCTCTGTACCGCCGTGGTCCCCCTTAGCCACGCCTCTGCTTCTTATCCTTTTAAGGACCGCACTAAACATGCATTTCGTTGTTTCCATGTTGCCCAATGTTATCTCAACGAGGCGTTGTTGAGGGCAGCCAAGTCGTCCCACGACACGGCGTGTGTGATACGTTCTCGCTATTCGCGACGTTTCATTGGCTATTAATAAGTCATCGCCATGTTTGGGAGAGGAACACACGAGTAAAAGAAAGAATGATCGGTGACCTTGAGAGAGTAACCTTTATTTTTAATCAATGAATCCGTTTCACGTTTGCCACGGACAGTACCACTTTAAAAAAATGGTTTTCATCTCCGTTTCTTCGTTTTTTAATTATTATTTTTAAAATGTATTTTTTGTGTAATGAAGTTGTGAGCTATGTACAATCACTGACAACGCTTATCATTTCTTTGGGAGCACATTCCAGTATTGTATTTCACACTAAAGCAATAAGCCACGTGCGTAGTGGTGTAAATAAAAGATTTTCTGTGTGAGTGCCATGGAGACAGATCCAAATTATCTATAAGCCGAGGTGGGCTAATTGTCCGAGGGCCCTCGAGGCTTCAGGGGCCCCGAAATCAAGCTTAATTTTCTTAAGTAATGGTAATGTAGCATCGTATGATTTTAACACACATTGTTACACAAAGCTTTGGACTTCTTGGCTGGCAGTGTCCGAGGGTCCTAAAGTCTAAATACCTAACTCCGGTCCTGCAAGGGGCTTACATTAAAACAGCCTTACCCTAACGTTATAGCCGTTACGAAGCCATTAAAAAAAACAGTAATGTTTATGTTTTTTTTTAAATAATGTACGCCAGTCATTTCTACATTACGCGAGTGTTACAACCGAGACTTACTTCTCGCCTGTAGATGAGGATTGACTTTACATAGAGCTCCTGGCCCTACTTTCAAAACAATGAAAAATTTCCCTATCATTGATATCGGGGATACCACGTGATCTCGCGGGAGTAGACGTATCAACCGGGTGACGGGTTGCTTCGCGGCGTCAACACGACAGATTGGTCTAAAATAAAACACTATGTATACCCACCCCACCCCCACCCCTTTTTCGTTCGGTACCTGTGTGCTGTCTCGTGTACGCACTGCACCGGAGCACACCTATCTTCATCGGTGTGAATCGACGGTTCTCAAATTGAATATTGAAAAAGGAAAGGAGGGGGGCGTGACATTGGGGTATTGGGGGTGGGGTGGCAATTGATTGGTTTACTCTGGATAAAAATTATTCAACATAGGGTGTGCGATAATCTTTATTTGTCAGACGAGACGAAAGACAAGTCCAAGGATGATTTTTTTTTTTTTTTTTTAAATGATGCATTTGTTGTTCTGGAGTGAACGATCCGGAATATCCGTTTCGTGCATCTGAAGACGACTTAGAAGGTGAGTGTGCAGAACAATGAGTCGTGTCCCACCAGGTAAAGCTGTCTTCACGCACTGTTTGGGTTGGCCTGCACTTTTAGCATTGCTTTGCCGGGTGTCAACGACAGGTATTGGCATCTTGAACCGGGAAGACAGTCCCGAGTACGGAGTAATGCATCCTCTTCAGCAATGAGTACGGAGTAATTCATCCTCTTCAGCAATGAGTACGGAGTAATGCATCCTCTCCAGCAATCAGTACGGAGTAATGCATCCTCTCCAGCAATGAGTACGGAGTAATGCATCCTCTCCAGCAATCAGTACGGAGTAATGCATCCTCTTCAGCAATCAGTACGGAGTAATGCATCCTCTTCAGCAATCAGTACGGAGTAATGCATCCTCTTCAGCAATCAGTACGGAGTAATGCATCCTCTTCAGCAATCAGTACGGAGTAATGCATCCTCAGCAATGAGTACTACGTTGAATGAGAGACCCGATGGGAGAGCGGGGGCAAGGGGCAAAACTTGAACACCACCCCACCCCAAAACCCCACCCCCACCCACTCCCTCGCATAAAAAAGCGTGGATTTCGTTAGAAGTCATGGACTCACACCGTTTCTTACTACAAAACAAACTCGTGCAATGACACGTTCAGTAGCTACGGCCTTACATACATCACCTGTGATTGGCTGAAGTCATTGACCGTACATCACCTGTGATTGGCTGAAGTCATTGACCGTACATCACCTGTGATTGGCTGAAGTCATTGACCGTACATCACCTGTGATTGGCTGAAGTCATTGACCGTACATCACCTGTGATTGGCTGAAGTCATTGACCGTACATCACCTGTGATTGGCTGAAGTCATTGACCGTACATCACCTGTGATTGGCTGAAGTCATTGACCGTACATCACCTGTGATTGGCTGAAGTCATTGACCGTACATCGCCTGTGATTGGCTGAAGTCATTGACCGTACATCACCTGTGATTGGCTGAAGTCATTGACCAATCTTTTTCACAGGGCGTTTCTTTAATCTACGGAAATTTTAGTTAATCCCGAAACATCTTGTTCGAAAATATACGCCATACGTAGTCAATCATACGAGGTCAATCATACGTAGTCAATCATACATAGTCAACCATACATAGTCAGTCATACGTAGTCAATCATATATAGTCAATCATATATAGTCAATCATATATAGTCAATCATATATAGTCAATCATATATAGTCAATCATACGTAGTCAATCATATATAGTCAATCATACGTAGTCAATAATATATAGTCAATCATACGTAGTCAACCATGCGTAGACCGTAGACAATAATACGAGGTCAATCATATGAGATCAATCATACGTGGTCAATCATATATAGTCAATCATACGTAGACCGTAGACAATACGAGGTCAATCATATGTAGTCAACCAAACGTAGTCAATCATACGAAGTCAATCATACGAAGTCAATCATACGTAGTCAATCATTAGTAGACAATAATACGAGGTCAATCCTACGTAGTTAATCAAACGTATACAATCATACGAGGTCAATCATACGTAGTCAATCATACGCAATGCCAATCATGCGTAGTCAATCATACCTAGCCCATTAAATGTTCGATTCGGGAGCAAGAATCCAAAGTACTCAACCCGGCAAACTCGTCACCAAGCATGCGGACCGATGGTACCAATAGTTTTTAACAGTAACCACTGTGCTTGTCAAGGAAATAACAGTACAAGACAAACTCTCGGTGGTGGGTAACGGCTGGCGAGAGTGTGTGCAGCGATCACGTCTTTGATGACATCATTCCACTGAGTGTACGGCAGAGCGCGGACTCGTGTGTACGACGCCGACGCCAAGGAGCACGTTAATTAAAGAGGCTCTCGTGACGCCAATAATCCCAAGTGGACATCTCGGACACATTGATACAGAGAGCAGAGCCACTTCATTCGACCAGTGTCAGCTATGGTGGGAGAGAGAGAGGGAGAGAAAGGGGAGAGAGAGAGCTAGAGAGAGAGCTAGAGAGAGAACGAGCGAGAGAGAGAGAGAGCTAGAAAGAGAGAGAGAAAGAGAGAGAAGGGGGGAAGAGAGAGAGAGAGAATGAGAGAGAGAGCGAGAGCGAGAGAGAAAGAGAGAGAGTGAAAGCGAGAGAGAGAGGGGGAGATGGAGGGGGTGAGGGAGAGGAGAGATAAAGAGAGAGAGAGGAGAGGGAGACAAAGAGAGAGAGTGAAACGAGAGAGAGAGAGGGGTGAGAGAGCGAGGGTGAGAGAGAGCGCGCGAGAAAGAGAGCGAGAAAGAGAGAGAGGGGAGAGAGAGAGAGAGAAAAAGAGGGGAGAATGGGGGTAACGCGGGGGTTGGAGTTAGGGGGTTAGATAAGTTTGCTAGCTGCCCAGTGGCTGAGTTGCACAAATATGCTACTTATGTTTTTACATAATGTGTGTTGTCAGGTAATGTGTGTTGTCAGGTAATGTGTGTTGTCAGGTAATGTGTGTTGCCAGGTAATGTGTTTTGTCAGGTAATGTGTGTTGTCAGGTAATGTGTGTTTTCAGGTAATGTGTGTTGTCAGGTAGTGTGTGTTGTCAGGTAGTGTGTGTTGTCAGGTAATGTGTGTTGTCAGGTAGTGTGTGTTGTCAGGTAGTGTGTTTTGTCAGGTAATTTGTGTTGTCAGGTAGTCTGTGTTGTCATGTAACGTGTGTAGTCAGGTAGTCTGTGTTGTCAGGTAGTGTGTGTTGTCAGGTAGTCTGTGTTGTCAGGTAATATGTGTTGTCAGGTAATATGTGTTGTCAGGTAATATGTGTTGTCAGGTAATATGTGTTGTCAGGTAATATGTGTTGTCATGTAATATGTGTTGTCAGGTAATATGTGTTGTCAGGTAATATGTGTTGTCAGGTAATATGTGTTGTCAGGTAATATGTGTTGTCAGGTAATATGTGTTGTCAGGTAATGTGTGTTGTCAGGTAATATGTGTAGTCAGGTAATGTGTGTTGTCAGGTAATGTGTGTTGTCAGGTAATATGTGTTGTCAGGTAATATGTGTTGTCATGGTTTTTGTCCGACTCTGCGAGCAGAAGAAATAAAATGCATCTATTTTTACTAGCAAAGTGTCCCGGGTCTAATGATAGGTATACATGCAAGTGAGTGAAACTACTTTAAAGACATCAATATGCAAGAAATTGGTTTAAAAACAGACGTGACAGAGAATTATTAAATAAATAAGCCATGAGGATAACACTTTATTAGACAACATTCGGGAAATAGATGCATTTGGAAATAGATCAATTTGAGTTAAATTTTACCTCTTTTTTCCGTAGTTAATTTTCTTCCTTTCTTTCCCCAAGATAAAAATATCGGTAAAACAATTAGACGCCCTTCTATATGTTTTACAACTCTCCTTTATTCTTTTAAGTTGATTTACCTTGATATTTATTTGATTGGTTGTAGGGAAACATCATATTTCATATAATTTCATTTTCAGCCACTCTCCAAACCCCCCTCTTCCACCCTCCACATTTCTCCTGGCTTTACACACACATGCCGGATGATCTCCCCCGCCGTGCTCACCTGCCGGAGTTCGTCTAGACGAGTGCGAGGTACTACACATCGATACACGGGTGGCGGGTGCCGCAGGAGAAAATAGACGTGGTTTCGAGGACAAGACGGGGAGAAAAGGTGGGGGGGGGGGCGTAGATATGGAACAATGCGATTTCAAGCAGTAGACGCACTATTCCTTGTCTGTTATCAGATTTCTCTTACTGTTCAATCTAAGTTCAATGTCCTACTGCTTTAAACCATTCTATTACCCACCTGTTCATAATCCATTATATTACCGACTTGTTCATAATCCATTCTATTCCCGACCTGTTCATAAACCATTCTATTCCCGACCTGTTCATAAACCATTCTATTCTTGACCTGTTCATGGCAGGACCCCAAAAAGCCATTTTTTGCAAGGAGTACGTTGCAAAAACTCTAGAGCTTTAGAACCATGGTCATGGTGTTAACTGTGGAATACTTATGTCAACAGAAGAGCTAAGTGCTACTATAAGACTAAGACAAGTGCCAGTTGATTTGATGTTAACGAGGCACACGCTACTAACTCTAGAACCGATTGTAACAACAGGACGACATGCGTAAAGTTCAGACACAAAAGTGAAAATACATCACATCTCAACACGTGGTGAAAATTTAATTCCATTGGCCACAACTCTCAACGTTTGCATACTTCCAATTTACACAGGATTTTGGAGGAAAAAAAAATAGAAACACAATCTCAAGGTTACAACATCTGAGGGTTACAACATCTCAACGTTACAACATCTCAAAGTTACGACATCTCAAGGTTACAACGTCTCAAAGCTACAACATCTCAAAGTTACAACGTCTCAAAGTTACAACATCTCACAGTTACAACGTCTCAAAGTTACAACATCTCACAGTTACAACGTCTCAAAGTTACAACATCTCAAAGTTACAACATCTCAAGGTTACAACGTCTCAAAGCTACAACATCTCAAAGTTACAACATCTCAACATTACTCTCAACAATTAATCATTTCATTATTTACGGCCGATGACAAGGCTTGCCTGAATTAACACCACTACCAACACCTTTATTTTTCCCACCACCAAAACCACCCACAGGGGAATTATCCCTTCCCACCCCCTTCACCTTAAAATTATTGTATAATCTTTATCTCCAAAGAGCTGTTAAAAGGCATTGCAACCTCAAAAAAATATATGTATACAAAATCTTTTTTCTTTACTTTAATGCAAAGACCCAATGCCCCGAGACGTCAACAAATCTGTTCTCAATGACGTGGTTTGGTTACTTGTCTTCTTGTCTCTCTCCCTTCTCACGCCCGTAGGAATTGATAACAGTGGAGAGGAAGAGATAGAGAGAGAGAGAGAGAGTTTCAATGGCTTTTCAACTATTTCGATTCGATAAGAGCCGTTTTGATAACGCTCAGTGGTTCTCAAACAGCCGTGCGATTCAGGGATTAGCAGCTAGGGATAGAAGTTTTGCAAACAGGAAAAACGTATACCCTTTCATAACTAAGTCAACAATGAATGAAACTTTAAGCTAAGGACACCCCCCCCCCCCCACACACACACCACACGCTTGGTCCCGATCACACACTCACAGAAAGTTCACCTCACTCCCTTTTAGCAATTTTTGCGAACCAGCCTTGGTCAGCGTGCCCTAAGTGGCTAGTCTCGAAAAGTGCAAAAAATACAAATAACTATTAAATGAAACGATGGACCCTTCTGCAAGGTGGATTAATCTCTTCCGGCCATTTACAAAAAACAAATTTTGAGAAACACTGTATTAGTTCGCACATGCATTGGAACAAAATCCCCAAATTGCCTATGCCCTAAATCATTCATTTGAATTCGACTAATTCGTCTGTGAATGAGACTGAAAAGTGTCTGTGATATGACTCGTTTGTGTCTGAACATACTAGGGAGACATTTATTTAGAAACAAATCTTAAACAAAATCAGAGATTTCCAATTTACGTTTGTTTTTTTTAGTTTTTTTTTTTTTTTTGGTCTTTTAAATAAGCGGTTCTCAACCTGTGGGTCGCGACCCCTTTGGGAGTCGCACGTCACGTTCCCAGGGGTCGCCTGAGACCAGCTGAAAACAAATATGCTCTATAGTTATGAAGTATAACCGAAAATAATTTTCTGGCTGGGGGGGGGGGGGGGTCGCCACAAACACGGTGAACTGTATTAAAGGGTCGCGGCCATAGGAACGTTGAGAACCACTGTTTTAGATCCTTTTATAATAACTTCGCTTTTGTTATTCGTCCGGCTAATTGACCCACATCTCGTCAAGCTATCGAGCTAAAATTGGGCACATTGACTCGATGCCTTTGTGAACACATTCTATCAAATTTTAGCCCCCCCCCCCCCCCCCCCCTTTATAAAACACCGTTTGCCTGTTGCTCAAGTTGAACATGAAATAAAATTCCCGATAACTGAGAGTGACCAGTGTGATGAAATCTTCCCGGGTGAGACCGCCAGGGCGTGTCACATACAAGATTTCTTATGACACTTTAAATAAATTGATAACGTGGGGCGTGGTGGGTCTCTCTATCTCAGCGGTTCTCAACCTGTGGATCGCGACACCTTTGGGGATCGAACTACCTTTTTCCAGGGGTCGCTTAAGACCATCGGAAAACACATATCCTCTACAGTTATGAAGTAGCAACGAAAATAATTTTATGGCTGGGGGTCGCTACAACCAAAGGAACTGTATTAAAGGGTCGCGACAGTAGAAAGGTTGAGAACCACTGCTCTATCTGATCCAATGAAACAACTCAACACGAATCATCTTTTATGTAGGCCTATATATTTTGCTTCTGGTGTGTACTGCTTCTTTTTCACAACCACACCCCCCCCCCTTTACTCAACATGTTGTATATTAATAGTTCTGAGTGCAGATTATTTTTTTAATGTTGTTACGCAGCGAGCGTTATACCTGACGGTTGAACTCAGGTAAAAAAGTTGATTTTTTTTTTCTTTTGGGGATGCGACGATTGTATGAATCAATAAAGAGCCACGGGCATGGTGTAGGACCGTCTGTAGGACTGTCTGTAGGACTTCTGTAAAACTAATGTTTAAAGGCCGGCAGTTTTGGAGTAGGATGTCTGTAGGTCTATATATCATAGAAAATGAGAAGTTAACTCTTTTTGTGTGTGTGTGTGTAACACTTGGACCCACCGGGTATGTTCTCAAAATACCCGGACCCTGTGTAAAAACAATATTATTATTATTATTATGGGTAGTTTTCTATAGCGTGGTACCCCAGCCTAGGGCTGGGCTCACCACGCTGTACATGCAAATTAAAATGAACTTAAAAAATATAAATTAAAAACCAACAATTCCATAACAATTTACATGTGAAGCCATGGACAGCACTCAGCAGCATCGTTTAACTTTCAGAGGGGGAATCAGTCAGGATAGTAAAAGTTTAAAGAGGTGTGTTTTGAGTGCAGTTTTGAAGGCTGTGGTGGTTGATATATTTCTGATGTGTAGTGGAAGAGAATTCCCATTGTTTGGGGGCACAGTAAAGTCCTATTTATCAATAGTACCGCACGACCCCAAGCCAATCTAAGGCTAGATAGTGGTCTCTGCAACTTCTGAAAAGTCCCTCTGTCGGTACTCCCCCAACTTGGATAAGGCGATATCGGGAGAGACCTGGAATGTTCAACGGCCACGGTGTGCATGGTGGTGCTAGTCGATAAGTTGCTGGAACTGGTGAAGACACTGCTTAAATATAGCCGAGCAAATATTGGTTGTTTCCCCTTGGTACACAAATTAGTCGAGTTGGTGGGGGGGGGGGGGGGTGGGGGAGCTGTCTGCCCCACTTTGAATTAATCCGCCAGCTCAAAAAAGGTCAAATAAGGGGTCCTCAAGTTATGGGCCAAAAAAAGAAAGATCAAATAAGGGGACATCAAAAATCAAATTATGAAACGGGGGATGCTCAAATTATGCGTCCTAAAAATGTAAAAGCATATGGCAGGGTCACCGCGCTATAAAAGACAACTTACAATAATAAAAATGAGGTTTCCTAAAATTGTGGAAAGAAAGGTCAAATTATGGGTCCTAAAAACTGAAAAAATACGTCCTCAAATTATGAGTCCTAAAAAAAAGTAAAATTACGGGTCCTAAAAATAAATATTAAATTATGGGTCTTTTGGTTTTCTATATGTTAAATCTAAACTAATTTAATTATACGAGTAGACAGAACCAGTGATGCCCCGGGCCGTCCAATACTTTGCCACCCTAACTGACGTAAATCATAAAACATACAGATGACACATCAGACATAAGGCATATATAGTAGGCCTATATGAAATCGGCCGAAAATATAGCAGCACCCTCTCCCACCCACACACACACGACAAAATACCACCCGGTTTGAACCGCCCCCCCCCCCCCTTTTTTTTTCTTTCTTCTAATGCCAGTAAATATCGTTTAATAGCAAAACTCATCAACAAGAAACGTACAGTTTAAATATATAGAACAGAGAGATGCAGAGAGATAAGTATGAGACATCATGCAGAAAACAGATAAATTGAAACTACCTGTGAGCAGTATTCCAATAAGGCGATAGAGTTGACTCGTCTGTTCCGTTAGGCATTAAGGGCAAGTAGCTATTCATTGGCAAGACGCCCCCCCACCCTGAGCCGGTGCAGTCAGGTTCTCAAACTGTCTGAGCACGGGGACACCGAGGATCGATGCGCAGACGGGGTACAACCACGTGTGGCACTCACGCGCACGGGGACACCGAGGATCGATGCGCAGACGGGGTACAACCACGTGTGGCACTCACGCGCACGGGGACACCGAGGATCGATGCGCAGACGGGGTATGACCACGTGTGGCACTCACGCGCGGCCCGTCTGGGACGTAAACGCTCTGTTTAAAGGGGCCGAGAATCTTGCAGAGTTGTCGGAACACAAGGTCACCGCTTATCCGAGAATTTGTGGTCCTGAGATTATGACAGGGCAAGATGAAAATAATGTTGCTTGAATTAATGAAGATGCTACTTCCTATTTCTCTGCATCTGAAGCATGGGCGTCGTTCTCGAAGCAGGGCTCGGCAGTATAAGGCATAAGGGCACACGCTTTTGTAAATATCCGCTTTTGGTTAAATTTTATGCCACGATAATTTTTTTATTTAGCAACAACATAGTTCACTTTGAACAAAATCCACGGAAAACGACTTTATTACAATTTTGTTCTGTTTGAGATTTCAGTTAATTCCTTGTGAAAAAGATTTTTTTTTTTTTTCAAAGAAAAAAAAAATTAATAAAATAAAATTCAAGAAAATTCCAATTGACTGATATACTCCGTAAAAATTTTAGTTTTTAAAAAAAGACACACTAAAAACTTAAAAACACAATGCGTGCCCGCAAGACGGCGCCACCAGTTACCTATGAAAACACTGGCGCAACAAGTGTCATCAACGCGGTGGAAGGAGCCTCTTTCTTGACCGAGTCGTGACTGGGAATACCCGTTAATATCAAGCCATCCAACGACAGACGGACAACACAACGGCAATAGTCGTTCACTGGTGGGTGAAATGATGCACTGTCGAATATTAAAGGAATAAACACGACATTTTGCTTGCAGACTCAACAGCTCCACACAACGCAGCTGTGTCTGTGCTTAAAATCCTCGTGTCCGTCCGCGAGTTCAAAGGTGAGGTGGGCTTGTTCTAAACTTGTAACCGAAAACACCTGATCAATCTTTAAGCACGGAGCAGAACTTGGAAGAATCTTCGCTTCAATTTAGGAGATTTTCGATTCAATTCGGCCTCCACTTCGAATTTTTAAAAGTTTGTAAAAAAAACTTTTTTAAAAATTACTTTAGAATTTAAACCTAGTATGAATGTCTGCACCTAAACAAACACAGTGGCAATAACACAAGACACAAGATCTTAAAATTAAATTTCCAAAACCGAACAGAAGTTATTTATAGACCTTAACAACAACCTGCAGAGTAATCAGATCGTGGAGACACTCGTGTCGTGATTAAAGTTCCATCCCGAGACGGTGCCGAGCGGACGAAGCGGTCTGAATTTATTACTTCCTCGGGTGATGAGTACGTTTTTATATCGACATCGCATTCAATATTATCCACTAAACTGCTCCCCCACGATCCGATCGCTACACCCACCCACGCCAAAAGATCACCGATTCACTGCACCGCTACCTTTTTCTCCGCGGGGCTAATCCTCCCCCCTCTTGCTGTTTTTTTCCCCCTTCTTTTATCTCCCCTTTCTGCCTCTGCTCCTTCCTCAGCCGCGTTTTCAGGCGGAGAGTCGGCAGTCCTTACCCTCGCTAGCGGGCTCGTTTTTTCCCCCCCCTCCGCGGATCGCGACTTTGTAGCTGGCACCTCTCTTGTTGGCATTGTTGCTCCAAGACCGCTGCAGTGGTGCGCGCGAGAGGGGCAGAAGTTATGAATGGAGCAAAATTTCGGACAATCGCTGTGGTGGTGGTGGTACCGCCGCAACGAGATCGGACGGCGGGTGGCTCAGTAAAGTGGGAGGGGGGTGTCGATGCGGTGGGGGTCGGTAGTGGTGTGTAGGAGTGGACTTTGTGAAGTTATGAATGGAAAACATAGACCCCCGGTTGTGACGTCAGCGCCAGGGACAGTGTTGTTGACGGCCGGTGAGATGGAGTGGTGAGTCGTGCGGGTCACTGTGACTGAATGATGATGGATCGCAAACATGATTTTTATTGGTGAATTAAACGTGAGAAATGTGAATTAATCGAATACAAGGATTTTTCCTATGCATACTCGAGGACGACGATAACATATTTATGCGCCTTCGATTACATATTTATATTAGAATCGAAGACGAAAAATCCCATTTTAAAGAAATAAAGGCACGGAAAGATATATATATATATATATATGCAAAGTGAGTATGACGTGGCTGCTCTCAGCAATTCTTCCTGACCAGAGTTGTTCGAATACACCGACTGGATCGACCTAGGGCCAGGGCCCTTGCCCTTGCACCTAAACCATCCCCTAAATCAGTGGTTCTCAACCTTCCTAATGTCGCGACCCCCTTAACACAGTTCATCAGGTTGTGGCGACCCCCAACCACAAAATTAATTTCGTTGCTACTTCATAACTATAGAGTACATGTGTTTTCAGATGGTCTCAAGTGACCCCTGGGAAAGGATCGTTCGAGCCCCAAAGAGTTCGCGACCCACCGGTTGAGAACCGCTGCACTAAATTGTTCAGAGACAAGCTTCCCCCCCCCCCCCCCCCCCCCACCCTGACCCAGCCAGATCTCCGATCGAACTTTCACAGCCGCTCTATGACTCAAGAGTTCCGGGAAAAAGATGACACATTAAATCTGGTATCGTCATTGAATCACCGGTCATCCCGGGTCTAGATCATGAGCTGATCAAAGGCAAGCCAGCACCCCCACCCCCGCCCCACTTCAATGATTTTTCAGAGGCCATCCTTTACTCAATAAAAAGATGACACATGACATCTGGTCTCATTGTGGGGACCATCCCTTTGTCATTTGCACACCACTTGGAGCCGCCACTGCAGCACAAGACGTGAGATGAAGGAGGTGTGTGGGTATCCTCATGACACGCCACCTCAGTGGCGTAGTGAGGGGGGCAAGGGGGGCATCATGCCCCGGGCGCTACTCACAATGGGGCGCAAAATGGTATATTTTACTATAATATTTTATGGTTTTCTAATAGGGAGGGGGCGCTAAAAAGGTATTGGGGGGCCCTAAAAAGGTATTGTGCCCCGGGCGCGAGTTATACTCGCTACGCCACTGCGCCACCTACGGGATAGTGTGTTCGTGTGTGATTAACAAAGGGAATACCAAGGCGATAGACCAATAACAAGACTGGCCGTGTATTTATTAAGAAAAAGTTTTGAACATCATTAATATGATTTCACATTTTAAAAAATAAAAGATCCAGGGGAAAAGGGGCTGGGGTAAAATGGCAGAGGTAAAAGAGCTGAGGTAAAACGAGCAGGTATAAAAGGGCAGGTGTAAAAGAGCAGGGGTAAAAGAGCTGGCATAAAAGAGCTGGTTAGTTTTTTTCCCATCAATGCCCAGCACCCCCCCCCCCCCCCCAACCCCGCCCAACCGACAAGAACTGAAAAAGGAGTTAGCACTTTTTAAACAAACCCCTCAACAAATTCCAGCGAAATCAATTCAGTTTTAAAAAAATAAGTCCCCGCCACGACCCAAGGATCCCCGCTGCACCACAACCCCTACCTCCCAGTCCACAAGGAAAGGGGTGCAAGTTACGCCTGAGGACTATTTGTTCTAGCACCCTGGACTAAAATGTCCGTATTTTATTTCGGTAAAGATCTGCTTGTGTCTCCCCTCTCGGCCCGCTACACCCCAAGCGTCACGGCCAGGTGGTAAGACAAGGTCTAAACACCAACAAAATCACACGGTGATAGATTTATGAGTTTATTTATTTTTTTTAAACGCCAGCGTTAACCTCCGATCTGCCCTCCATTCATCCCGGGGGCGCCACTGATGTCCTGAGTTCAGATCTTCCCACTGACATGAGTGATTTCCCTCCGTGCGACTTTTTGTGTTCTTTCATCCGGCTCGGCGGTGCGTCGAGTATGATTCTGCCGACATGTGTTGTCGCATCAGTGATCACCCGCCCCACCCCACCTCGTTAACTGCAGTTTAAATGTTTTGATTTTTACGGATTTTATAAAAGCAAACATCTCATTTGCATTTTTTCAAATATTAAAGTGAGACACCAAATCAATGACCTTCATCCAATCTACGGACTCCAATCCATCTATCCCCTCTCCAAACTATCTACCCTCCATCCGATCTAGCCTCACCCCCTCCATCCACTGTACCCACTCCGCCGTTTCCGAATAGTATCGCCATTACCTTAATTGCAAACAAGTCTTGTATCAACTGATTGTGGGAGAAACAGTCAATGTATCACAATAAGTTGTATGTAGAAAACGATGTCCCATTGTATAAGGGCAGTAGCGTCATGTCCCACTGTATTAGGGCACTAGCGTCATGTCCCACTGTATAGGGACAGTAGCGTCATGTCCCACTGTATAGGGACATTAGCGTCATGCCCCTCTGTATAGGGACAGTAGCGTCATGTCCCACTGTATAGCGACAGTAGCGTCATGTCCCACTGTATAGGGACAGTAGCGTCATGTCCCACTGCATAGGGACAGTAGTGTCATGTCCCACTGAATAGGGACAGTAGCGTCATGCCCCACTGTATAGGGACAGTAGCGTCATGCCCCACTGTATAGGGACAGTAGCGTCATGTCCCACTGTATAGGGACAGTTGCGTCATCCCCCACTGTATAGGGACAGTAGCGTCATCTCCCACTGTATAGGGACAGTGGCGTCATCCCCCACTGTATAGGGACAGTTGCTTCATCCCCCACTGTATAGCGACAGTAGCGTCATCCCCCACTGTATATGGACAGTAGCGTCATGTCCCACTGTATAGGGACAGTAGCGTCATGTCCCACTGAATAGGGACAGTAGCGTCATCCCCCACTGTATAGGGACAGTAACGTCATCCACCAATGTATAGGGACAGTAGCGTCATGTCCCACTGTATAGCGACAGTAGCGTCATGTCCCACTGTATAGGGATAGTAGCGTCATGTCCCACTGTATGGGGACAGTAGCGTCATCCCCCACTGTATAGAGACAGTGGCGTCATCCCCCACTGTATAGCGACAGTAGCGTCATGATTGGGAGACAAAAGAACGGATTCTGTTATTTATATAAATCTGGGTAAAGGCCTGTGCCACATCAACACACACACACACTCGCGCGCACACAACCAAATGCACTAGTCCAGTGTGAAACGTCACAACCGAGAGTATACGTCACAGTCCAGCGTGAAACGTCACAACCGAGAGTAATACGTCACAGTCCAGTATGAAACGTCAAAATCGAGAGTAATACGTCACAGTCCAGTGTTAAACGTCACAATCGTGAGTAGTACGTCACAGTCCAGTGTGAAACGTCACAATCGAGAGTAGTACGTCACAGTCCAGTGTGATACTTCACAACCTAGAGTAATACGTCATCGCCCACGATTAATTTCGTACCACATGTGTTCCAATCAGCCAAATAAATACATACTCCACATTGATGGATTTTCTTAGTTCAATACTGGGGGGGGGGGGGGGGGGAGAGGTTGGGGTTACTATACAACCGTGAGTCGTACACGTGACTGTTTCCATAACAAGAGAAGTTGAAACAGAGTGATGTCAATATCTGTCATCAATGCGATGTTTAAATGACACTGTGTTCACGATGAACGGAAATATTACTTATTTGATCATAGTAACGTCTAGAAAAACAACAAGTACAAACTGATTGGAATATAGATCACTCATTAAATGGATGTGCTAGTGCTACCGTTGATTTGTTCAATTGATGCATCAGTGCTACCGCTGATTGGTTCAATGGATGCACCAGTGATACCGTTGATTGGTTTAATGGATGCACTAGTGCTACCGTTGATTGGTTCAGTGGATGTTCCAGTGCTACCGTTTTTAGTTCAATGGATGTACCAGTGCTATCGTTGATAAGTTGAATGGATGTACCAGTGCTACCGTTGAGTAGTTCAATGGATGCACCACTGCTATCGTTGATAAGTTGAATGGATGCACCAGTGTTATCGTTGATAAGTTGAATGGATGAACCAGTGCATACCGTTGAGTAGTTAATTGAACGTACCAGTCAATATTGCAATTGGTTTTCCCAGTCTGTAATGTTTTGTGGAAATTATGGGCCGGGGGGGGGGGGGTGTGGTGGTGGTGGAACCTATTCAAATATTCCACAATGTAAATAAACTCAATGATATATCAACATAATTTAACAGTGGATCTCAACCTGTGGGTCGCGAGTCCTTTGGGGGTCGAACGACCCTTCCCAGGGGTCGCCTAAGACCACCGGAAAACACATGTACTCTACAATTTTGAAGTAGCAATGAAAATAATTTTGTGGTTGGGGGTCGCAACAACACGAGGAACTGTATAAAAGGGTCGCGGCATTAGGAAGGTTGAGAACCACTGCCATATACTATTAAATAAACACAATGAATGACATATGAACACCACACGATGTAAATAAACACAACATAAGCATATCAACTTTACCACACTCTTGCCATCACACTGGCATCAGGCCCGCCTCAGGCCAGCTCCCCCGGACGCCCACTAGGATCCGACCGCCACTGGAGAAAGTTTAATCACCAACACACCCGCAACCAGAACCACCGACTGCCCTCATCGGCTCCTCGGGTGACGTTTGTACTCGCGGACGCTGGGGCCTAAGGCCGCTCAAGCGGCAGCGACAACAACACTGGTGACGTCACAAGGACGTTTTAACCCCCCCCCTCCCCCAGCAGCGCGACCAGGCGAGACGGCCCCGACAGCCCCCCACCACACGCGACACCAATGGTGACACTTATGGGAGCATGGGAGGGTACCGACTTAACACTCATTGAGACCCGGTGGCTAGTCACGTGTGTCAAGGGGTCTGCAAGTTGAAAACGGGGTCAACTTTAGAGGGCAGTGACGACACTAAGAGAGTTAATGTAGGGGGGGTGGGGGGTGGGGGGGTGCCAAACCCAATATCTAAAGGTCTATATATAGGGTGATCTGGGGTGGGGGGCGTCAAGTGGAGTACCTAGGGTTGTGACGCCCGGAACGATAATTCATTTTGTCTCCTCCACTTAATGAATGGAAACCACAAAGCATATGTTAATAGTAAGCTATTTACATTAAACTGAGTGGATCACATATACCGCCACAAAATGAGTGCTCCCCAGGGTGGACCACCATCTCCGCCCCCTCTTCCCACGCCCATAAAGGGTGTGGGGCCACTGGGGTGATAGTTATAAAAAAAAGTATTCGATTGTTTAAAACAAATCAATGTGTAATTGTGTTTTGGGTTATTGATTAAGGGAGATGATTCTAAAATGTTTTTTAAAGGGAGACAATGGGGAGCTGTGTTAAGGAAAACACTTGGCTAATAATTTAAGGTTGTCAACTGATTTCAAGAAGGCGAATCAATTTGCATTTAAATCCATCACTGCATCGGTACGACCAGGACAAAAAAATGCCCCCCCCCCCCGTCTTCCACCCCCCGGGCCAGTTACACTCGGTCCACCGACCCTGTTAGAGTTGTTTTTGAATGAGGAGATGATCATCTATATCTGATCCGGGCACTGAGCAGGAAATGCTAATCTGTTTAAGACTGTCACTAGGGCACAGTAGTCTGTTTGCGAGCGAAACTAAGTCATCAGAAGCTCATAGTTCCCATAAATATATTTATTAGTGCACGTGCGCGACATAATAAGTGTCCAGGTTTGTCTGATTTACGTCCGGGGTGGGGGGTATGTGTGTCAATATGGGGGCGTGGTAACGTGCTAGTGACCGTTTGTATTATAAGGGGGCGTGGTAACGTGTGTCACTGACTTGTTGTATTATAAGCGGCGTTATGACGTGTCGGGGTGATGTGTTGCATTATAAGGGGCGTGATGACGTGTCGGGGTGATGTGTTGCATTATAAGGGGGCGTGGTAAAGTGTGGTTGTGATGTGTTGCACTATAAGGGGCGTGTGTTACGACCTGGATCGTTAAGGAATTCTGGTCTGGCGGATGGCGACTGTGAGATGTTGTGTTAGGGCAAGATTGTGGGGTCAGAGGTGAAATTGGTTCGTGTTGAGCAATTAGTGTAGCTGGGTGGGGGTTAACAGACGGAGGGGATAAAAACTGTGAGCTGGGTAGTTGGGTTAGTTAACAAGAGGTAGACCCAGGAGGTAGTTGACAGAGAAGAGCCAGAGCCAGTAGTAGAGACAGGAGTAGTAGAGCCAGAGTAGATCCTTAGAGTTAGTGTAGAGTCGAGAGTAGTAATAGAGATAGTAGATTTGTTAGAATCATTGTAGGGCTTGTTGCCTGAGTATGCTGTTTTACTGTGAGATATATTTGTGTAACAAGTGTATAGTTTAGTATATAGTAATAAACACATAATTTACTGTGGACACTGTTGTTGGTCATTATTGTGAACCTTAGTGTGACAGAGTATATTCGTTAACCCTAGACAGCAACGGAGTAAACAGTAACAGATGTGAAGTTGTAACAGCGTGGTTACCAATGGTGGGTGTGTTGCATTATAAGGGGGCGTGGTAACGTGTGTCACTTACACTGGAGACAACATTATGGGCGGGTACTATTTTGTAGCGAGTTTTTCGTTTGATCGCGTGTGGTGGTGTGGATGGCCGTGTGTGGCTAATGTAATGGGGCATGGTTGGGGGGGGGGGGGGGTTCAATGAGATGCTGAGGGGTTTAAACTGAGGCAAAAACAAAACCATTCAGTTCAACTCAGTAGTTCCAGCCACTAGAGTATTTCTAGTTTTAATTAATCCTATCTCCGATATCAGCTTCACTTGTCTCTTTACAGGGATCGATGGCGTCTTGGGTGAAACAAGACCCATATCACTGTCGCTCAGTTACGCCCACCAACATTCATTTCGATTTAATAAGCGAATGACGTCATTGGTAACCGAGTAAAAGAGAAAACAATTGATATGACAAGGTTTGTACATACCTCCAGTCCATCACCACCTTCCTCCAGTCCATCACCACCTTCCTCCAGTCCATCACCACCTTCCTCCAGTCCATCACCACCTTCCTCCAGTCCATCACCACCTTCCTCCAGTCCATCACCACCTTCCTCCAGTCCATCACCACCTTCCTCCAGTCCATCACCACCTTCCTCCAGCCCATCACGGCCTTCCTCCAGTCCATCACCACCTTCCTCCAGTCCATCACCACCTTCCTCCAGTCCATCACCACCTTCCTCCAGTCCATCACCGCCTTCCTCCAGTCCATCACCGCCTTCCTCCAGTCCACCACCACCTTCCTCCAGTCCATCACCACCTTCCTCCAGTCCATCACCACCTTCCTCCAGTCCATCACCACCTTCCTCCAGTCCACCACCACCACCACTACCACGCATTTACACCAGTTTTATTCTATAAGGTTTCATTAAGCGTGAACACGTTGCATCCTTATTTCAATCATGCGTCAAATTCATT
Source organism: Omphiscola glabra (assembly GCA_964017045.1). Lineage (NCBI taxonomy): Eukaryota > Metazoa > Mollusca > Gastropoda > Lymnaeidae > Omphiscola > Omphiscola glabra. Next base: position 4,308,786 of record OZ024809.1, on the reverse strand, counting down.
CACGTTTTAAAGAACGCGGCAGCCATGTTGTTTGTGTTTGTCTTCTTGTTGAAACCAATGAAAGAGCAAACACTTTTGGGTGGTTGGGGGGAGCAGTGTCCTCACTATCTACACCGTTGGCTCCAAGCAGAAGTCTCAGGTTTCAAGTGAAGTTAAGTGATTGGGGTCAGTTAGTGATAAGGGTCAGTTAGTGATAAGGGTCAGTAAGTGATAGGGGAAAGTTAGTGATAGGGGTCAGTTAGTGATAGGGGTCAGTTAGTGATATGGGTCAGTTAGTGATAGGGGTCAGTTAAAGATATGGGTCAGTTAGTGATAGGGGTCAGTTAGTGATAGGGGTCGGTTAGTGATAGGGGTCAGTTAAAGATAGGGGTCAGTTAGTGAAAAAGGAGTGTGGTCAGTAACTGGTAGGGGCTCAGTTAGTGATAGGGGTCAGGTCGTGTCCAGTCAGATAGTGTCGGGTCAGTTAGTGTTGAGCCTGCTTATCGTTGTGACGTAATCGTAAGCCCGGAGTCGGAATAGGAAACACAACTCCAGTTCCCGGCGAGGAGAGCGACACACACCGCGAGCTGCAGCCCACACTGTCACGTGACGTGCTCGTGACGTCACGGTCGTCATGTCCTCTTTGGAGTGTGGTACACTTGGGTCCGAGGCTAATTGGCCACTGAATACGTCCTGACGGAAATGTCAATAAGATCATCATCACCATCATCACCGCAGCTCGTCTAACGCCGCCGCCACCATCAACGTCTCTCTAACTGGTTCATAAGACAACATATAATAAATACTGAGTGACACAGAATACGGGGGTCTATGCCAGCGCGGTCAGGGATCCTCAAATGTTGCATTCGGGGGTCGGTGGCGTGCGTTTGGTCTAAGATTAGACACTAGCAGCTTGACGAGATGAAACCATTGACGTGAATTAACTGTGGCAGGGGAATTAACTGTGGCAGGGGAATTAACTGTGGCAGGGGAATTAACTGTGGCAGGGGCATTAATTGTGGCAGGGGAATTAACTGTGGCAGGGGAATTGACTGTGGCAGGGGAATTAACTGTGGCAGGGGAATTAACTGTGGCAGGGGAATTAACTGTAGCAGGGAAATCAATGAAAAACTTGTAAATCTCACAGGTTTGGTCAGGCAACACTGTTGTCTCCCGGCTGTTGCTTGACAAGGCCTTGTGGAGTATTCTGTGAGGCAACACTGTCGGGCATTCACAATTTTTTTTCCCAATTGTTAGAGGGTTGGCTCTACCCCCCCCCCCCCCCACAAACACCCGGGTCTATTCCCCTGTGTTCTGTTCTTAACTATAAAATACACCCTGGGAATGTGTTTGAACCAAGCTTTTGGACGACATGCTCCTTGTTATCAGGCATCTTAAATATATATATATATATATAATGTATATCAAAGGCCATTGATCAGTATCGAACAACAATGGCGGTGTATCAAAGGAATTTACCACCTATGAAAAATTTCTGTCATCTTCTTTCTATTTCCGTCAAGTGGTTCGGGGACGATTTGGTAATTCAAGGGTTCCTCAAATAAAAAAAAATGATCCCATATCCCTTACCCCCGGGGTGTTTAGGAGAATGTGTCCGCGTGTCAACATGATTTTGTTTTGAATTCTCCTAGTGCAGAAAGGGTAAGTGTATATTCCTATTTCTGTGTAGTTATTAGTATTTCTGGGTATTTAAGTGTATTTCTATCCATTCACAATTTTTTGTCCTCCAGAAGTGTCAATATATATAAGTTTCAAATATTTAAGTTTCAAATATAAGCCTCAAATATAAGTCTCAAATATAAGTCTCAAATATAAGTCTCAAATATAAGTCTCAAATATAAGTCTCAAATATAAGTCTCAAATATAAGTCTCAAATATAAGTCAAATATATCTCAGATATAAGTCTCAAACATAAGTCTCAAATATAAGTCTCAAATATAAATATAAGTCTCAAATATAAGTCTCACATATAAGTCTCAAATATAAGTCTCAAATGAAGGCCTATCTAATTGTTTGTGTCCTTTTAATCATCCGTGACCACTATTGTGACATCAAAGGAATATTTTGCAGTGTGACGTCGTGTGAAAGAAATATCGTCACAGACGTTGAAAAATGGGGGGGGGGGGAGTTTGAAGGGGAGGGTGTGTGAAGGGAAGGGGGTGAGAAGAGGGGGGGTGCTGGGGTTGAGCCCCCCCCCCCCCCCCTAGATCACAACCGGCCGCTTGTCAGACCAGACATCACAGCCCCAATAGATCACAATCAACCCTGGAGACGAGACCAACCAGAAATTCCTGTTTCTGTCCGAGGCGGCCGGGCGAGGGGGCTAATTACCCCCACAGATTCAAATACACTTTAAAAGTCTTTATCTGCTGGCTTACCTGGGACCCCCAGATACGCGCTAGACATCCGTCCTGGATGCTAATAAAGAAAAGGGGCCGTTAGTGCAAGAAAGGCAAGCCCCCATTCCCTTATTTATTATGAACCACTTCTGGTTCAACCGGTTCATTGTGACGCGTTTAGCCTCCAGTCATTGAAGTGCTGTTGGTACACAGGTACCAAAATTGAGCGGTTGGGATTTAAAAAACGATATAAAATATTATTGTTGGGTTTGTAAGACCAAATGAGGTATCAAATGAAAGATAATTGAATGGACTATACGTTTGAAATGTTAATTCTTCAGTTTTACTAAAATAAACGACCACAAATGACATCCTATTAGCATTGAGCTTAATGGTACCCGGGTGCGAATGACGGCGCTGCGTGTCCGGGTCCATTTTGACGGGATTTGAAGGAGGGGAGTTGTTGGCACGCCTGTGGAAAGACAACACACCCTCAACATCCGGTCATTTTTATCAAACGGAAAACATACGTAAGGCATTTAGAGCAACTATGGGGACCTATCATATGTACGGCTTTTGTTTGTGTTCTTTAAGACATAGTAGTGTTAACTCTCTGCAGTCATCTGCCCAGTGTCTGCCCAGTATCTGCTCAGTGCTTACCCACAATCTGTCCGATTTCTTCCTAGTACTGCCCAGTGGCAACCTAGTATTGCAGTTTTGCTGCGACGAACGAGGTGAAGTAAAACCTTGAAATAAAGCAAACCGTTTGGGCCGACGCAAAAGTGGTGCTATTGGAAGGTTCAGTCATTGATTAAATAAAAACCATTCCGTGCTGGGGTGAGCTATCGCTAATGCCAGGGACATAACTATTCTAAGGTTCATTATTGCCAGGTCTCATTACTTTATAAAAGGGTAGACAGGAGGGCACATTGCATCAAAATGTAAATTTCAAACCAAAATTATATTTGACAGCGCAACGTGCCCCGAATGAATGAATTCTGTGATTCTATTTATAGGACTGTCACGTGCTATTCTCATTATTATTAGCATTGTTATAGCCCCCGAGTATTATTATATTTACTGTTTATAATGGTGATGTTATGTTTATTGTTTGTATAACTGTACTGATGCCAGCTTTCTTCATGTACGCACTGTCTCAGTGTAAGTTTTTTTGTCAAAGGAAGTGTAATACCACGGTGGACTAGACACACTATTATAACGATGACACGCGAGCCGTCAAACCGTGTGTCAATGAGCGGGGCGGCCTCCCCTGTCCCCATCGGACTTGTTACTTCCCCCTGATTAACCCGCAAGGGCAGATAATGAAGATGTACGAGTCCCAGATTATGGGCGCTGGTCGTCTGCTGTCTTCTTTAATGGTGGGCTTTCCTTTTGATTTGGTTCACCATCATCCCCTCTCCCCCAAAATCAAATAATAAGTCTTATGATATGGCTAATACCAACCGGAGTCTGTGAGTGTGTGGTCTAGCGGAGTCGTCAATTCGGAGTCAACAAGTCGGAGTCGTTAAGTCGGAGTCACCAAGTCAGAGCCTTGAAATACTTATACCCCCCCCCCCCCACACACACACACACACTAAATCCCACAAAGCCTTTGTTTTTTTTAACTGCATGTTATCAACACCATAAACAAGAAAAATTATAAAAATATGTAATCACATAGTTAACAGAAATTGTTCAAGTAATTCCCACTCTTCCAACAGTACACCTCCAAAGTACCGAAATGAAATGATAGCCCTAGACGTACCACTATTGTACCAGCACCCCTGGATGCCACAAGGTTGTACCATCACCCCTGGATGTCACAATATTATACCAGCACCCCTGGATGTCACAAGATTGTACCAGCACACCTAGAGGCCCCAAGATTGTACCAGCATCCATAGAGGCCCCAAGCTTGTACCAGCATCCCTAGAGGCCCCAAGTTTCTACCAACATCCCTAGAGGATCCAAGATTGTACCAACATCCCTAGAGGTCCCAAGATTGTACTAACACCCCTTGACGCTCCAAGGATCGTAACACCACACCAGACGCCCCAAGATGTCAATAAATACCAACACACATAGACGCCCCAATTAATGCCCAAACTCCTGAACCCACCCTAGAGTGTTCCAAACATTCAAAATGAACATTTAAATTTTGGGAAGAAAATGCATATAAAAAAAAAATAATCGTCATATGAAAAGAATTGAACCAATCTCTTTATCAGAATTGTTTTTAGCGTGATCCGTCTGATCCCTTTCTGGGTGTGCCCCGCCCCCTTCTCGTAAATCGTCCCTCAAATTTCTTGCGCACAATGAAAATAAAAACGCTTATTAGCCATCCGTCACCTTGTCTAAAAAAAATAATATAATAAATAAACGCGGGCTTAAGGAGCTGGGTCCCTGGGTAAACACTTCGCCAATCTGGCATAACTTTATCACTCTCCTGGCTTCTCGGGGACCCTCGCATTCCGCGCTCGATCGGGACGAGATTCAATAATGGGATTTAACTTTTAATCGCCCCGGAATGCGCAGAGGAAGTTAATAGCCGGCCGTACAGAGATTCCTGAAATCTGGCCACTTGAGTGACTTTTTTTTTTCTTTTCTAAATCAAAAATTTGTCATATCTTCAAACTCCTACCTGGCACACAAAGGCGAGGTCATGTTTAATTTTAGCCAGTAGTGTGTTGCATTGCTCCACCAAGTTGGGGGATGGTCGCCGCCCGGTTGGATTCGAAAGTGAAGTTTGTAATAAATGATTTGAAAACATCCTGCAGTGCTAGTGTTGAGGGTGTGTGTGGTGGTGGCTGGGGGGGGGGGGTGGAGAGGGAGGCGATGAATGAAGTGCCAGGGTGGGAGGGCAATCTCTCCGATTGTAAGGACGAATGGAAATTTATGGCTTGAGAAGGAATAAAGAAATTTCCCATTCTCTGATTGTCTGATTCAGAGCTTTACCTCTCACAGAACGGGAAGTCAGAGAACTCTTAACTTATGTCAACCTCAAGGCCGCTAGGAAATAATATATTAGGGGCTGGGGGCTCGGGGGGGGGCTGGGGGGGGGGGTTAACGGGGGATTGCCTATTGATTTGTTGAATGTATTACACGATTCTTAAGATGTACACAATATTCAATTTATCATAAGATTTAATCACCATTTCATTTGATCGGTATGTGATCGCAAGATGGCTCTGTCTGCCTGACTAACCGAGCGACACGCCCATGACTTTATGAGGTCATCCTCCCGTGACATCACAAAACACGTTTAGACAGCAATTAAGCGCCCTTTGAGGCTTCGTCAACGTGCCGCCCCCCCCCCACCCACCCCTCGGGATGAAATGAGAATTTAGTTCGAAACGCGACCATCTTTCATGCAAGGACAACAGTGGAGTGTAGTATCACTTTCGTTTTTAAGTGAACTTTTTTTTTTTTTTTTTTTTTTTTTTCCCCCCAAGGGAGGACAACTCTGGTGGCCCACGCCCAGCAAATATTTCCGCTAGCGTCAGTGACATCACTGCCGGCAGTGACAACTCTTGACATATACGAGGAGACGTTTAGGAGGTGGGGGGGGGTGGGAGGAGGGGGGGAATAGGGTTTAAGACTGGTCAAGATCAAGGGCGCTATTTGGGACATACGACGGGCTGGGCCAGTCACATCTGCTGAGTATTAAGAATAAAGTCAACGTAGAAAGCAGTTTGGAATCAACCGCTGCGACAATTTATCAAAATGTACGGTACATGCTAGGGCGGACCCAGATTAACGTAACAGTGGCGGCACCGTGAAATATACAGTTTATCAGGTCATAATACAATTTTTGCATATAAAAACATTTGGATGAAAAAAAATATGTACGAATGTGTCATGGGTAAAGCCCAGCCCCATTCTAATTCCGCCCCTGGTTTAAACGCTAAGTCCACAGCCACAGCAAAGCAGAAAATGAACCAAAGGGCACGTTATTTGTCAACGGATTCGTTCGCATTTCAACCTGACATGCGCACTCCCGTCACCGGAGGTGTGTACGAGGGGGAGGGAAGTCGGAAGGCCGAATTTTAAATTAGGAGTTAAGCCGCCTGGAATGTCCAGAATTTTGAGTTAATCCCCTTGTGGCTAATTCGGCATTGTCTTCACCGGTCCGTACGACGCCGCGGCAAGTGAATTGTGTACACGTCGTGTGAACAGGGCAGACGGACACTGTTTTCTGTTTAAAGTCCGTGTACAGTTTGTGTTAGAGAGTATATCCCAAAAGTTTGTGTGTGCGTTATGTTTGGGGCTTCTTGTCGAGATCTCTTTTTATTGTTTGTTTATAACAATTTGCCTATATATAATAATGGAATTAATATAGGAATGTTACAAATGCAGGCATGTGTGTAACAACCGGGTTATATAGAAATTGTTGTGGGCCAGTTTAAAAATATAGGCGGCAAGAAAGCGCATTTATTGTTAGTAGCAACTTGCCTATCGATTTGTTACAACTGGATTCTACCAATCCAGGTATTCCACAGAAAAGATTGTTCATGGCCAGGTGTTCCACCGAAAAAATTGTTCATGGCCAGGTGTTCCACCGAAAAGATTGTTCATCGCCAGGTGTTCCACCGAAAAGATTGTTCATGGCCAGGTGTTCCACCGAAAAGATTGTTCATGGCCAGGTGTTCCACCGAAAAGATCGTTCACGGCCAGGTGTTCCACCGAAAAGATTGTTCATGGCCAGGTGTTCCACCGAAAAGGCCGTTGATGGCCAGGTGCTCCACCGATAAAACCAATTGTCTGGTGCATTTAATTACTCAAAGATGAATTATAATTAATTATGTATTTCCAACTACTTTCATTACCAGTACGATGAAATAAAATTTCAAACGTTTTCAATACTAATGGCAGTGCTTCCAACGCTTGAGAAAGAAATGGTTTACATATCTGAATGGCTTACACTCTGAATGACTTACATTCTGAATGGCTTACATTCTGAATGGCTTACATTCTGAATGGCTTACATTCTGAAAGGCTTACCTTCTGAATGGCTTACATTCTGAAAGGCTTACATTCTGAATGGCTTACATTCTCAATGGCTTACATTCTGAATGGCTTAAATTCTGAATGGCTTACCTTCTGAATGACTTACATTCTGAATGGCTTACATTCTGAATGGCTTACATTCTGAATGGCTTACTTTCTGAATGGCTTACATTCTGAATGGCTTACCTTCTGAATGGCTTACATTCTGAATGGCTTACCTTCCGAATGGCTTAAATTCTGAATGGCTTACATTCTGAAAGGCTTACCTTCTGAATGGCTTACATTCTATATGGCTTACATTCTGAATGGCTTACATTCTATATGGCTTACATTCTGAATGGCTTACATTCTATATGGCTTACATTCTGAATGGCTTACATTCTGTCTTAAACTAGGACACGTAAACACAAATAGAAACCGAAAGTAAACAGCCAAAAAAACATTAGTACAAACATACACAAACACGTACACAAACACAGTAACGGGTCAGGCTGTCCTTTAAAGGCCTCTGCTGTCGTTTTGAAGGGCCTCAGCTGTCGTTTTGAAGGACCTCAGCTGTCGTTTAACGGGCCTCAGCTGTCGTTTTGAAGGGCCTCTGCTGTCGTTTTGAAGGGCCTCTGCTGTCGTTTAACGGGCCAGGCTGTCCTTTAAAGGCCTCAGCTGTCGTTTTGAAGGGCCTCAGCTGTCGTTTTGAATGGCCTCAGCTGTCGTTTAACGGGCCTCAGCTGTCGTTTAACGGGCCTCAGCTGTCGTTTTGAAGGGCCTCAGTTGTCGTTTTGAAGGGCCTCAGCTGTCGTTTTGAAGGGCCTCAGCTGTCGGTTTGAAGGGCCTCAGCTGTCGTTTTGAAGGGCCTCAGCTGTCGTTTTGAAGGGCCTCAGCTGTCGTTTAACGGGCCGAAGTTGTGACATGTCCCGCCATCTTTTCCCAATCGCTCCAGATTCAACAATTTAATCCACGTATAATATCGCGTCGAGGATGTAAATAAGTTGGAAAGACTACAATCCCCTAAGACAGCGGTTCTCAACCTGTGGGTCGCGACCCCTTTAGGGATCGAACGAACCTTTCCCAGGGGTCGCCTGTCTTGGGCAAACAAATATACTCTATAGTTAAGAAGAGCAATGAAAATAATTTTGTGGTTGGGGGTCGCCACAACTTGAGGAACTGAATTAAAGGGTCGCAGCATTGGGAAGGTTGAGAACCACCGCCCTAAGACAAGGTCAGAGTTCAACTCAGTAGTATTCCTGGAACTGGATATTTCAAAACTTGAACGGGGTTACCTCAAAAACGAATTAAAACTTTCCATTTGTCTGTAATAATATTTTTATTATTATTAAATTTATTTTTTTTAAACGAAAGAGGCTCTGGTCAAGACGACGGACATTTTCAAAAGATCTATTTATTATCCTATAATCAATATCATCAACAACTAGGAAATGAGAGATAGATCTGTAAACAGTGAAGATTGGATAAGTCAGATTGGGATATCGAAGAGGAAATATCTGTAAGACCAGTCGGATTGGATATATGTGAAAATATATGTTGAAACAGTGGGATATAAGAATATGGCGAAAGAAGACTATGGTGAAAAACGACCATGGTGAAATAAGACTATGGCAAAATAAGATTATGGGGACCTAAGACTATGGAGAAATAAGACTATGGTAAAATAAGACTATGGGAAATAAGACTATGTGAACTAAGACTATGTGAAATAAAACTATGGCGAAATAAGACTGTGGGGACCTAAGACTATGGGGAAATATGACTATGGTGAAATAAAACCACGGTTAAATAAGATCACCGTGAAATTCATCTAATGTGGATAAGAAATTTGGTAAATGTGAAGAGATATCACCGCGTTTTTCATCATGGCCGCCATCTTGGTTGCCGCGATCCGCGAACTTATGTCCTAAATTTATCCCTTAACCTAACCTGAACCCTAAATCTATCCCTAAACCTAACCTGAACCCTAAATCTATCCCTAAACCTAACCTGAACCCCAAATCTATCCCTAAACATAACCTGAACCCTAAACTGGGTTTTGAAACTTCACTCCAGATTATAAATAAAATACACAAATTGACCAACAGAAAATAAAATGATCAAAAATTAATTAAAAGACTTTTAATGACACACATATCTGTATGGCGTCTACTCACGTGTTGGATATCCGGTCTGCTAATGGCATAGAAATCCAAATCCAGTAAACAAAGTGGAGGTAACTGCTATTCCAAAAACAAATATAATCACTTCCGTCTCTTTCGTGACCTGCAACCGTAGAAAAGCAGAACCGTGTTCAGCGCTTGTGTGACACATCCAGAAGGAGTTAGTTTAAGTTAAATCCGTGATGTGGCCGACCAAGTGCACAACACATTCCGGATTTGCAGCCCCCACTTAGCACCACGTGTGTCTCAGGTGTGTTATCAATAAAGAACTTTATTTTTAAATGTTGCAAAAAAAATAAAATAATAATAATAATTAACGTCTAAACATTTGTAGTTGTTTGTATCTTAGTTTTGATGTCATTGAAGTGGTAGAGATTATGACGTATCTAACAGAGGCGCACTATAGGCCTATGTGTTAAAAAAAGATTTTGTTAATTCTGGATATATATATATATATCCTACAATATAGCTACTCAATCGTCTCGTGAAGACGGAAGGATGCCATACAATATATATATACTACAATATAGCTACTCCATCGTCTCGTGAAGACGGAAGGATGCCATACAATATATATATATACTACAATATAGCTACTCCATCGTCTCGTGAAGACGGAAGGATGCCATACAATATATATATATACTACAATATAGCTACTCCATCGTCTCGTGAAGACGGAAGGATGCCATACAATATATATATATACTACAATATAGCTACTCCATCGTCTCGTGAAGACGGAAGGATGCCATACAATATATATATATCCTACAATATAGCTACTCCATCGTCTCGTGAAGACGGAAGGATGCCATACAATATATATATACTACAATATTTGTAGTATAGAATTTAAAATGGACACAGGTATTAAAATCAAACAGTAATAATTATAGTGTTCTCATTACCTCTAATTTTAGCAAAGGAAAAAATTAATGTTTGTTTTATTCTAAAAAAATTCATTAAAAAAAAATGTTTTAAATAATTTAAATTGTTTTTTTTAAAAACTGCTGGTACTTCGTTTTACTAGACGTCTACATGTCTGCAGCACCAAAAGACTAATTTCACTCAGTGCCAAAGCGAGGTACCGGTTCATAAAAACCCTAATAAGGTCTTACATTTTCAGCACCACATCGCTGTATTAATTCAACAACCCCCAACCCCCCCCCCCCCCCCCCATTCCTTAACGCCAAATCCTCGGCGGACCGTCTTTTAAAATTGAAACAAATGAACGCTCACTGATAAGTAACTCCGGCTTGTATCAAAACATAAGAGTAATCCCCCTTGATTTATTTCGGCGTGCTGTCACCTCACTGGCTGGCGTTGAATTAACCCCCTCGAGTCAACAAGTTGTCTATTTAATGGATGTCAAGCTGACTGGGGGAAAAAAAAGGGGGGGGGGTGGGAAACACCACCACCAAAAAAATCCCACCACCAGTAGCACCACTATCATTTAGTAAGTGTTGTTTCTTTCCAGCGTTAAGCGCACTTTGGAAATTTTGTAGTGGGCGGTGGGGGAAAATACCTCCATTAGGCAAAATCGAAATATTGGTATATATTATATATTATTTATTGTGTGTGGGTTTGTCCATGTGTGAGTCCGTGTGGGAATGTGTGTGTGTCCATGTGTGAAGGTGTGCATGTGTGAATGTTTGTGTGTTTGTGTCAATGTGTGCATGGGTCTGTGTGTCCATGTGTGTGTTTGAGGCTAGCAACACGTGAGGAATCAGAACTCTGGAAAAGAAGGGCGAGTGGTGTGTGTGTGTGTCGGGGTGGGGGGGTTGATAAGATCTGACCAAATGACCAACAAGTAACCAACAAGTAACCAAAAAGTAACCAACAAATAACCAACAAGTAACCAACAAATAACCAAAAAGTAACCAACAAATAACCAACAAGTAAGCAACAATTAGCCAACCATTAACCAACAAGACATTACAAAGACCGAATGGCCATACAACAGCCCCTTGACAACAGCGTCTCCCTCAATTTCCCCCTCCACGAACACTTCACTTATTATCTCTAAGGTATTGGTAAAACCTCCATCACTAAATGGGTATTCGTTCAGACATTCGCACTCGATTGATGCAAATCAAACAATAATATGTTTCAATAAAAAAGCAATTTCTTTCCCTTATATTTTCTATATCAAATTTTTCTAAAATTGTAATCGTAATTTCGATGGTTGAGGATGCCCCCCGCACCCCCCCCCCCCCACGCTTTATCAGACGACATCTGCCATTTTCCCCCGTAAGCTCTCAAACAACATTGATGACGCCATCGTTGTCTAACCTTCTATGAAATTCTCTACTCTCTACTCCCAAATGAAATCATATCACCCTTAATGCATGTCACAATAATGTTTATTTTGATTCGCCATTGGCTCAAAATACTTTAGATTCCCATGTCAAGTGGGCAATTATTAGTGTTAAGAGTACGTCCGCCTGTCTTTCTCACCGCAGCCCCACCACTTACTCACCCCACACCAGCTCTCCACAAACAAGTCTCAACTTTCCAGAAACAGCATACAAAAAGAAATATTTTTTAAAAACTTTATTTGAAAAATATTTTTTTTAAAAGGGGGATATCGGAATATCCACAATTATGAAGTTTTGTATTTATTATTTTATTTTAAAATCCATTAACAGGTGAATAGCCAGTTCCGGACAGTATCACAGCCAAGTCCCACCAGGTGCATAGACAGCTCCGGACAGTATCACAACCCAGTCCCACCAGGTCCATACACAGTTTGTGACAGTATCCCAACCCAGTCCCATCAGGCCCATAGACAGTTTGTGACAGTATCACAACCCAGTCCCATCAGCCCCATAGACAGTTTGTGACAGTATCTCAATCCAGTCCCACCATGTCCTAGACAGTTCCGGACAGTATCACAACCAAGTCCCACCAGGTGCATAGACAGTTCCGGACAGCGTCACAACCAATTCCAACCAGGCTATTTCCCTGTCGGTGAGGTTCGCAACCACGGCGAAGCTGTTTTGGCTGAGCTGTGACAGGAAAGAGCCACCCCGCCGCCAAAATGTCTCAGCCAGATACTATATTGGTGATTCAAAACAAACATATTTTTTTTTGGTCAAACTTGTCTGGTCCTAACTTTCCCATTATTTACACTTCTTTATTCCATGCCAACATTTCCTTGGCTTAATTTATTGGTGTCTTTGTTTGGACAACATGACACAAATTCCCACCCTGTCTTACTTTGGACAACATAAATTCCTGCCTTGTCTTGTTTGCTCGTCTGTTACGTTTTCCGGACGTTACTTTCCGGATGTTACTCTCCGGACAGTTCAGTTTTTGCACTGAAGTATTTTGCTCTCTAAATTCTCTAAATGAATCATAGTGAAAGAAGAAACACAAATTACCCAGGTAATTATTGGTAATATCCTTATCCCGGACCGGATAATCAATTTGAAGACGGGGGGGGGGGGGGGGAATTACACTTTCGAGTCGTGCTTAGCAACCTTGACCCAACGGTCACGGCAGATCCATGGACATGGATTGATATTTTGTTGTTTCGAACATTCAAACCACGAGGCGATTAATTTTTTTAGATTTTCAAGTGGACTAAGTGATTTCTTGGTAATTCTCACAACTACAAAGTCTGATTATTTTTTTTATAAATAATTTATAACAATAAACTTTATTATGTTCAATGGATTTTTTTTATTTTTTTTGGGGTAGGGAAATCAATTGTTTTGTGAGTTTCCATTTCGTTAAGACAGACATCCCTGTAATATTGCTGAAATAATGTCCGTATATTCGTTTGAATTGAATTTTTTCCTGGAAGTAAAGGTTTTTTAAAGTTTCTTTTCTTTCCTTCTTCTTCGTCGCCTTAGGAAAACTTGTGATTTCTTAAAAAGAAAAAATAACAAAATTTCCATTATTTTCAACATTGCTCATTGGTAAAAAAAAAAAGAAATTTGTATCCGTCGATTATGTTCAAACTGCCGTGTAAAACCAGGTCAGCATCACCTCAAATACTCTCTACACTCAAAATTGTCTACATGCAAATGTCGTGTACATCCAAATATTCTCTACAGCCAAATACTCTCTACACCCAAATACTCTCTAAACCCAAATACTCTCTACACCCAAATACTCTCGACACCTAAGTACTCTCGACACCTAAATACTATCTACACCCAAATACTCTCTACACTACACACAAATACTCTCGACACCTAAGTACTCTCGACACCTAAATACTGTCTACACCCAAATACTCTCTACACACAAATAATCTCTACACCCATGGTCGGATTTAGGCCATTGGCGGCCCCTTAAAAAAAATACTCTTTACAAAAAACTCAACTTTCTATCAAAGACGAGGGATGACTCCCCAATAAGTAGAACACAAGAAAGACCGGCAGAAGTGTGCAGAAGATGAGGGTGCTGGGTGGCCGAGTGGTCTAAACTGAGCAAATCTCAAGGTGATGGTCTAGAGTTCAATCCCCACCGAAGCCCATTCAAGCAAACACACTACCAGCAGCCCGGGTGGATGGGACTCGTTAACCTTGGACGGCAACTCATCTAAGAGTAGGAAATTCTGAATTCAAACCCGGAGATGGAGTCCCGAAAGGCGGATAACATTGATACAATGAAACATTCCGGCAACTCCCGGGTGGATGGGACTCGCTAGCCCTGGACGGCAAACTTTGAATTCAAACCAGGAGCCAGAATGATCAATTAATTGATAATGTGGGCCCTCAAACATAAGAAGAAAGAAGATGAGCACTCTATGAAGCCGAAGGATTCGAAATGAATATTTTTTAATTTTTATTAATTTTTTAAAATAGCTTCTGCAGACTTTCTTTGAGTAATGGATTGGAAGAATCGTTAAATAACTTTCTACTTTTTTAGTGCGTTTCAACTTGTTTTTGCTAAAAAGGTTTTTTTAAAAAAAATATATCATTTATTTTTGCTTCTACTTAGAATTAAACATGCAATACCGTTTAAAGTCTTAACTCTTGACCTAGGCATTAAACTAAAAAATGAGATCTGAGCCCACCCAGCCCACCCGTTCACACAACCGCGAAGCAGACGCGGCCAACCACGACAATTTGAGCGACAGTGGCAACCCGCCTCCGTCGACCCAGGAGATGACGCGATGTCGACACAGCTCACTTGTAACGAGAATAACAACACCCTTCAGGTGACAACTTCAGGTAACAACTTCAGGTGACAACTTCAGGTGACAACTTCAGGTGACAACTTCAGGTGACAACTTCAGGTGGCAACTTGAGGTGAAATTTCAGGTGACAACTTCAGGTGACAACGTCAGGTGACAACTTCGGTGACAACTTCAGGTGACAAATTCCCGAGAAAAGTATCAACTGAGCGAAAATGTCATTTGTTTAAAAAATATATATATAAAAGAAGAACAAGTAGAAAAGAGCAATATATCCATCCACACATCCACAACATGGAAATCCAGTAGACAGAAAGTCCTTAATAAAAAGGAGAAAGGTGTCGACACACAACAGTCATACTCGCAAGAGGTCCATGGGAAAACCTGGCTTGAGTGGGTTTCTTCCAATCTAAGTGACGTCACTATTTCCTACTCCCACCCCCACCCCCACCAGCTCCTCCCGTGAGTATGTTTTTCACAACATTCCAGGTTTACTCATATCAAAGTCAACCGTTTTAAAACGAACAAACCTTGGTATTAAACTCAGTTATGGTGGATTTCAATACGTCCCCTGCCAACTCAGTTCCACACAGAATTGTCAAACCAGACTACATGTACAGTACAGCACTGGTTCACCTGTCACGTCGTGCTACATGACGTACAGTACAGCACTGGTTCACCTGTCACGTCCTGCTACAGGACGTACAGTACAGCACTGGTTCACCTGTCACGTCGTGCTACATGACGTACAGTACAGCACTGGTTCACCTGTCACGTCCTGCTACATGACGTACAGTACAGCACTGGTTCACCTGTCACGTCGTGCTACATGACGTACAGTACAGCACTGTTTCACCTGTCACGTCGTGGTATATGAGGTACAGTACAGCACTGGTTCACCTGTCAAGTCGTGCAACAGGTATGCGCCCTAAATTTCAGAAACTACGTCACACCAATAATGACTTCGTGATGGCAGGGAACTCCACAGTCCCGCGGCCGGTACAAAGTCTAACCGGCGACCGTTACAAAGTCTAACCGACCGCTGGTACAAAGTCTGACCGGCGACCGGTACAAAGTCTAACCGACGGCTGGTACAAAGTCTGACCGACAGCTGGTACAAAGTCTGACCGGCGGTACAAAGTCTGACCGGCGGCCGGTACAAAGTCTGTCAGGCAGCAGTCCTGGAAGGTGAAAAGTGACGAGAAGTCAACAGCAAACGTTCATTTCTTCTAACGTCACTACAATCATGATTGTAACATGGTGGTTGAATATTGTAACATGGATGGTGGAAGATTTTAACATGGATAGATTGAAAATTGTAACATGGATAGTCTAGATTGTAACATGGATGGATTGAAGATGGTAACATGGATAAATTGAAGACTGTGACATGGATTTATTTAATATTGTAACATGGATGGATTGGTGATTGTAACGTGTATGTATTGAAGATGTAACATGGATAGATTGATGATTATAACATGGATAGATAGAAGATTTTAAAATGTATTGATTAAAGATTGTAACATGGATGGTTTTAAGATTGTAACATATATGGATTGAATATTGTAACATGGATGAATATTACATTCATTGGAAAGGGCCGAGCTATTGCTCTTTTATGGCCCCGGCAAGTAAGGTACAGGCCTGCCTCATCTGGTGGGCAGTCCCGTAAATTAGACTCTCGACATGGTTGGCTGGGAGGACCCCACTCACGCCAGTCGCCAGCGTTGAGCACTCGGCTAGAAGGTGCTCGATTGTCTCCGGTGCCTGACCACAAGATTGTAACGTGGATTGATTGAAGATTGTAACGTGATTGGATTGAAGACTGTAACAAGGATGAATTAATGATTGAAAAAAAAATTCTCAGACAAATCTTAGAAACTTTATATGAGAATGATCCGAGATAACACTTTATATAATTAGATACACGAGCCCAAACAATGACGGCCGGAAATGCGTGAACTTCCCATCTTCTAAAGTTACTTCTCAAAACATGCATTTAAGTAATGCACTTTATAACAATCCAAATTAGCGCTACCCACCCCCACCCCCCCACACACACACTTTTTTTTCGGGTACGCCATTGCCCCGAACTTTATTAATATCATAATGTCCCACTACCTTTTTACACCGCATATTTATTACACAAAATTTTTACGTAAAACAAAAGAACATTTTACGCACCAAACGCCCTTGCGGTGTTTTTAAGAATCTCCTTTAGTGCAGTTATAGGGAAATGTATATTCCCACCCTAGGTTTCTTAGCATTATTGTCGGACACTGTAACATAAATAATTATGTATGTTGATCTTCAAGACAATCTCTTATATATATTAACATTTTGAACGTGCGACTTTGACCTCCCGTGGGTAGACCACTTTTAAATATGTAGCACACGAGGTGTGGAATTATCACGAGGCAAGAACATCATCTGTCACTTAACAATTACCTTCTTCGTGCATGGAACATTGTTCCGCCACGCAGTGTACACATTCATTTGTTTTCGCATGTTTTGATACACTTTTAACACGGGCAACCATTTTAATTATGCAAACACAAAAAACAAAAATATTGGATAGGCGGCGGTAAATACGCCCGAACGAAGTGTAACCCCCCTCCCCCCCCCCCAACCATCCACCCCCAGTTCATAACCTCATCCTCGAGATAAATAAAAACACCTTAAAATAAACTCATGTAAATTTACAAAGGTCATGGGTTCAAGTTGACATCGTCATCATCATCATCGCATGTCGTCCCGTCTGGGGCACAGGCCACAAAGAAAGGCTCTCCAGGCATCCCGGTCTTGGGCCAGTCTCTCTAGCTGTCCCCAGTTGTGCCCACTCTTTTTGGTGTCTGCCTCCAGCTTCCTTCTCCAAGTCAATTTGGGTCGACCTCTTTTTCTGTTGCCCTGGGGGGCTCCAAGTGAGTCTTGTGTCGTTATGCTGGATGTGGGCTATCTGAGGGTGTGGCCAAACCCATCTCCATCTGCGCTGGCAAGTTGACACTAAATTAAATTAAATGCTAAAAGAAATAATTTCTTTTTTAAAAATTTTTATTTATTAGAATTCTCGATGATGTCAATCAATTAGTTCCAGTTCCCCCTGCCTTGACACCATCTTCTAAGATATGTGCATCGAACCCGAGTTCGGGTTTGATTCGGTCATCAACAGGGTTTGATTCGGTCATCAACAGGGTTTGAATTCGTTGTGTTTGGTTTTCGGGTGCAGTTCGATTTCCATCTCTACCTTCAGCCTAAGTGACTTATGGGATTAACCAATGCGAAAATTGTCTTTATTTTTATTCGCTTCGTTACTCCTTTCTCATGTATTATTATTCTTTTCAAGATGGCGGGCTAGTGATGATGATGGCACTCAGATAACCTATCAACCTTGACCGACTTTATTTGTGTTCCATTTCCAAAATCAAGTTGCTGTTTCGCGTGGATGTGCATTTAAGGTGTAATGAGAAGTAGTGGCGTTGGTGGGGTGGGGGTTGTAGAGGCTTTGGGGGTTTGCGCAGTCTTGGTTGTGGGGCGTTGTGGGGTGGGGGTTTGGGCTGTAAGGGATGTGGGGCATGGGGGGTAGGGGGGGCGAGCGTCAAGTAGTAGATATGGACAGTGCATTTTTGAACAATCCTAGAAATTTATAGTAGAATAATTTTATTGTATTCTCAAATGTCGTGGAATGGGATTTCAATTTTTGCTTTTATTGTTTCTTATTTCCTCCACCCAACGACACCACCACACACAATGCGACCGTTATGTCACTGTCCTAGTTGGGAAACTCATTTATCTGATCACGTGACCAGATTTTCCAGCCAGAGCGGGGGGAGGGGGGGTGGAGAAGGATGAAAAATGGCTTCTTTGGAGGGTTTTCCCCAGGCCCGTCGGGACACAAATGTGCAGCCGGTCTCAAAATATTTAACTGATTTCAGAGTCACAAAAATTTTCAAGCTTGGAATTCATAATAAAATATTCAACAGCTTTTTTGAATCATAAAAATGTAAAAAAAAACTTGGAAATAAAACAAAGAACAAAATAAAAAATAATAATCATCTAAACTTTAGAGTTACAAAACTATGGGATGAAAGAGTCACTTAATCATCTAAACTTTACAGTTACAAAACTATGGGATGAAAGAGTCACTGATGAATTTCAAAGAAATTAAAAAAATGAATTGTATGACTACAGGATCCTAACAATTTTGGAATTCGTTTCATATTAATATTTAAGAGTAGTAGTTTCAGAGTAGTAAAATTATCGTATTTCAGATTAGCAAAAATAATCATATTTCAGAGCTGTAAAAATATCCGAATGCCGAGTAATACAATTTTCATTTAAAAAAAAAAAAAATACTTTAAACAAGGGCTTTTAAAAAATAAACAAAACTTATCAAATTTAAAGTAGTGAAGTCACCCAATTTTTTAAGAAGTAACAATTTTTTTTTTTTTTTTTAGAGAAATTGACCCCAAAACAAAACAAGGAGTAGAGATTAGGTGAACTGAGCCCCAGTCAATTGCTATTAGAGAAAATCAATACAAAACAACATAAAATATATTAAGAAAAAAATTGTACCCGCCAGGATGACATGAGATGCTGTCATGAGATGCTGTCATGAGATGGTGCAGAGTCCAAGTCAAATTTATGTTTCCCAGAGTGGTTTTTCCTGTATCGCAGAGGATGTGGTCATTATTATGCAACAACTCAACATGTAACATGATCCAAGTTTTAAACATAATGTATATAAATGTTTAGCTTAAAATACAAAGTCTACGGAAGGCGCAGATGGGCAGGCGCGAGGACAGTGAGTATTGGGTGGGTGTGGCGGTGGGTTCTAGGTGCTGCGCTGTCTAAGAGTGATGTTTTATAGATTAAGTCATGTCTAGGAGCTCTGGGCTCCATTTGATAATGTAGATCCGGCCATGTGTGGGGTGCCCGGGTATGACGTCATGTTCCAGATCCGGCCATGTGTGGGGTGCCCAGGTATGACGTCATGTTCCAGATCCGGCCATGTGTGGGGTGCCCGGGTATGACGTCTTGTTCCAGACCCGCCCATGTGTGGGGTGCCCGGGTATGACGTCTTGTTTCCAGATCCGCCCTGGTCTTGGAGGCCCGGGAATCAAGTGATGTCATACAACCGCCATTGATTTTGGGCGTCCTGGGTAAGACTTCTTAATCTCTAGATCCACCCATGCCTAGGATGCTCTCGAGTTCCGCCACTGTCTAGGACCCCCATACCCCCCCCCCCGGTATGAAGTCTCGCTTCTTAGTTCCGCCACAGTCTGGGATCTGCCCCCCCCCTCCTTTTACCGGCATGAAGTCTTGTTCCAAAAGAGCGCAAATCTACACCCGCAATCGTCCTAACATTTAAGAATCCGACGCTTTCGACAGAGGTAAACAAACCTATTTCTTGAACACGGTAGGTTCGATTCCTGAACACACGTCAAACCACCTTTAGAGCGTTCTAAGCACTTCCGGTCACGTGGTCATTAATCAGACGTACGGGGGCGGGCCCCCAGATCTCTTTCAATTAAACTAACACCCAGTTCAGTGGTTCTCAAACCAACCCATTATTCAGGAACGTAATGTTAACTTAGCACTGACGACTCCTGGAGCTTTTTGCCACGTATCTAACACTGTAGAAATAGTAGGGGGGGAGGGTGGGGGTCAAAATGTCTTTGAACATGACATGATGATGTGAGCGGTGACGCTGCTGCCGGACGGGTAAGCAGCGAGGGCAGGTGTTGAATGCAGCTTCAGGTGCAAGTTATAAGGCTGCTTGCGTTAGTAGGTACAAGCATTTTACAAAAATTAGGGGGTGGGGGCAGGGGCAGTGGTTGCGGAGCGTATAGAAAGGCAGCAAAAATTGTAAAAAGAAACATATTTATTTATTTTTTATTCTAAAACAATGTGACATTTTGGGACTTATTGGGGCAGTTTGGTGTCAAATAATTTGATCACATTTTGAATCCCACTTGGAACCTTTCAAGCCCACTTCACTCTAAAATCAGCCTCTTCACCCACCCCCCCTACCCACAACAGGAAAAAAAAAAAAATTCCCGAATATTTTTTTACATAGCGAAAGAACATAGAAATTCCTCAGCTTGTGTACATTATTTCTGTGTAGGTTGTTTCTGTGTATATTGTTCCTGTGCGTTATCTGACGTCACAGAGTCATAATGACTCCATTTGAACGAAGCGTTATCCCACAGAGTCAGAGATAATCAGCTGGTTATAATCATGTTATTTAAGATTATAAAGACATGTTCAATTAATTAATGGGAATTGACATTGAATAAATTCATTGGGTTTACCTTATTCGAGTTGTTGCTTTTTTTAAATCGATGACTGGTGGGAAAAGTTGGGTGGCGGGAAAAGGTTGGGGGGGTGGTGAGTAAATCTAAGGGGCTGCATTTTTCAGAGGTGTATCCAAACAAAACGTGACGTGTTTGGGAGCGCGCTGTATTCACATATATATCCGCCGATGAATATCGAATTACTCTTCGGAGCAGCTCCAGAACGCTCCATTATCTTTGCATCTCATGCGGATCGTCCATGGCGTATAGTTTGAGATCCACCGCCTAATAAATCCATGATAGAGCATGTCAGGTCGTCTCACACGGAGCCTATTCAAGCTCCCATCACTCACAGTTTGAGATTGAACGATGACGTAATTTGACCCGAGCGCCGTCTGGTACCTGAACCAGGCACGTTCGCTTAAACACAAGTCTCAGCCTCGATCTGGATGGATGACGGGAAGGTCTTATTTTGTAAACTCCAGGGCAAGCAAGGGTTCTAAAATTTTCATGTTGACTGTTTTTTAAAAATTATAACTGTACTGTTAGGTACCGTTGAAAGATTAGATAAATTAATCTCTTATTTAGTTAAATGGCTCGTTGACAAACAGTACGCAACAAAAGACGATACTGTCAAATATTCCGGTCCCTTGTCAGAATATGGTGGCTCATGATGTTTGTCTAGGGTCGACGAGCGGCAGAGTGCGACTATACTCTACTCTGACGATCATTGACGATATCTCTGCCTCTCTCTATAGTACACTTAATAAATATATTAAGTCCGAGGCACACCACAATAAGTCCATTGGTTAATGCTCTTTATTCTCAGTAGTACATCTCGCAATGCATATGATACTAACTCCACAGTCCGGAGGTACACAGCAAATCATTCGTTTACAACAAGTCTCTGTCCGACTCGGACACACACAGCTCGTTCGTGAACATATCAGCCTCCCTCTCTAACATAATAATATCTCTCTCTTTTATCGCTTAAACATCTCACAAGTCATTCACCCATCCGTTACATGACAATTGCTCACCTAGCTCACATACCTCATTTCTCCCAAATCAACACACACACTCTGCAACTGATGCCATGACCTTGACAGATACCATAAACTAAACACAATAACAAAGAAACGATACCCAATTACAAACTAATAATTTGATTAGGTTAATTATAATTTACAAAATTAAAAAAAAGAAAGAAAGAACTAAAGCTATTGACTTACAGTACAATGATGTCTTGTACCGGTACAATGTTGCAAAAGGTACAATGATGAAAGGGGGTGTACACACACACAGAGAGAGTAAGTATAAATATACAAATCTTTGTCTCGTGATAAGATAGCACATATTTCTGCCGTAATAGTGATCGCCAAATATCTCTTTAGGCTTATATGAATATCACTGTTCGTATATACAGGGAGAGAGAAGGAGAGAGAAAGAAAGAGGGAGAGAGAGCGAGGGAGAGCGAGAGAGAGAGGGAGAGAGAGAGGGAGAGGGAGAGGAAGAGAGAGGGAGAGAGAGGGGAAGAGAGAGGGAGAGAGAGGGGGAAAGAGAGAGGGAGAGAGAGGAAGGGAGAAAGAGAGGGAGGGAGAAAGTGAGGAAGAGAGAGAGGGAGAAAGTGGGATAGAGAGAGAGTCTGAGGGGGGAGAGAGGGGAGATATGGAAGAGAGAGGAGGAGAGAGAGAGAGATGGAGAGAAGGATAGAGAGAGAGGGGGAGAGAGAAAAAGAGAGGGAGCGAGAGAAAGAGAGAAATATATATATAGAGAGAGAGCCTGAACAATAGAGAGAGAGCCTGAGGGAGAGAGAGGGGGCGACAGAGAAAAAAGTGGGTGGAAATATCGAGGGGGGGAAGAAGGAGAAAGCGAGAGTGAACGAGAAAGAGAGAGACTGAGGGGGATAAAGAGAGCGAGCAGATGAAATAAAGAAAGAGAGAGAAAGACGGATAGAAAGACAGAGATAGAGAGAGGGAAATAGAAAGAGAGAGCCACAGAAAGAAGTAGTGTGAGAGAGAGAGAGAGAGAGAGAGAGATTAGGTATATATTTATGTATAAACCATTCTTTTCATCTCTCCATTCATCCTCACCTTCCCTGCCCCCACGCCCAGCTACCATTTCCCAAATAATTTGATCACTCTTGCTCAGACTTGTTTTACCGTTGTTCTCAAATAATATTATTTTGAGAATTCCTGCAACTTAGCTTTCGCTTCTTTAGGAACAACCTTCTCTCCTCCCTCCCCCCTCCGCACCCACCAACTTCAAGTCTACTCCCTCTACCTGAGAAAAATGCCGAGTCCTGATTGCGCCTCGTCATGCCTATTTTTAGCCTCTCTTACCACACGGAAAATGTCTCGCGCTGAGACCACGAGCAGACGCCAGGAATGAATGTACCAATAGCCATTAGGCGAAACTCGCTAACAGAGAGGGCCGTGGTCCTTTACTTTCCTCCCACTTGCTTGAGACCTCTTGTTTGAGACCTCTAGTTTGTCCTGTTACCCTTCAGAGGCGGCGCTGGCCCTTTCGGTGGGATTTAGTTTCACAAACAAACAAAAAAATTAAAAAAATTAAAAAAAATAATTCCTTTCGGTTAAAGGCGGACGAAGAGGGTGCGGAGGTGGCGGTCCACCCCAAGCATCATTTTTTTCTGTATGTGGAGGAGCGGCATTTTCGGCCCTAATCAGACATTTTTTGTGGAAAGGGCGGCAAGCTTCTTGGCACGCCCCGAGTGTCGCTAACAGCATTGCTACGCCCCTAGTGGCGCTAACCCTTTCTACGCAGCTGCATTCGATCAAAGGGCTGAACAACAAGATGAGTTAAAAGTAGTGATAAATTCAATAAATAAATCGATTTTTTACTTTACTTGAAAATAAATTATATTTATTGAGAACCGCCAACCCTTCTCGACTCGGGGTCACATCTTTTTATATCCGTCCCTGAAGACAACCCATTGTTACGTTCTAAGAACTACCTTCTTACCCTCAACACGTGATCTAGACATTCGTAGACCTCGCAATTTCTCTTGTCAGTGTTGCCAAACCTTCAATTGCTCCATTAGCCCCCGAGAGGAAGATCTGTGTCTATGCTCTTTACCGTCGAGAGGTGGATAGTCAGACGACCGAGTGGTGGATAGACAGACGACCGAGTCGTGGACAGACAGACGACCGAGTGGTGGAAAGACAGACGACCGAGTGGTGGATAGACAGACGACAAAGTTGACGTTGTCTCCAAATAAACCCTTGCGCCCTTCTCATTATTGGTCGAAATTTTGTTCCTCGTAACTTTTCAGTTTCATTAATTTCTAAATCCAAACCACTCTCCCCCCCCCCCTCCCAATTTATCGCCCACATTTCACCCAACACTGTCTTACAAACCGATGTAAGCGAACAGTGGGACAGGAGAGTAATTGTGAAGCAAATTACATTGGCTGCGGTTTAAGTCGGTAAAGGGCTTTCTGTCACTTTGGAGGCTGTCAACAAGACAGATGTTACGTACCATTATACGGCTTTGAAGATGTAAATCTGTGTTAGGATGCTTGAACGTAGAATGAACAATACGTAACAGAGGACTGAGAAAAAACAGTGGGTGAAGATAAAACGATGCCAAAAACTAAGTGATACTAGCAATATTTAAATTAAATACAAAATTAAATTCCTTTAAAAATTCTAATTAGAATACAGAAAAAAAACTATAACAAATTACAGCCAGTGTAATTTGGTATGCTCTGCAAAAAATCAAATATTAATTTACACTTTACACACACAATTATATAACGCCTCTGTCTTGTGAAGCAAAAATATCGCCCTCACACTCTCTCTGCTAAAAAAAAACCTGAAACCTTATACAAATAGGGATTAAATCAGAAAGTTCTAGCAAAGAAATGCTATAAATTGCATCGCCTCATGGTATTCTTTGTGATGGCGTCCACAAGGGTTGTGCCTCTACGTGGCGTGGCAGACGATTAAGGTGGACGAGACTACCCGAAACTAAACAACACGGCTCAATGCCTAACGTCCCGACCGAATGACCCCTTGGGAAAGGGGACTAGCGACGCAAAGCTAGTCCTTATAAAGGGGGGGGGGAGCGTTCTTCCCAGACCCACATGTACACATGGCAAGTACAATTAGACTTTCAGAGAGTCTTATTTACGGGACTGTCCACCAGATGAGGCAGGCCTGTACCTTACTTGCCGGGGCCATTAAAGAGCAATAGCTCGGCCCTTTTCAGTGTCGGCCCTTTTCAGTGAATGGAATATTTCAGATAGCATTCTTTATTTTTTTTAAATGGAACGCATTCCAACGTAAACAACCTTTTCCCAACCAAGAGCGGTATGGGTAAGGGATGACACATCACATTTATTCGGTGGCGTTAATATCAAGGCCATTTTAGGGGTGACAGGTGATGGTGGCTTAAGAAGGCTCTACCTTGAAGTCAAAAATAGGCCAAGACATTTTCTACACTAGCCTCTTCTAGAACACCAGATGTGTCGCACTGCTAAGGGCCTTCGCACTGCTAAGGGCCTAACGATTAGGCACCAATGAGATCCACTGGGGCGGCAATCTAACACATGGTTTTAAAAGAAACGTTTATTGTTTCCTTTACGACTGCTGTGTACAAATCATGGCTCATACACTCTATCTCTACACCAACATAGCCTTTTCTGTTGCTTAAATTACAATAATATAAATATATATGTATAGCCAGACAGACGGACGGAATGACAGACAGACAATCAGACATTGATAGATGGATAGATAGATGGATAGACAGATGGATAGACGGATGGATAGACGGATGGATAGACGGATGGATAGACGGATGGATAGATGGATGGATAGATGGATGGATAGATGTATGGATAGATGGATGGATGGATAGATGGATGGATATATGGATGGATAGATGGATGGATATATGGATGGATAGATGGATGGATAGATGGATGGATAGATGGATGGGTAGATGGATGGATATATGGATATATGGATGGATGACAGACAGATAGACAGACAGACAGACAGTTAGATAGATAGATAGATAGATAGATGATAGATAGATAGATAGATAGATAGATAGATAGATAGATAGATAGATAGATAGATAGATAGATAGATAGATAGATAGATAGATAGATAGATAGATAGATAGATAGATAGATAGATAGATAGATAGATAGATAGATAGATAGATAGATAGATAGATAGATAGATAGATAGATAGATAGATAGATAGATAGATAGATAGATAGATAGATAGATAGATAGATAGATAGATAGATAGAGAGAAAACAAGAGAGAAAGAAAACTTTTAAAAAGTAAAACAATTGTGGAGAATTCGCTCAATAAAATGTTATGTGCGTGTTTGTCGGTGTGTTTCTTGCAGGTAAAAGTGTCTTGTATGTGAGGAATGTCTTGGTTGCGTCACGAATGCCCTAAAGGTGAGACACTGGTAGTAGAGTTACAGCGTACGTGACGACATGACGGCAAGGACAGCGCGAAATTGGGAAAACCTGCCAAAACAATGCGGACATAACACAGGTTAACGAATACTGCCGTATTGCAACGGATGGGTTAACGAATACTGCCGGAGTACAACGGATGGGTTAACGAATACTGCCGTAGTACAGCGGATGGAATAACTAAAACTGAGTAGTACAGTGGATGGGTTAACTAAAATTGACGTAGTACACTTGACGGCTATCCACTCACAATGCGTTAGATAACATAAAAATACATACAATGGATTGGTTAACAAATGTTGTATCAAGTACAATGGATTGGTTAAAAATGCTGTATCAAGTACAATGGATTGGTTAAAAAATGATGCATCAAGTACAATGGATTGGTTAAAAAATGATGTATCAAGTACAATGGATTGTTAACAAATGCTGGCTCAGAACAATGGATTGTTAACAAATTATGGCTCAGTACAGTGTATTGTTAACAAATGCTGGCTCAGTACAATGGATTGTTAACAAATGCTGGCTCAGTACAATGGATTGTTTAGAAATGCTGGCTCAGTACAGTGCATTGTTTAACTTTAATACATAAGCTCCGCTAAATTTGAACGACCCACTTATAGATGTAATAAAGCTGTCAGCTAAATGCAAACTCTCTAACCAGGCTATGGGGACGTTGGCTCAAAAAAGACACTGTCTTGCAATTGATCTTGTAGTTGGCTAAAAAAGACACTGTCTTCCAATTGACCTTGTAGTTGGCTAAAAAAAGACACTGTCTTCCAATTGATCTTGTAGTTGGCTCAAAAAAGACACTGTCTTTCAATCGACCTTGTAGTTGGCTAAAAAAAGACACTGTCTTCCAATTGACCTTGTAGTTGGCTAAAAAAAGACACTGTCTTCCAATTGATCTTGTAGTTGGCTAAAAAAGACACTGTCTTCCAAAAATTATCTTGTAGTTGGCTAAAAAAAGACACTGTCTTCCAATTGATCTTGTAGTTGGCTAAAAAAGACACTGTCTTCCAAAAATTATCTTGTAGTTGGCTAAAAAAAGACACTGTCTTCCAATTGATCTTGTAGTTGGCTTAAAAAAGACACTGTCTTCCATCTGATCTTGTAGTTGGCTAAAATAGACACTGTCTTCCAATTGACCTTGTAGCTGGCTAAAAAGACACTGTCTTCCAATTGATCTGGTAAGTCTCAATAATCAGGGCTATTTTGTATAATTTAGAGTCGGGTTTTGTGATTATGATATTTTCAAAGATGGCGTGAGCTTTAAGCTAAGGTTTGTGTTTTGGCCGCCCCACTTCCACGAAAAAAAATATTTTTTTTTAAAAAGAGCCACTCAGGGCAGCCACTGCAATGGCGTCACGGCTATGATGGCACTGTTATGACGCCACTGCTATGACGCCACTGTTATGACGCCACTGCTATGACGTCACTGCTATGACGCCACTGCTATGACGCCACTACTATGATGCCACTGCTATGACGCCACTGCTATGACGCCACTGCCAAATGAAAAAAAAAAGCCGAATGGAGAGAAATGACACTTGATCCCGTGTTTTGTCCTTTCGAGTCCGTAAGTGACGTCAGACAGGACTGGTAATGTAATAGTTGGTAGGACGATTGAATACGATTGACTCGAGGGAGTCGGATCTAGTTTACCCGGATGCAGGAAAAAAAATGGGAATCCCCCCCCCCCCATTAATTTCGAGACCCCCCAACTTTGTCCGTATCAACTTTCTTCCAAACTAAACAAAAATGTTTAAAAGTTTTATTATTTGTGTAGTTAGGATTTGAACCAGATTGTCTTTTAGTTTCGTTCCCGCCTGCGCCCCCCCCCCTTTTTTTTTTTGACACCACGCTTATGAACAACACTACCAATTTTATGTAGAAAACATCGATGATTTTCCCACGGTAGACACTTCCGGTTACAGTCACCAATGAAATCGTTACCGGGTATCGGCATTTAAGAAGGTAAGAACCCCCTGGGCCAGCGATTCTCCAAATGTGGTACGTATCCCTATAGCTGTACTTGTACATGACATCGATTATAGCGATACTCACAGATTTTACATAATTACGAGCAAAGATCCGGTTAAAATGTAATAAGAGATTATGCGTACGTTGGTATCACAGAAATGAGAACTGCGACTAACAAGCGACCAGCAACACTAAGGCGTACAGCGACCAGCAACACTAAGGCGTACAGCGACCAGCAACACTAAGGCGCACAGCGACCAGCAACACTAAGGCGTACAGCGAAGCTCCGCGCCAAGTTTGACTTTTGTTGTCTTTATGGGCCCTAAAACGAAGCACCCATTAAGTGGCGCAAACATTTTAGGGAGATTATTCAACGGGTAACGCATTCGAATAATTTGAGAACCCCTCTACTAAGCATACCGACTCCTCTCGTTTGATCTCGTGCACAGGCTAATTGGCTTTTAAGACTTCCGACTTTAGGAACAATTAAAAGACCTTTCTTTAAACTTTCGACCCGGTCTGTTGGTAAGTGTGTGGCATATTGGCAGTCTTAGGTGTCCACCAAATAATAAGTCTCATTCATCTTAGTTAAATACATGTGTGCGGATATCAAGTCGTATTAAATACATGTGTGCAGACATCCAGACGTGTTAAATACATGTGTGCGGACATCCAGACGTGTTAAATACATGTGTGCGGACATCCAGACGTGTTAAATACAAGTGTGCGGACATCCAGACGTGTTAAATACATTTGTGCGGACATCCAGACGTGTTAAATACATGTGCACTAACATCTGCGCGTGTTTTGCTGTTACTTGATATGCCAATGGCATGTGTCGGCGTATTAAAATGACACTCTATCTTAACGTGGACTCCTTCCTTCTTAATATTGAAACATTTGTCTTGATTTTTAAAAAAAAAAAATTAAATGTTTTATTTGTTTATTTCTCCTTTCTTTGTTTGTCTCACCGAGACATAGACGGAGACAGATTGCGTGAATGCAAAACACGCCTTTCCCACTGTTCAACGTGGTTTCCCTTCGAGGCGATTTGTCAGGCTATCTCCCCGTACTGTGGCGGGAATTTCCAGACACGACCCAGTGTACAGCTAACCCATGAATGGCGACTTGTTGAACTTTAGATTAATAATAATCACACATTTACTTGACAGCGAAACCGAGACATCCAAACTACATTCTAGATATGTCGCTGGCTTATTTTTTTTTTTAAAATCATTTTCGACGCTCGTTTACAGTCATTGTGTTTTTAACAAAAATAAAATTCTATGTTCGAACTTGTAACACTTAAACACAAGGAAATCTCGTATCAAATCTTTCAAACATAGGGTCATATGGTGTTTATGAGCAAATTAGGCAGTGGCGGAATCATGGAAGGGATGGGATGGTAGATCTCTGAATTGTTCTTTGGTATAGAGAATAGTCAAGGGTTCTTAATCTTACATGGTAAGGGGTTCCAGTAAGCGTTTTTTTAATGAGTGTTCTAAATCCTTAAATTAGTATGCAATATGGTTCTATTTCCTATATGTCATATCATGGTTCTGTCAGCCATATGTTATATCACGGTTCTGTCAGCTATACGTAGTATCATCGCTCTGTCACCGTGTGTCATTTCTTAGTTGTGTCACGTGTAGGTATATCTTAGTTATGCCACCTGTGTTTCATATCATAGTGATGTCCCTTTCATATCATATCATAGTGCTGTCCCCTTCATATAATATCATAATACTGTCCTTTTAATAATATATCATAGTGCTGTCCCTTTTATATCATATCATAGTGCTGTCCCCTTCATATCATATCATGGTGCTGTCCCCTTCATATCATATCATAGTGCTGTTCCCTTCATATCATATCATAGTGCTGTCCCTTTAATATCATATCATAGTGCTGTCCCTTTAATATCATATCATAGTGCTGTTCCCTTTAATATCGTATCAGAGTGCTGCCCCCTTCATATCATATCATAGTGCTGTCCCCTTCATATCATATCATAGTGCTGTCCCTTTAATATCATATCTAGTGCTTTCCCTTTAATATCATATCATAGTGCTGTCCCCTTCATATCATATCATAGTGCTGTCCCTTTAATATCATATCATAGTGCTGTCCCTTTAATATCATATCATGGTGCTGTCCCCTTCATATCATATCATAGAGCTGTCATCTTTATGTCATATTGTAACCCTGTCAGCTACATGTCATATAATACTTCTATCACCTACGCATCATAATTGTTCTGTCATTTGTATGTCATACAATAATTCTGTCACATGTATGCTATACCAAAGTCTTTTCCAACATACAATATAATATGTTATGGCTATACAGTAGGGCTGAGCCTTGTACTGACCCGGATATTCGGAAATACCGAATATTCGCACACCCGGCAAAGACCCGGACACGAAACAAACGGAAACGGTTCCGAGTGGTAACAAATATTTATCTTCTCATTTTCTTTAAATTGTTCCACCCCATGGGACGAAATGAAAAGTTCATGTATAGAAGCAGTACTTTTTTAAAAACATAATGTTGTGTACATTTTACCCGGATAAAACAAATAACACTAGAAAACAGACCGGCGATTGGTGCAAAACTAAATGTAACCAAAATGAAACCACAAAGTCCTGGAAATAATAGTGTCCTGTGACTTTTGTTTAGTAATTTGTCTCAGCAAGATGCATGTCTTGGGTATGACCAGGGCACTTTCTATTTACAGTTAATATTTCACCTCACTTGCCGTCTGGCTGATGATACTGAGCAGGGGTTTGCGCGCGTGTGTGTATTGTATGTGTGTGTATGTGTGTGTGTGTTGTATGTGTGTGTGTGTGTGATTTCTAGGTTCTGCCATAGAACTCAATGACAAGTAATGTAAAATACATACTAATATCATAAGTGAAACAATTGATATGAGGTTATGATATGACGGTACTGCCGTGATGATGATATAAATATTTATATACATGACATGTGTACGTTGGCATGTAAATAACGACAACTGCCGCCAACCAGCGACCAGCAGAACTAACGCATATAGCGAAGCTCAGCTCCATGTTGGATTTTTTGTTTTATTTATTGGCTAAGACAGTGTTTCTCAACCTATGAACCTCTGGGTCACGATCATCTCGGGGAGGGGGGAAAGTTCCTGACAAAATGGAAGAAGTCACCGGAGAATTTCAGAAAGGATGTGTGTGAAGGAGGGGGCGGGGGGCGTGTAGAATATGCATTTTGTATGATATGAATTTTCACTTTAAAGTTTAAATATGAATTACAATTATCGGGGTAGTTACTTATTGTTACTACACATGTGCTCTGACTACACCACAGCTGGCGTTACTACACATGTGCTCTGACTACACTACAGCTGGCGTTACTACACATGTGCTCTGACTTCGCTACAGCTGGCGTTACTACACATGTGCTCTGACTACACTGCAGCTGGTGTTACTACACATGTTCTCTGGCTACACACTACAGCTGGATGTCAGCAGCTGAATTACCATACTATAAGCATTGTCCGTTTCTTTCAGTAATTAATTTTTTTTTCATATATATCAAGAATTTTTTTCTCTTTCTTTTTGCCCCCCCCCCCCCCCCCTTTTTTTTTTTCTTTCTTTGCTGTCTCAAAACGCCAAACATAAAAGTTGGCTGAAATTGTTAACAAAACTAAATTCAGGTATATATTTTTTTTTTTTTTAAATTAATGGGAATTGACTTACAGAGCCCCCTTCTTCAGAACCCTCCACCATTTATCAGTTTTTTTCTGCGTCCCTTCACCCCCGCCCCCCTTACAAGTAGTTTAACAATTTGACGCCCCTTCCTCCTATACATTTGTAGGTTGATATTAACCGTTCATAATTTTCAAATGGTGCCGCCTGAGAAGACCGGAGATAAAAGTCCTACCATTAAAACACGACCGGTTGTCATGGTACAAACACAAGTCAACAAAGTATTCACTCGATGTCAAAGAAGCACATTAGACATGCCAACGGGTTGAAACTAAAGTGGACTTTTATTGCAAAGGCGTAACATTGAAGAGAACCCCCAACCCGACGTCCAGCAAGCGCTTCCGAAACATATTTTGAATTTTGTAACAAAATTAAATGGGCGTCAAAATTATTAATCTATTCTGAAAGCAATTTTGTCTCCGGCATATTTGATAGCAGATGGACTGACGGCATCACTTTCAGTAGACAGCATGGACAAAGATGTGAGGCTTCCTACGTCACGAACGCTCTTAGATTGTAATAGATTGTAATCAATGTTTAGATTGGATAACACTTATTTCTCCAGTTGCAACGGGGAATCGAAATGTCATCTCAATTTGAAGATAATCTACTATATTTAGAAGAACATCCAGAAATTGTTTATAAGTCTAAGAATATCAAGTGTTGATTTGCTTGCATGTCTGAGACATTTGTCGGCGAATTTTGCAAGTCTGCACAAATTTTCAACAATTTTTTTCTAAGACAGCATTTTTGTAAACCATTAAAATAAAAAAAGCTATTGCTTCTTATTTCACTTGCTCTAATTGTTCTGTCAGAGATTAACAGCAGTACCAACTGCGACATACTTTGTTTAAAACAGCGGCGTAGCAGCAAGGCTTTGGCGCTATGGACATTTTTTTTATTTTACTTCTTCAAAGTTGAGCACTGGAGTCTTTGACACTAAGGGCAAAGACAATAGTTTTCATGTTTAAAAGCCCTTTAAAAAAAAGTAACAATTCGAACAATTAGAAATGGAATTAATAATTTAAATTTTTTTTTTTTAAATCAAATTTAAGGGCAAATCTATTGGTAAAAGATGGCGATTCAATAACAACATTCTGTAATGACGTAACAATCTCAATGTGTTTTGTTTTTGGTTTGTTTGTTATTTTTGTTGTTGTTGTTGCTGTGGTAAAGGTCTTATTCATACGCCTTTCAAACCCAACACCTATGTATACCCCATCCCGGCTGAATTTTCACAACACTCCCCCCCCCCCCCCCATTCAATTTCTTGGTTTCTAATAATGTCGCATATGAGATGGCGTCGGTGGGCCGTCGAGCGCGAGCTCCCAATGCCCCCCCCCCGGCACACCTCCACACGGGCCAGCCGCCGGGTCTCCTCGACAGACCGTGCGGCGGCACGCCGGGACCCCCCCCCCCTGGCCTGCGGGACGTCCGGTCGACCGAGAACGCTGCGTTTAGAGCGTTCGCGGTCCACTCTCCCAAAGGTCTGGACGGCTTTGCTTCCTTTCCGGATGGAAGGTGTTGCGTTACCACCCCCCACCGCACAGGGAGTCTTTCGGTCGGAACGGAAAGTTGGGACAAAACGTTTACCTAGGAGCGGCTTTTTCTTGGTTTCTAAATAATTCTATTCCTCAAAATGCTCCTATAATGCAGAATAAAAAAGAAAAAATTTCCCTGCCTTGCCCCCACCCCCCTTTTCTTCTTAACACCTGTTTCTCAATTGTAAGGTATATGTCTGGTCATGGGTCGTCACATCGTGGTAAATATTCTAAAATGGTCGCGACACTAAAAAAATAGTTGAGAACCGCTGTTAGGATTTTAATTAAGCTTTTTTTTTTTTTTTTTTTTTTTTTTTTGATGCTTCAACTTCTTCTATGGCTCTATACATGGCTCCTGGCTCTATAATGGATCCTGGCTCTATACATGGCTCCTGGTTCTATACATGGCTCCTGGTTCTATACATGGCTACTGGCTCTATACATGGCTACTGGTTCTTTACATGGCTACTGGTTCTATACATGGCTACTGGTTCTATACATGGCTACTGGCTCTATACATGGCTACTGGTTCTTTACATGGCTACTGGTTCTGTACATGGCTACGGGTTCTATACACGGCTACTGGTTCTTTACATGCAATTATGCACTTCTCCCCATTATAGAAAATGAGAAGATTACTTATTTTTTGTAACACCCGGACCCGGGACTCGCCAGGCATCTTCTCAAAATACCCGGACCAAGACCGGGTGTAAAAAGCTGAAACGATGCCCTGTCCTAGTATGATGGCTCTTTTGTGTACATGTTAAAATAACATATCTACGATAAATACATGCGACAAATTTTGTTTGTGAAACTTTTTATACGCTTCTGTGCATACCGAAATTATAAAAGCCATCTTCCAACTGGTGTGTCACAACTCGAGTCACTCGTGCCCGAGGAGGTGCTAATCCCCCCCCCCCCCCCACACCCCAACCATGGCTGTGGATACGCCTCTGATCTACGCTGAACGTATTTAGCTCAACAGGTTCTATGACATCATGAATTCAATCGTATATAACGTTTGGTTAATACACTGAAATCTGGCACGCACGCCGATACACAAACAAATTTTTATTCTCTGAGAGTATTTGATCATACTTTGCCATGCGCGTACGTAAATAGCCTCAGAACCCCACCATGCTCCACCGCATTGAAGGCACCGCTTACCTTCCCCTGACTTCTTTCCCTTGGTGTTCAATTTCACTGTTGATAACTTGTGTTTGTAAGTAATCGTACCTTTGAAAAAGAAAAATGTGCCGTACGTCACTAAAAGCAGGGGTTCTCAAACTACGACCGGTGGCGTGACCGTTTTTCGTGGGCGGCAGAAATTCTTAGTCGTCCGGTGATTGCGTCATACTTATAAAATTCACAAGTGCAAAGAAACATAAAAAACATTTAACACTTAATTTGTTTTGGAGTTTAAATTACTTGTAATTAGTCAATGACCTTGTCAATGATGTCTTTTACAAAGAAGGCCCATGACCAGGCCGCAAAGACACAACAAGCGATACGTACACAAGGATCGATCACAACATGTTCAAGTTCAAACGACAAAGGTATCCGCATCTGCCCTCTGCCTATACATTATTGCAGAGGCATAGCTGAGAGGGGGATAGAGGTGGACAAACGTACCCGGGTGCCAGACTATGGGGGCGCCCAAAAGGGCTTTGATGGTATTTTATTGATGACAAATAATGGGTTTGAGAGTTGAGGAGGGATAAACGTGAAAAGAAATCTTTGTCCCCGGGCGCCGAAACACGCCAGCCACGCCTCTGGATTATTCTTTTAGAACATTGTTACAAATGATGCTGTTGGTTGGGCAAGGAGTGGATGGGGTTTCCAGGAGTTAAAAATGGGAGAGGCATCGGCGTCATTCCTCAAGTAGCCCCCCCCCCACCTCTCACCCTCCCCTCCCCTTCTCTTCCTCCCTCCACTCCCCTCCCTTTTTTGTTGATTGACTTTTTGTAGCAACTGAAGCCTGTTAGTGCCCATTTGTTTTGGGCACATTTGGGACACTTTTGAGGCTCATATGGGTCACATATAGGGGACTTTGGGTCACATATGGGCCTTATTTTAAGGCACATTTGGAGCAATTTGGGGCTCATTAAAGGTATATATTTGTGGAGTCAGGCATTCAACACGTTACCCGTCAATTGGTAAAATTTGGGGAAGGGGAGTTGAGGGGGAAGGTGTGTAGGGGAAGGTGTGTAGGGGAAAGGGTTAGGGGGAGGGAGGTAAACTACAGAAGACATGTGAGCACGCCGTGGGTTTGAATGTGTTGAGGAAGATGGATGCTGACTACAAAATTTGACGAGGCGAGGGAAGTTGGGGTATAGTTGATGGTGGTGGTAGTGGTGGTGGTGGTAGTGGTAGCGAAGGTACACTTCAGCATGAATAACCTGGTAGGTGGTGGTGGAGGAGGTGGTGGTGGATGTGGTGGTGGTGGAGGAGGTAGTGGTGGTGGAGAATAACCTGTTGCTGAAAGTTTACACTCTCTTTAAAGGAAACCGGTAATAAAAATATCAAAATACTAGATTCTTCACCGATGGACTCAACCCCAGTTAAGTCATTGCTGCCCATCATAATTATAACATAAACCAGCCAGCCTTTCACCTTTTTGAACTCTCAGTACTTAAAACGGCACACACACATTCTACAAAGAGTAGTTATACTGTACCAGCCCCCCAGGTAGAGATGGGGAAATAGTGTGCAGAATTCAGATAATGAGATAGTCTTCAAGTACCTCTTCCAAGACGGCTTGCCCCCAAAACCCCCTCTGCCTCCCAACCACATACACACACATACGCACACACAAACACACAAACACACAAACACACACACACACGATCATACATACCTTCACTTTTCTCATTGACTTGTCTAATAACGAAGACCAGAAACGATATAGAGCAAGGATGTATGTCTAAAAATAGTTGTCTGGGAATTCCAACGATATAATTAATAACCCATCGTTAGAGAATCAGTTCACATTAACACCCCCCCCCCCCCACGAACCTCGACCATCCCGCCACCACCACCAATAAAATATACTGATGCAGCATTTATTTGTGGTAAATACAGTGGTTCTAAATCAGTTCTCGATTCTAATCAGGATTGAACTGATTTTATGCTTTAAATAAATTGAGAACCTGTGGTAGGCATGACGATTTCATACGTATTTCATGTGAGCTATAAAGACAAATGAGAACATTTACTTGTCTAGTTAAGGACCGTTTGAGAACCCTCACGTTGAGCATGACCATTCATGGTTCGTATCCCCAGGATGTGTGCATACGTGGTATGAATACAACTTTTTGAGAACCCCCCCCCCCCCCTTCCACCACTGAACAAGGCCATTCGGGTACCATGTTACCGGCATGTAACCGTCTATTCTAAAGCCCCAAAAAATTTTGAGAACCCCTCCTCCTGAACATGGGCCATTCAAGTAACCTGACAAAGCATGGGTCTGTCCCTGGGTTTTTCCCAGGTCGCCGTCACCAAAACACATGTCTGTCTCACGTTACACAACACAGGAGTAACCGCGACCCTCCTTTCCCTAAAATAAAGATCGTCCACTTATAAACTGGAGTAGAACTTTTCAAACATCTCATGTAAGTCGAAGCGGTTCTCAGACAAGAGCACGTCAACGCCTCGACGTAGTCCATCAGTCACCCCAGCTAAACAGTGGTCAGTTAAAGCGGGACCCGTCACAAGCCGTCCAGACACATTCATTACGTGAGCGAAATTTTATGGCGACTGGCCGTAATGTCATGTCATGTAAAGCATTCGTTTTATGTCTTCTGTTATAAGTGAATCCATGATTTCAGTGGCGTAGGAAGGAGGGGTGTGGAAGGGGGGGGGGGCTACCCAACTGCATTATTTGTAAGCACAGACACATATGCTGGACTCGCGTCATTTGTTATATTGCATAAGTTCCAATGGGGAAATATGGTCAAGAGTTGTTTTTGAAAATACATGCAAGTTGGCAGGGCAAAGTGGGGAGGAGGTGCCATTTCAAAGAGGGCGTCAAAATGATCTTTTTTGTGCACACTATGCCAATTAATATAAACAATTGCTAGAAGAGGGCGCCTAAATTCAAGTTTTGCCCCGGGTGCAGCTATTGCTCGCCACTGACATGCTGGCTGGTATTGAAAATGTCACATAGAGAATTTCCGTTACTTGCAGGCGACACACTTCTGCTGATACAATACTTCGCTCACAACGTTGGAACACTTCTGCTGATGCAAACTTGGCTCACAATTTCAGACACACACATTCCTAAACGGCATCTCTCTCTCCTCTCTTGATTTCTCTATACATTTTCACCTCCTTTCTATTTCTCTACCCGCGTCCTTTTTCTCTGTCTCTCTCTCTCTTTCTCTCACTTTCTCCTCCCCTTTTTTCTCCTCCTACGACTCTCTCTCTTCATCTATTTCTCTCTCACCCTCATTCTCTCTCTCTATCCTTCTCTCTCTCTAACCTTCTCTCTCTCTTTCTCCTTGCAGCCCAGCCATCAGATATAATCATCCTCAGGCTAAGAGCATCCGCACACTAAGAGCATCCGCACACTAAGAGCATCCGTTATCGGAGGTTTTATGCACCTCGATCTCACACTCCTAACCCGACATGTCACGTTGCGATGGATTATCTAGTCATAAATACGATAATCCGCTCGTCACTGGGCGCGTTAAATCCGAAAACGCTTATGGGGCAATAAAATCTGACTTTATGACCGAGGCGAAAACGGGGGCAGCCTCGTGGGATGAGATATGCTATATATTATATATATATATATATATCCAAACCCTTGAAATTGTTTTAACGAGCACCGCGTTCTTGCCCGGGGGGTAAGGAGATGATGTCAATCCGATCCCACGCTCAGAGAAGCTGTTGGGCGGGATTTGGTGGTAGGAGCACTCGCAAAGCTGACGAGGATTCAAGGTGAGACCGTGTTTGAAGACACGAGGCGGTAGACTTGAAGCGGTGGTGTGGCGTCATTTCCAGTGGGTAATGGGGTGATGGGGTAATGGGGTGATGGGGTAATGGGGTGATGGGGTAATGGGGTGATGGGGTAAAGGAGTGGCCACAAAAATAAAAAGTTTTAGTGGTGCCTAAAAAGCTAATTGGCCAATAGGTTGGTTGGACGTAAAAAGGTTGTGGGGGGGGGGGGGTATCCGATAGTTATAGGGTTTTTGTCGAGATATTGTAATAGTTTGTGTGCTCCTGATTAAAAAAAAAAGACCTTAAAGTTTGCAAGGTGAAATTCGCACTATCTGGTCTTGTCTATTAGGCGCCTGGGTGAGGCTTAAAGAAGATGAAGTGATTGCATCATGTAATCCCTGATTAAAATACCAGGGATAACCAGCCAAACAATGGCGGCGACAAGGCAAGAATTTCCCATCTCCTAAAGTCACTTGAAAAAATATGCCTTCGAGTAACGCACTTTTTTAAGAAACTCATGTGGTACTACATCCCCTCCCACCAGGGCACGCCAATGCACACATTTTCTCACGCCCCTGAACAATATTAATAGTCTGATGCTCCATCTCCTTTCAAACCGAAGATTTATCACACCATACTTAAAGTGAGGCTATTTCAATTTCCGCAAAACAAAAGGCACTGGCGACATTCTATAAAGAATCTCATTTAGTGCAGTCGTCGGGAATTTTATTTTGCGCGCTATTGAACTCACCATTACACCATAGTTTCTTTCATACCTATAGAGAATTTTAGGTGTTGCTTTACTGGGATTGGAGGAATGGTGTGGGTGGTGGGGGTATCAGGGAGTGTGTATTTCAAGTTCCACCATTGTTTGGGGAAATATAATTGTTCTTGGTCTAGTTGGAATGAAATGTATGGAGAGACTTTATTGGTTGTTTTTTGTTTTTTTTAAAGGGCATATTAACTGGTGACAGGCTGTTTTGGGAGGAAACTGTTTGACAGGCTGTTTTGGGAGGAAACTGTTTGACAGGCTGTTTTGGGAGGAAACTGTTTGACAGGCTGTTTTGGGAGGAAACTGTTTGACAGGCTGTTTTGGAAGGAAACTGTTTGACAGGCTGTTTTGGGAGGAAACTGTTTGACAGGCTGTTTTGGGAGGAAACTGTTTGACAGGCTGTTTTGGAAGGAAACTATTGACAGGCTGTTTTGGGAGGAAAGTCTTAAGGTTGTGGGAGGTGCGATGGAGGATGAAAAGCCCTATGCAAAACGTCGAGCACCTGGCGATACATCCAGGCAATTCACCTTTAGCTTATGCCAGGTGTTATTGGGACGAGATATGGACAGAGGTGGGGCACACAACAACATCGCAACTCTGGTAACGGGTTGCTGGATAGAAGAGACACCCCACGCGTGCCCCTTTCGCCAGAGGTGACACCTCACGCGTGCCTATTTGGCCGAAGGTGACACTCTACGCGTGCCCGGTTGACCTACCGTGCCGAGACAGTTACCGTTGCCCCCCCCCCCTTGAAAAATAATCATCTGGTCAGTCGACCGTGACGGAAGTGTGTAACGAGAACGCCAGGAATGTCATGGCGGGTGGAGGTCTGAGCGGTGACATATTTACTCCATGAACTGGTCAGAGTTATAGTTTGTCTTTTTTTTCTCATGGTGGTTGTAGTTTGTGGACAACTAAACATTCGATGGGAGGGGAAGGAAAGGTTGGGGCACGACGAATATCTAAGGTGAGCCAATTAAAGATACGAGACACACAAACAAATACACAGCACGTGGCCGTGGCACCCGAATGGTTTGTTGGTGGCAGTATGGTTTAAAATTTAGTTTATAAAAGCCAAAGAGGTCAGAGGTTGAGAACTAAAGCTTCGATTGGTTGTAAGATCATGGTCAAAGCAGTCCAAACCAAAGAAAAGAAGTTGTCTTTGCCCCCCACCCCCCCCCCTTGTGTGCGCGCGCACACGTACACGGCTAGAGGGAAAGATTGATCACGAGTAGCCACAATATAAGAAATAGCCTACAGAGCCCAACAGCGACATGGGGACATATTGTACGTGGGATAATATCCACATAATCTTTTCGAAACATACGTTTTTCGATCCCCTCCCGCGCCTACAACACCCCCACCACACCTTTTCAAACATCTGAGTACACCCCCCCCCCCCCACTCCCTGAACACGCCAATTCGTGTCAGGTTGGGAGATCGTAAATCGGTTCCATTCAATTAACTTTGAGGGGGGGGGGCAGCACTCTATTGACCATTATCCACTAATACTCAGACGGGTGAGATCGGGGGTTATGTATCATCCACGGCACGCAGGTCGCGCCGACCTAAAGTTGGGGAGAAGCCATCTTCTGTTTTGTCAAGAGAGCTGAGCTCAGACGCCAACGTCTTTTTACCTGAGTGGTAGCACTTCAAGGTCATTTGTTGTGGAGTCAAGTTGGCTGTCAAGAGGCGTGTGTCTCGTGAGGGGGGCTGTTAAGGAGGTTGGGGGGCTGTTAAGGAGGTTGGGGGGCTGTTAAGGAGGTTGGGGGAGTTTGTCAGTGCATCATTATGTTACTTTTTTTAAAATCGGGTGGAGGTGGGGACTAGTGTTTTGTGGCTCCTGATGGCGTCGACAAATATTTTTCATAGGCACCACCATCACTACCCACCGCAAACCCACTGATCACCTCCCTGGATAGCCCCCAACTACTCCCTGGATAGCTCCCAACTACTCACTGGATAGCCCCCAAATACTCCCTGGATAGCCCCCAACTACTCCTTGGATAGCCCCCAACTACTCCCTGGATAGCCCCCAACTACTCCCTGGATAGCCCCAACTACTCCCTGGATAGCCCCCCAACTACTCCCTGGATAGCCCCCAACTACTCCCAGGATAGCCCCTAACTACTCCCTGGATAGCCCCCAACTCCATTCAACTCTGGAATGTGGTTATGGGGTGGGGTGGGATACTATTTATATTGCTATAAATAAAACGTATTAAATACTGTAACATGTCAAACATCTTATTGTCAATGTTGGTCAAAGTACACGTGGCCCGCGCGGCTGTCTGGTGGCGGATACGGAGATGAAATGATGCATAACATTGTGGGGGTAGGGGCTGGGGGGCACCCAGGAGTTGATGATTTAATAATTCCTACTTAATTCAAAGAAGTCATTTTTATAAAAACCAATCAATTGAATAATTCCTACTTATTAGTTACTGTTTGGGGCGAGTCCACAGAGAAATAAGAGTACCGTGTCTTCATTGGATACGCCTCTGTACTGACATGACAGCTCAGCTATGTGACAAGGTGTCAGAATTTAGTGCTAGAAACGAGTGAAGGTTTCGAAACTACTCATGGGTAGCCTGGAAAAACCCACAGGAATTGGGCCGGTAGCCTACATACGGTTGATTGGCTTTATTAAGAAGGTCGGTGTTTTGGGGGTGGTGCGGTAACGGGGGGGGGGGGGCAGCATACCTCCAGGAGGACGGTAGGTCCCTCTGTACAGTATAAGCGATTCCAGTTGTGTTTTTGTCCACTTTGACGGGTGTCAAGGCACTTGGCTTTTATCATAATACATTATCCATTAGTGCAGCGGTTCTCAACCTGTGGGTCGCGACCCCTTTGGGGTCGAACGACCATTTGCCAGGGGTCGCCTAAGACCATCGCAAAACTCATATACTCTAAAGTTATGAGGTAGCTACGAAAATAATTGAGTGTTTGTGGGTCGCCATAGCATGAGGAACTGTATTAAAGGGTCGCGTAGGGGCTGGGGGGCACCCAGGAGTTGATGATTTAATAATTCCTACTTAATTCAAAGAAGTCATTTTTATAAAAACCAATCAATTGAATAATTCCTACTTATTAGTTACTGTTTGGGGCGAGTCCACAGAGAAATAAGAGTACCGTGTCTTCATTGGATACGCCTCTGTACTGACATGACAGCTCAGCTATGTGACAAGGTGTCAGAATTTAGTGCTAGAAACGAGTGAAGGTTTCGAAACTACTCATGGGTAGCCTGGAAAAACCCACAGGAATTGGGCCGGTAGCCTACATACGGTTGATTGGCTTTATTAAGAAGGTCGGTGTTTTGGGGGTGGTGCGGTAACGGGGGGGGGGGCAGCATACCTCCAGGAGAACGGTAGGTCCCTCTGTACAGTATAAGCGATTCCAGTTGTGTTTTTGTCCACTTTGACGGGTGTCAAGGCACTTGGCTTTTATCATAATACATTATCCATTAGTGCAGCGGTTCTCAACCTGTGGGTCGCGACCCCTTTGGGGTCGAACGACCATTTGCCAGGGGTCGCCTAAGACCATCGCAAAACTCATATACTCTAAAGTTATGAGGTAGCTACGAAAATAATTGAGTGTTTGTGGGTCGCCATAGCATGAGGAACTGTATTAAAGGGTCGCGGCATTAGCAAGGTTGAGAACCACTGCATTAGTGGATAGATACGCGTTAATCGATGATCTAAGTCCAACCTATTCCTCTATTTTTTTCCCACATCTATATAGTCAAAGCTTTTTTGGTCACATCTAGTCAAGGCTCTTTGGTCACATCTAGTCAACGCTTCTTTTGTCACATCTAGACATCATTTCTTTGGTCACAGCTGGACATCGCTTCTGTGGTCACAGCTAGACATCGCTTCTGTGGTCACAGCTAGACATCGCTTCTTTGGCCACAGCTAGACATCGCTTCTTTGGTCACTAGTCATCGCTTCCTTGGTCACAGCTAGACATCGCTTCTTTGGTCACAGCTAGGCATCGCTTCTTTGGTCACAGCTAGACATCGCTTCTTTTGTCACTAGTCATCGCTTCTTTGGTCACAGCTAGTCTCAAAATCTGTGATCAATTCAAAGTCCGATGATGGACTTTGGCGCACACTTGAATTTTAGTTTTGCATCAATGTACACTCGATCTGCTACACTCGATTTGCTACACTCGATCTGCTACACTCGATCTGCTACACTCGATCTGCTACACTTGATGTGCTACACTTCATCTGCTACACTTGATGTGCTACACTTGTTGTGCTACACTTGATCGAAGAGCAAAATAAGATTTGATAATGAAAATTTAGTTGCCCCTTAAACTGGTTAAGTTTATACAAATCCTTTGGTCGCTACTGACAGGTAATTTTTTATATCTTTTAAGTTGCTGTTTAACATTTTAGACTACTGATTTTAATGGAAGAATATGATTGATATATATATATATAGATATACAATTTAAAAATGTAAATGTGACTTTATAAATAGAATGTGCACAAGGGTGAACAGAATGAAGAAAGAAGACGTTCATTTATGATATATCCAACGGGTTTCAACCTTTACCAAACCGGACCGCATGCGATCCCTCGGGTCAATGGTTGTTGATTACTCGGGTCGCGGGTTGGCGATCCCCCGCGCGGCGGGTTGGCGATCACTCGGCTCGCGGGTTGGCGATCCCTTGGGTCGCGGGTTGGCGACCGCTGCTCTACACCACGGTCGTGACAGGAAGCTAAAGCAACGTCTAAAATGAGATGTTTTTAACATTCTATTTATAGAACACGGTCTGTTCTTTGACGGTCCGTCTCCCTGCAGGTGCATCGTGAGCAGGACACTTTGATGACACTTTGTTATATATTGTACACACGTTTCTGCTTCATTGAAATCAGCGCGGCTGGTTGAATGGTTTGGTTAAAAAGGGGGGGGGGGGGCGGGGAGGAGAATATGCCCTACTACATACACGCAAACTTTATTAGCCTTAGTATCTGGATGAGAACGAAAGAGTGCTATTGTTGAGGTGTTTCGGGGAAGAGTGTGTTGATTACGCTGTCATAGCAGGAATCTAATCTATTAATGGCCTGTAAATCTATATATAATCATGCGTCTTGGAATGC
The DNA here is from genome assembly GCA_964017045.1 of Omphiscola glabra. Classification (NCBI taxonomy): domain Eukaryota; kingdom Metazoa; phylum Mollusca; class Gastropoda; family Lymnaeidae; genus Omphiscola; species Omphiscola glabra. The sequence goes on along the minus strand of OZ024809.1, from coordinate 4,264,277 downwards.
ACGCTTTGCACATGCGCCGTACGTTATTTACATCATCTATATCTCTTTTTTTGCTTCTTCCTTCTGGAGCTGACTAATACTTCTTGTTTTGTTTAGTGACTGATCCCCACAAAAAAAAGTTTTGCTCCCAGGGTGTCATCAGAGAGTGGAACCATTCTTTAACAAATCGGTACCTGCAGGCACACGACGACCAGCAGAAGAGGGATGAGATTATTCCCAACCGCCGACAACTCTTTCCAACCGTATCCGGAAATTTGATCGAAAGAAATTTCGTCGAATCGTTTTTTTAGTTTATACGTTAAAATTTTGCGTCAAATTTCTTTTTCAAAAAGAAATTTGACGAACATTTTAACGTCTGAACTGAAAAAAGGATTCTACCAAATTTCCGTTCGATCAAATTACCGTCGATCAATTTTGTGCCGATGAAATTTCTTTCGATCAAATTTCCGGTAACCCTTTCCAACGAATGTTAATTTCAGTAACTGAAAAGACGTCTAAAAAAATGTGTAGCACCCCTTGTCCCTGTGGAAGCCTTTTCCAAAAAAAAAAAAAAAAAGAAAGAAAAAGACATCCCTCCCCAGGGGAGGTGATTGATGAACATGTAATTGTCTCCGGGCGGTCACAGTTGTAAAGAAAAAGGCGTGGGGTGGGGGGATTACCGCACTCTTAATCGCCGGCCGCAGAAGGGTGAAGGTCGCTGGTGAACTCTTTGGGGCGCAACAGTCATTGACCGTGTAATAATTTACGGGGTTTGTTCACAGACACGTTGACCGTCTTAAGGATGGGTGGAGTTGATGTGTTGATATGTTGATGTGCTGATGTGCCGACGAGAAGGAAACCTAATTATCATTATTATATTTTAAATTATAACTTATTTTTTAAAAAATCATTTATATTAACTGCCCTTTTGTACGTGGCCGAATGGCAAAATAATGGGACGGCTAATTGACCGTCTTCCTGTCAACCTATCGAGCTGAAACTTGGCACATAATCTCGTTGCCGATGAGAACACATTCTATCAATCAAACGTTCAGCCCCAACCCCCAAAATGCGAGCCTTGGGTGGGGGGGGAGCACTAATTAAAAATTGCTTTAATTATATGCTTATTTATCCAAAAACATATTCACCATGAGATTTATATAGTAAATATATAGCAATCAGACCATTACAAAACAAAATCTTAGTTGGATCTCCGCCCCAGGACACATTGGTAAAGTGCTCTGACTACCGACCCTGATGTAACGGATGTGACCTACAAATGGGTCACATCATTAAAATAGGATTAAAATGGCCGAATTGGAATGGACTTGCTGGTCAAAGAATTGTAGCTCATCTTGGTCGGCAACGTCAACTCTTTGTTTTATACAAAGAAAACCAAAAACCTCAACCACTGCTGTAGGAAGACATCAGAATAAGAAGACATCAGAAGACATTTGGCGTTTAAAAAAGTGGCTGTCATTGGTACAATTGTTCGAGACTGTTTCGTTTTGTCGCGTATAGTAACTCAATTCGTGCGTAACTATAACAGTTAATGTGTTCTTATAATGTATGTATGTCATCTTTCCGTCTACGAGAGACGATATATTATCTTGTCTGGTTGCAGCTTATAATAACTGCGTTCTTTTATAAAGTAACTCTGTTCTGTTATATAGTAACACTGCTCTGATATATAGTAACCCTGTTCTGCTCTATAGTAACTGTATTCTGTGATATAGTAACAATGTTCTGTTATATAGTAACTATGTTCTGTTAATTAAACATAGTCTAGTAACTCCGTTATTTTATATAGTAACTGCTTTCTGTTATATAGTTTTTGCGCTACAGAATGGGTTCTGCTATATAGTAATTGTGTTAGATTATATTCTGTTGTATTCCGTTGTTCCGCTGTTCCGCTGTTCCGTTGTTCCGTTGTTGTGCCCTATCAAATATTCTTGATTTTCCTGACGTCCCGAACTGATATTTTTTAACCAAAAGAAAAATTAAGTGGATACAGGACCATGCATCCATCCCGGAAGAGGAAGTGTTTCCCTCTTTCAGACGACAGACAATGAACAGACAGGTCGCTGTGCAACCAGCGTAGCGCCCCCCCCCCCCCCCACCGTCCGCCCCCCATTATCAGCTAACAAGAAATAAAAAAAACACCGCGTTCACCAGTGATACCTCTATGGGCAGATGAGGGGCGCGCAGATGAGGGGCGCGCGTCTGCTGTGCAACAATGGCCGGTGGTCAGAAGCTACTGACCGCCAGTAGTAGGTGGTGGAGTGCCGGTCAACAACCTTACATGTTCGTGCGCGTGTGTCTTTGTTGTCTTTCATGCGTTGCAAGGGAGTTCGTTGACATGCAGCTGTTGCAGGGGGCGGGTTGGGGCGCGGGGGGGGGGGAGAGGGGGTTATCGGGCGGGGGAGGGGGGTCATAGTACCGTAGCGATTTCCCACCTGTCGGTCTTCAGACTGTGTATTGATATTATTTTTAAAATTTTTTTTGGTTTTGTTTTTAAATTACATTGTCATGTAACAAGGAATACAAATACCCCAGAGTGAATAGCGAACAACGGGTTAGTCACCTAACCACTGGTTAATTAACTTCACAATTTTAGATAAAGGCCAGAAAAAAATAGTTATAAAATAGTTCTCCTTTATGTATCTACACGACGATAAGGGATACCATGATAAGTGACACGATCGTCAGTGATACCATGATAAGTGCCACGATGATTAGTGATACCATGAAAAGTGATACAATGATAAGTGACACGATGGTCAGTGATACCATGAAAAGTGATACAATAATAAGTGACACGATGGTCAGTGATACCATGAAAAGTGATACAATGATAAGTGACACGATGGTCAGTGATACCATGAAAAGTGATAAAATGATAAGTGACACGATGGTCAGTGATACCATGAAAAGTGATACAATGATAAGTGCCACGATGATCAGTGATACCATGAAAAGTGATACAATGATAAGTGACACGATGGTCAGTGATACCATGAAAAGTGATACAATGATAAGTGACACGATGGTCAGTGATACCATGAAAAGTGATACAATGATAAGTGACACGATGGTCAGTGATACCATGAAAAGTGATACAATGATAAGTGACATGATACGTGCCGCCATGATAAGTGTCACCATGATCAAACCCCCCCCCCCCCGCCCTCCTTTAAACATCAGGAAACGTGTTAATAGCTTTCGATAGCATGAACATATGACATATAGAAACGGTCTGCTGGAAGACAATATTGTTGGAAACTAGTCTACACTAAGCTAATATAAAAGATATCCATATTATAATTGACGTCTTCATATCAAAATTAAAAAAGAATACAGAAAAGTAATACACATTACAGACACGTACACAGAAAAGTAAGACAAACTACAGACACGTACACAGAAAAGTAAGACAAACTACAGACACGTACTCAGAAAAGAAAGGTACATAGAGCCATCCATAAATGACGTTTGCTTATTGCTTTATCCCCCCCCCCCCACACTTTTTCTCCTCTTGGTCACAAACTTGTCACAAAATATATACATCCTCATATCACATGGTCACAAATTCTGCAACCCCCCCCACCCCACCCCTCCATTTTCCCCATCACCTAAACACAAGACGTATTAATCTATGGAACAGAAAGGTATCGAATACATAGTTACTTTTTGAACTTTTAAAGGGAAATCAAATTCTAGGAACTCAGGCAATGGGATCTAATGGGATCTAATGGGGTCTAATGGGATATAACGGCGTCAAATGGGATCGAATGGGGTCCAAGTGGGCCTGATGGGGTCTAATGGGATCCAATGGGGTCAAATGTGATCCAGTGAGGTCTAATGGGGTCGATAGAGGTCTCGTCCGCTTTAAACGTCCAGTTATTGACCCCAAGGATAAAAAAATCCTTTTCCCGCCACGGGATTCAACAAAACTGCAAGACAATGCCTCCCCCCCCCGACTCCCCCCCCCCTCCCATGAGTGAAAAAAGTACACCCTACGCATAACTCTAACCGTCAGACCGGTTCAAAGAACACCCCATCAGCATCGGAACGGTAAGATTCTCGCACCCGGCCTCTCACCCCCCCCCCTCTCACCACTCACACCTCATGAAGCACGAGGGCCGTCAGCGTGACAAACGTAACGATATTGTACCAGAGCAGACGTAGATTCCAACGGTGGCGGGAAGCCACATGAGCGCGCCCCCCACCTGTCATCTCTTTCCTCCAATGTGATAAACCTGCATTTCCCACCCCCAAACACCTCACCCAACTACCTATAATCCCTGGCCTTCCGCCCCCTGCCCCTTCCCCCCACGAGCAGCGCCGTCTTATAACCTAGGCCAACCTTGGAACTACCTGGGTCCCCCAAAAGCTTATTTCTAGTTATTCACGAGCTTATTGAGCAATAAGGGCCCAGTACTTTACGTGTCACAGGGGCCCTCGAAGTGGTAAATATGGCACTCCCCACTAGTACTAACCCAAGTACTACCGCAACTCTTACATCCCGCACTCAATACATCCCCTGCCACCAGTGGCGTAGCGAGGGGGGCAAGGGGGGATCATGCCCCGGGCGCTACTCACAAAGGGGCGCCAAATGGTATATTTTACATATAATGTTGTATGGTCTTCGAAAAGGGGGAAGGGCGCTAAAAAGGTATTGTGCCCCGGGCCGAGTTAAGCTCGCTACGCCAATGCCTGCCCCCATCACTCCACCCCACTACATCCAACTCCACTTCCCTAACCACAAACGCACCTCTCCCCACTCCCAACCAAACCTTTCGATTATGTTCCACATTTACCACCAGTCCAAAAAAAAAGGGGGTAAAGCTGTAATAATTTGAGATTCCGTGTGTTAAAGGTGAGCTCAGGTTAGCCAGAAATTAACGACTCAGTCAATTCTACTACGGGAGATCTCTGACACCGCCTCTAATGATACGTGTTGATGGCTCCGCGGATACCTTGTTGGCTGGCTTCGCGGGTATGACGGCGGTAGTTATGGTAACGAGACACGCTGGATGTTCAGCTCTACGCTGACATATGCACAAAATGATTGCATCTTAACCTTCAGCGCCCTCTCATCGCTGAGGATGGGTAAAAAAAATTAGAGACAATGGGATAAACGAGGAACTAAACTGCTGTTTTTTTTTAAAAGTGCCGTCTCTTTGTAGTAGCTAGGATGAAAAGTGGGGTAACTAGGGATGAAATTGGGTAAATAGGATGAAAAGTTGGGATAACTAGGATGAAAAGCGGGGAAACTAGGATGGAAAGTGGGGTAACTAGGATGAAAAGTGGAATAAATAGGATGAAAAGTGGGGTAAATAGGATGAAAAGTGGGGTAAATAGGATGAAAAGTGGGGTAAATAGGATGAAAAGTGGGGGTGTCTTTTTTGTACCGATGGGTCCGTGTTTGCTGTCTTCTACATTTTAAACAGAAGTCAAGCCACACTGAGACTGAGGAGTCAGGCCACATTGAGACTGAGAAGTCACGCCACATTGAGACTGAGAAGTCACGCCACATTGAGACTGAGAAGTCAGGCCACACTGAGACTGAGAAGTCAGGCCACATTGAGACTGAGAAGTCAGGCCACACTGAGACTGAGAAGTCAGGCCACATTGAGACTGAGAAGTCAGGCCACACTGAGACTGAGAAGTCAGGCCACATTGAGACTGAGAAGTCAGGCCACATTGACACTGAGAAGTCAGGCGACACTGAGACTGAGTAGTCAGGCCACATTGAGACTGAGAAGTCAGGCCACACTGAGACTGAGAAGTCAGGCCACATTGAGACTGAGAAGTCAGGCCACACTGAGACTGAGAAGTCAGGCCACACTGAGACTGAGAAGTCAGGCCACATTGAGACTGAGAAGTCAGGCCACATTGAGACTGAGAATTCAGGCCACACTGAGAATTAGAAGTCATTTTTTTTTTTTTTAAATTTTCTCAAGAAGAAGGCATTTAGCCAAAAGGTCCTTTTAATTTATCTGTCTTTTCTTTTTTTTCAAGCCTAAATATTTTTGTTCCGCTTTTATACACTTCGCACGGCTTGAACGCAGTCCCACGTGCATCATCTTTACTTGAACGCAGTCTCACATACAGAGAGGTAGATCAAACGTTTCGAAATACTTATCTATAGATATATGTTTCTACTCACCCTTTTTAAAATTATTTTTTGGTATTTCAGTCCAAAAATGCATTACATTTCATGCATGTCAAACTTGTATTTTATGCCACCAAACAAACATAAATATAATGATTTTTAAAAAAAAGACAAATATTCTAAATTTATCCTAAAAATTATCCTAATAGTAATAATCTCGTTTCCTTCCTATCAGACGGGCGCTTTCTAGTTTCTTTCGCTAAACCAACTGTCGTGCTGAATTGACGTCAACTCGTTTGTCGGAGATTTAAAAAAAAAAAAAAGTTAACTTACCAGATGTGTGAGAAATTGCGGACGATTCCAGAAACTGGACCGCGCACTGTAACGATGGAGCGCAGTCAGGCGATTGAAAGTCAGAATGGATCCAAGCGAAAGGTCGCGATGACATACATCAGGAATTTCTGTGTTACCATAATTCTGTTTGGCAACCCGGAAGTACTATTTGTTTTGTTTTTTTCAAAATGGAGTATCTTATCAACTTACACTCCATCGATACTGGGATACTGGGATAAGTATTATAAATCCCGTTGCTGATGACTTTGATCAAGAAGTCGCTGGTGTGCAAATGAAAAAACCCAAAAAGGTGTGCAAATATACCTTCCAATGGTGTGCAAGTGAATGGTCACAGCAGATTGCTATCACGCTAGTCCTGGTTGTGTAAGTAAGAGGATTGTCTGGAATTGCAGTACTGGTATTAGGAGACGTAATGTTACACACACATTCAAACTTGTTGAGCGCCACTTGTGAATTCGTGTTGGTCAAGTTGCTGAGACCATGCAGGTGCGTATGGAAAGGCTCTCAGTCTGGAGGGGAGTAAAAAGATTAGTTGAAATATATGAGTTTTTTTGACGTCATAGTCGTTGTACTGGTCGTTCAACATAGTCAAACGTCACACGCAAACAAACAAACAAACATCTTCATGATGCACAAGATAACAAAATGGGCTGGTCCACTGCTCCGGCAGTTAAACAGAAACTCGTCCCTCTCCCACTAGACAGCGACGAGGTCATGACAGGCAGTTCCGGCTCATACCAGCAAGAAGCCAGTAAATGAGCTCCTCATTCCTGGCAAAGACAATCGGGGACTAGAACAAGCTTCCAAAAGGAACAGTTGAGGCGAAAACACTTGACACATTTGCGTCCATTGCTTACTGTCTTCCAGCCCCCAATTCATGATGCTGTCGCCGAGTAGCCCTTGCAACCAGTGAAGTATTCCCTTCAAAATCATGCACAGAAACATCGCGAACCCTACTACAAGCATAGGAGCCAGAATGATCAATACATTTTTTCGTGGGCCCTCATAACATAGAAGAAATATAGAAGAAGACTTATTCGCATAACTTTGCACGCACACACACACAAACGTACTCGCATAACTTTACACGCACACACACACACAAACACGGTATTTTGCATTCCATGCCGCCCCTGAGTTAATGAGCCATAACAACAGACATCCCTACCAAGGAATATTATCGTAATATACAAATGCACAGCAAATATCGCCGGGGACCAACAACAACCAAAGAAAGTCGCAGAAAGTCGCTGCAGTAGTCTGTCAAAGGACACTGTGTTCGCATGACTGAAATCACGAGGTAGCACCTCGGTCAATCCGGGGTCAGCGTCATACACCGGACACGGATTAGAGACTGTTTTCTCATTACGTCAGCGTCCTCCAAACCTTAAGCTACCACGTCTCTGACCTGGCACTACATTATTTTCCAAGTATGAGCTGTTGTGTGTTAAAATTGCGCTGAGATGATCTTATTATTATGACTTCAGCTTAAAAATACAGCCTACTCTTATGGACTTCTTTAATTCCATTACTTTCTTGTCCATTTCTTGTCCATTTCTTGTCCAATTCTTGTCCATTTCTTGTCAATTTCTGTCCATTTCTTGTTCATTTCTTGTCAATTTCTTGTCAAATTCATGTTCATTTCATGTCCATTTCTTGTTCATTTCTCATGGTCACTCATCCATAAACGTACATGTCTAAAATAATACGGTATTAATAATATCAACACAAGGCGTCGTTAAGCCGTGAAAGCATTGGGTTCAACCACAGACGCGTGGCGTATTCGCGGGAGGGACACATGGTGCTCACAGCAAGAGCTGCGCACCTTTCAAGCTTGAAAATGAAATTTTTATGTAATTACGATTTGTGGTAAAATATAGAAGGCAGAGTAGGCAGAGAAGGCAGAGTGGGCAAAGTGGGCAGAGTAGGCAGAGAAGGCAGAGTAAGCAGAGAAGGCAGAGTAAGCAGAGAAGGCAGAGTAAGCAGAGAAGTCAGAGTAAGCAGAGAAGGCAGAGTAAGCAGAGAAGGCAGAGTAAGCAGAGAAGGCAGAGAAGGCGGAGTAAGCAGAGAAGGCAGAGTAAGCAGAGAAGGAAGAGTATGCAGAGAAGGCAGAGTAGGCAGAGAAGGCAGAGTAAGCAGAGAAGGCAGAGTAAGCAGAGAAGGCAGAGTAAGCAGAGAAGGCTGAGTAGGCAGAGAAGGCAGAGTAAGCAGAGAAGGCAGAGTAAGCAGAGAAGGCAGAGCAAGCAGAGAAGGCAGAGTAAGCAGAGAAGGCAGAGAAGGCGGAGTAAGCAGAGAAGGCAGAGTAAGCAGAGAAGGAAGAGTATGCAGAGAAGGCAGAGTAGGCAGAGAAGGCAGAGTAAGCAGAGAAGGCAGAGTATGCAGAGAAGGCAGAGTAGGCAGAGAAGGCAGAGTAAGCAGAGAAGGCAGAGTAAGCAGAGAAGACAGAGTAAGCAGAGAAGACAGAGTAAGCAGAGAAGGAGGCAGAGTAAGCAGAGAAGGCAGAGTAAGCAGAGAAGGCAGAGTAAGCAGAGAAGGCAGAGTAAGCAGAGAAGGCAGAGTAAGCAGAGAAGGCAGAGTAAGCAGAGAAGGCAGAGTAAGCAGAGCAAGCAGAGAAGGCAGAGCAAGCAGAGAAGGCAGAGCAAGCAGAGAAGGCAGAGCAAGCAGAGAAGGCAGAGTAAGCAGAGAAGGCAGAGTAGGCAGAGAAGACAGAGTAAGCAGAGAAGGCAGAGTAAGCAGAGAAGGCAGAGTAAGCAGAGAAGGCAGAGTAAGCAGAGAAGGCAGAGTAAGCAGAGTAAGCAGAGAAGGCAGAGTAAGCATAGAAGGCAGAGTAAGCAGAGAAGGCAGGGTAAGCAGAGTAAGCAGAGTAAGCAGAGTAGGCAGAGTATGCAGAGTAAGCAGAGTAGGCAGAGTAAGCAGAGTAGGCAGAGTAGGCAGAGTAGGCAGAGTAGGCAGAGTAGGCAGAGTAGGCAGAGTAGGCAGAGGTTAGAAGCATATTAGTTTCTTTGATACATTCAAACTAACTTGTAGGCAAAATATTTTGTTCTTTTTAAGAGTATTAAATGTGTTCTTCTGCTCACGGATTTCGCGCCCCTTTGTCTTTCCGTACTATTGGAACGCCACTGCCTTACCCCCCCCCCCCCCCCCGCAAGTTTTTTTTCACACACTGCCCAAATAATTTCCCCGCTTCTCCTTCCTCTTGATCATGATGGTGTTCTTCCTCAACTTCAGACCCTTGGCGGGACGGGGGGCAGGCCAACATCTTTGCGCCCGCTCCACGAAAACATTTCGCAGTTGCCCTAATATGCCAACATAATAATAAGTATATGGAAAAATTGCTTCCCCTCCCCCTTCGCACCCTCCCCCATCACCCCTTTCCTTCGATCATTGGAATTATTGATCTCATTAATTTCCTTATTTGATACCATCTGCCGCTGCCCAAAGCAGTATTTCACATATTTTATTTAAATAAAGATATAGATGCAATGGCTATTTTTAGCATACCCCGCGATAGTATCAGATAGTCATTGTTGAACTGATAAAATATGCAGTCCATCCATAGATCTCACGAAAATTAGTAAATACACCCCATCAAAACGTAACTGAAGCTATAAAATATATATTTTTTTTTTTAAATATGGACTCTGATCGTGGGGGCTATTCATTGCGTTACAATGGAATCTTGACATTGGTGAAATCTGCCCTCGGACAAGCTGGGATCACAATATGGACAACAAACAGTTAGTAGAATGTGTCACGAAGACGGCTGTTTCTATTACACAAGGCATAAAACATCACCATAACTTCACTAAGGCGTACACACCACCATCACTTCACTAAGGCGTACACATCACCTTTACTTCACTAAGGCGTACACACCACCATCACTTCACTAAGGCGTACACATCACCATCACTTCACTAGGGCATACACACCACCATCACTTCACCAAGGCATACACATCACCATGACGTCACAAAGTGCAGGTCTACATTTTTAGTGTCAGCCAAATTGGCTGAAAAAATATGACTCTGATTCTGGGCTAAATAAAATAGTTTAAAACTCTAACAAGCCATCTCCGCAGGAATGACCGATCATAGGGGGGCCCAGTATAGGCAGGTATTTGGAGCTCCATTGGAGCACCTGTACAGCTAGTCACTATGTAATCTCTTATGACCAATCGATGGGGCCCCTGTGTAAATGGGATTCTAGAGCCCGATTGAGAGCCCCCGTATTGGCTAAAAAATGGAGCGCCCGTCACTGGGAGCAGCTTTTAGGTAGATTTTTTGGACCTCTTTATGACCGGTCATTTGGAGAACCCGTTTACAGGACTATAGAGACGCCCCTGTAGTTTGAAACAAAACATCAGCGAATCAATGACCTGCAATTTGACCCAAAAAATAAAATAAACATACAAACAGCTGATTTGTTATCTGCCAATCACACGTCCACTTGAAAAATAACGGTTCTTAAAACATTCGGATTCCGATACCCAGGGTCACCGCACCCCGGGTGCTCTCATCGCCACGGTTTGAGAAACACTGTCAGAGACGCCGCTGTGTCTGTGGAATGTTCGTCCGTGTTAACCCGAGCAAGTTACTCAAGTTATGAATGATCAGGCCATAGTCTTTGACGAGGGTTCAATACTCTGAGTCGTCATGGTTACCGAGGCAGAAGAGGAAGTGGAAATATTGTTTAAACGAAGTGGCTATTGGTACACGGCTACCAGAATTGAGAGGTTGGAATTAGAAAAGGATTTAAAATATTTTTGTTGGGTTTGTAAGACCGAATGAGGTATCAAATGAAAGTTAATTGAATGGACTATACGTTTGAAATGTTAATTCTTCATTTTAACTAAAATAAACTAACATAAATGACACCCGAATAGCATTGAGTTTAATGTGTCCCGGGTCCGAAAGGGGGCGCTGCGTGTCCGTGTAATTACCGGGTGTGAGGTCGGGACAGAATCACCGGGAGTGAGGTCGGGACAGAATCACCGGGAGTGAGGTCGGGAGTCGAATATCAAAGCGTTTTCGAAAATTATGGCAAATTTTAATTATATTTGCTTTGGAATGTAACTTTTGAAAGTGACTTTTGAATGTGACTTTTGAATGTGATTTTTGAATGTGAGTTTTGAATGTGACTTTTGAATATTTTCCAGAACTGCATTTCATAGGGCTGGCCTGCACAATATACGGCCCGAGGGCCGAATGCGGCCCGCCAGTACCCAATTTTCGGCCCGCGAAGACTTTGGTGAAAATTCATTATATTATTAATTAAAAATAATATTCATTAGCTTTTTGATTTATAATATTACGAAAGGTGTGTATACAGAAAAATAATATAAATATTTATTTAATTTTTAAATAATCAATACATTTACGATGTGTCACATTAAATTTATTTCACAAGTCACGAAATATTCTTGATTATTATTATTTTCTTAATATCTTTCCCCCCTGTCCCATTTTCTTTTGGCCCGCACAAGCTTTTCATAAAGTATTACGGCCCGCCTTACATTTTGAGTTGTGCGGGCCTGTCATGGTGAAAAGGTGGGGGTGCCCCCAAAAGGGAAAAGGTGGGGTGCCGCATAGGAGAAAGGAGGGGGTGAAAAGAAGAGGATGTCCTCCATAAGAGAAAGTTTGGGGTCCCCCAAATGGAAAAGTTGGGGGTGTCCTCCATAGGATAAAGGTGGGGTTGTTACCCCCACCCCTAAACACACATATCGTCGCCAAAAGTGGTCGGTGACACCCAGAGTCCAAGGCACCTCACCCAGGACAGACAGGTCGCTGAAGTCAAACAGTGTTAGATCACAGGTCACTAGCGTGACGGTATGCGCTCGTTTCCTCCCCTCACTTCTCGGGGCGGGCTTAAGCCGCCCTCTGATCTTATCAATGGCAGAAGTGACTCGGTGACGCGCGGATATAACGAGATTGATTTGGAGCGGCGGCGCAGGATTAAGGCGGATTAAAGTTAGATTAGGCTTATTGGAGGTGAAACGATCACAGTCTCGGGGCCCCCACAATTACAGGGCGTCTGGCTTTGAGGACGTTAAAAATAAAAATAAAAAAATTAAGGAAGAAGGCGGAAAGAAGTTTAAAGGAAATAATTCGAATCATGTACACAAACTTTGGGGTTAGAAGGTATGGACGTCAGGCGTCACCTACAGACACATGGATGGTAGTGGGGTTGGACGTCACGTACAGACGCACCGATGGTTTGGACGTCACCTACAGGCACATGGATTTTAAAGGAAGTGGGCATTAGTTAAAATCGATGACCACTCTCTTTCTCTCTCAAGCTAGGATTCCACTTCTCCCTACTTGCTTCTATCCACTTCTCCCTACTTGCTTCTAACTACTTCTCCTTACTTGCTTCTATCCACTTCTCCCTACTTGCTTCTATCCACTTCTACCTACTGCCTACTTGCCTCTTTCCACTTCTCCCTACTTGCTTCTATCCACTTCTCCTTACTTGCTTCTATCCACTTCTCCCTACTTGCTTCTATCCACTTCTACCTACTGCCTACTTGCCTCTATCCACTTCTCCCTACTTGATTCTATCCACTTCTCCCTACTTGCTTCTATCCACTTCTCTCAGTCACTTAAATCACTCATCTCCATGTTACCACATTTTCCCGATCTCACTGTTGCACCCATGATCCTTGTTTTGCATGTTACCCCAACCACCTTCTCCCCGTTACCCCAACCACCTTCTCCCTGTTTCCCCAACCACCTTCTCCCTGTTATCCCCAAACCTCCTCTCCCTACGACCCCCACGCACAATTTCTCCCAGTTACTTCCAACTACTTTCGACCTGTTACTTACAACCCTACAACCCTCTTCTCCTTGTAAGCTCTATTCCACTTCCCCCCTTTTTAGCCTCAATCCCATTTCTCCCTGTTAATTCTACCCCCTTTAATCCCACTGACACGCTAATCTTCTCAAGACAAATTTTATATCTCTGAGTTGTAAGAGAAATTGAAAGATTTTTGTTTTTTAAGCTTGCTTGCAAAGTGCCTCTCTAAACGTGCAACAAGTGATTGTGAACTCACAGCTAAACCTTTCTCTTTATTCACAGCTAAACCTTTCTCTTTATTCACAGCTAAACCTTTCTCTTTATTCACAGCTAAACCTTTCTCTTTATTCACAGCTAAACCTTTCTCTTTATTCACAGCTAAACCTTTCTCTTTATTCACAGCTAAACCTTTCTCTTTATTCACAGCTAAACCTTTCTCTTTATTCATACAATCGACTTAGTTAATGACTTTCAGGAGCCTCCTAAGTTAGGCGCCCCAGGCCTATGCCCCTTCATCCCTGCTTAGCACGGTCATGGCTGCAAGTGCCTTAAGATGTGAGGTGCTCTATCACAACACGATGACAGGGCGATGCATATGTCCAATGCCCTAAGATGAGAAGTGCCCTAAGATATGAAGTGCGCTAATATATGAAGTGCCCTATCACAGCCCAATGACCAAGGCACTGCATGCGTCCAATGACGTGAAATAACCTAACATTTGAAGGGCCCTGTCACCACACTATGACAAGGCGCGGCATGTGCCCTTCCAGGCATTCCACCCCGAGCACCCAACAAGTGGCGTAACATAAAACAAATCGTCCCGTTCACCTGAGCCTGCTTCCTGTACCCGGCGACCATTGTTTCAATAAGTTGACCGAGCTTTAAGCCAGCGGGATTTATTCTCAAGTGCCACAAAACCTGATAAATGGATTGTTTTAAAACACCCGTGAGTCACTATCGGGCCCTCTCACATGACGCACCCAGAGCCCCAAGTACTGACTCGACAGGATAACGGACTTCAATCAAACTTTGAGTTTATTGGGAATATTTAGAATACTAGCAATGACCCGTTCCAATCTGATATAGAATACTAGCAATGGCCCGTTCCAATCTATGTATTAGAATACTAGCAATGACCCGTTCCAATCTGATATAGAATACTAGCAATGGCCCGTTCCAATCTATGTATTAGAATACTAGCAATGACCCGTTCCAATCTATGATATAGAATACTAGCAATGGCCCGTTCCAATCTGATATAGAATACTAGCAATGACCCGTTCCAATCTATGATATAGAATACTAGCAATGACACGTTCCAATCTATGATATAGAATACTAGCAATGGCCCGTTCCAATCTATGATATAGAATACTAGCAATGACCCGTTCCAATCTGATATAGAACACTAGCAATGACCCGTTCCAATCTGATATAAAATACTAGCAATGACCCGTTCCAATCCATGATATAGAATGCTACCAAAGACCCGTTCAAATCCATGAAATCGAATACTATTCCCATGTTTGTCAACAGAGATGATGTTGTTTTTTGTTTTTTTTTACTGTGCGTGATATTTGTTAGTTGTTGTTTTTTAAATTCATCTAAAACGTCATATTTTTTTAAAAGAAATACTTTTAGAATAAAATACAAAAAACACAATATAGAATATAATTTAAAAAGCTATAAGATATCCTAATACGACGTGGAAATGGAAACCGTTACTTGTTATTTCGAATACTTCTGTCCCAATAACGGGCGACCCGCACATTTGTAAATTTGCTAGTTAGTATTTCCTTGGATATACGATTCTTTTACTATCCTATCCACACACAAAAACGAGAGAGAGAGAGAGAGAGATGAAAAACTGGTTGTGATTACATTGTTTGTATCCATTTCACTATTTGTTTTTAACACCATAATGTTAAAGAGCATCGACTTTAACACCATATGGTTAAATAGCATCGAGTTTAACACCAGAAGGTTGAAGAGCATCGAGTAAACACCAGAAAGTTAAAGAGCATCGAGTTTAACACCAGAAAGTTAAAGAGCATCGAGTTTAACACCAAAAGGTTAAAGAGCATCGAGTTTAACACCATAATGTTAAAGAGAATCGAGTTTAACACATACAGTTAAAGAGCATTGCGTTTACACACCAGACAGTTAAAAAGTATCGAGTTTAACAAAAGACAGTTAAAGAGCATTGAGTTTAACACCAGACAGTTAAAGAGCATTGAAGTTAACACCGGACATTTAAAGAGCATTGAGTTTTACACCAGACAGTTAAAGAGCATTAAGTTTAACACCATACTGTTAAAGATCATTGAGTTTAACACCATAATGTGAAATAGCATTGAGTTTAACACCAGACTGTTAAAGAGCATTAAGTTTAACACCATATTGTTAAAGAGCATGAGTTTAACACCAGACTGTTAAAGAGCATTCAGTTTAACACCAGAAAGTTAAAGAGTATTGAGTTTAACACCATCATGTTAAATAGCATTAAGTTTAACATCATAATGTTAAAGAGCATTGAGTTTAACACCATAATGTTAAAGAGCATTGAGTTTAACACCATAATGTTAAATAGCATTGAGTTTAACACCATAATGTTAAAGAGCATTGAGTTTAACACCATAATGTTAAAGAGCATTGAGTTTAACACCATACAGTTAAAGAGCATCGAGTTTAACACCATAATGTTAAAGAGTATCGAGTTTAATACCAGACAGTTGAAGAGCATTGAGTTTAACACCATTATGTTAAAGAGCATTGAGTTTAACACCAGACAGTTAAAGATTTTTTGCGTTTAACACCATAATGTTAAAGAGTATCGTGTTTAACACCAGACAGTTAAAGAGCATTGAGTTTAACACCATAATGTTAAAGAGCATTGAGTTTAACACCAGACAGTTAAAGAGCATCGAGTTTAACACCAGACAGTTAAAGAGCATTGAGTTTAACACCGGACGGTTAAAGTGCATTGAGTTTAACATCAGCCAGTTAAAGAGCATTGCGTTTAACACCATAATTATAAAGAGCATTGAGTTTAACACCAGACTTTTAAAGAGCATGAATTTAACACCATAATGTTAAAGAGCATTGTTGACTTTCCAACTACTTAACAATTGATAGACGTGTGTGTGGGAGGGGGGGGGGGCTCGCAGGTACGTCATGATGGATTGGGGAACAAAATTGGGGGGACCCTTTCTGTGGCGAATCCATGGATACATAAAAAGAGGGTCACTGAGGAACGGTACAATTAAGAAATGTTGTCAGGTAAAACAAACACCATAAACAAACACCTAAACAAACACCATAAACAAACACCATAAACAAACACCATAAACAAACACCATAAACAAACACCATAAACAAACACCATAAACAAACACCATAAACAAACACCATAAAAAACACCATTAATCTTATTCTATACGGTGTTGTGTGTTAATGACTGGTACACGTGCCCCATCCCCTTTGACCAAGACACCCCAACCCAGAGGCGTAGCTAGAGTATTTGGCGACAAGATTCATTTTAAAGAGCCTCCCTTTCCTTTTTAAACTCTCAAACCCATTATTTTCATCAATAAAATAATATCAAAGCACATTTAGGCGCCCCTAACTAGCTGGCACCCTGGGACATCTGCCCCCAGACCCCCTTAGCTACGCCTCTGCCCCATCTTTAATTAAGACGAACCCGTATAAGAAACCAGCTACGCATTGTAACTGTAACCAGATGGAGGGATAAATTGTAGCCACATTGAGGGAAAAGTTGTAACCAGTTGGAGGAACAAATTGTAACCAGACGAAGGGAAAAATTGTAACCAGACAAAGGGAAAAATTGTAACCAGATGAAGGGACAAATTGTAACCAGAGGTAGAACAAATTTTAACTAGAGGAAGAAGAAATCTTTTTTTTTAAAGACTGCTTACGATGATGTCATTTCATTGTGCTACACAGTGTCCTATTTATAGATGTGTCCTTACACAGTGTCCTATTTATAGATGTGTCCTTACACAGTGTCCTATTTATAGATGTGTCCTTACACAGTGTCCTATTTATAAATGTGTGACTTTGGCAAGTGTTTCTGAAACATTTCAAAACAAAGATGATCACTGACTCCTGACTCCGGTCTAATGAATTATTCTCAGAGACTTTCCGATTCCATTGTCACACACACTTACACACACACACTGACACACACTCACATAAGGTTATGGTATGCACTCTTGTCAGCGATGGACACGTGAAGTTGATTAATAAATACAGGTAGTGCTCGACTTACGACCTATTCAACTTACGACCATTCGACTTTACGACCACAATCATTAGCCATACATTATACAGTATTAGATTTCAGATTTATTTCTGCCTCAATAATCAGTCGCACGGCGTTCGTGGTCTGCAATCATCGGCGGTCGTGAGCATTGAAAATTATGTTTATAGCAATAACAAAAGAAATTTACGATACAATTTATCTTAAATATTTTTATAACATCACTTCACATTACTGTACACAGCGTACTCAACTTACGAACAAGTCGTGTTACGACCGGTCTGTCGGAACCGATCGTGGTCGTAAGTCGAGTACTAGCTGTAAACACAACGAACGGAGAACTCGGCTAAACACTGAGGTATTGTATGAACCTACGACCGGAACACACAGCTCTTACCTTGTAATACGGATGTAACTTCGACTGCGTCGGTTGCAAGATACTGCGCCCTGCGACGTGGTAAACAATCCTAGAGATGTTCACGTCAAGAACGTGATTTTCCCCCACCTGCTATAATTCGTTCAGGGTACAAAATTTGAGTGTTTCGTCAGTGTCTAAAAATAGCACTGGTCAAGTTATTTCGTAATAGGCGCCCCTGAAGCCAAGACTTGGATAGGAGAAGTGGGGTGTTGGGGGGAAGGATTGGTGGAGCACCACGTGAATAGGGATCATGGGCTAGTTACCGTTTGCAGGTCTATGAAAAAAAATGACCAAATCTCGAACCGGAAAAACGGGACACACCCAAGGAGAGTTGTTTTGGGGGGGGGGGGGGGGGAGATACCCTCCAGCTTAAGAGGGGTCAGGGGGCCTCCGCCGGAAACTGTTTTTTTTTAAATATGCACATTTGAACTATTCTGAGACCTAGAAATCTTTCATTCGCTTGTGTATTTAATTTAATCTCTGAGGCATATCTGAGGCATATCTGAGGCATATCTGAGACATATCTGAGACATATCTGAGGCATATCTGAGGCATATCTGAGGCATATCTGAGGCATATCTGAGGCATATCTGAGGCATATATGAGGCATATCTGAGACATATCTGAGGCATATCTGAGGCATATCTGAGACATATCTGAGACATATCTGAGACATATCTGAGACATATCTGAGACATATCTGAGACATATCTGAGGCATATCTGAGGCATATATGAGACATATCTGAGACATATCTGAGACATATCTGAGGCATATCTGAGGCATATCTGAGACATATCTGAGACATATCTGAGACATATCTGAGACATATCTGAGGCATATCTGAGACATATCTGAGACATATCTGAGGCATATCTGAGACATATCTGAGGCATATCTGAGACATATCTGAGGTATATCTGAGACATATCTGAGGCATATCTGAGGCATATCTGAGACATATCTGAGACATATCTGAGGCATATCTGAGACATATCTGAGGCATATCTGAGACATATCTGAGACATATCTGAGACATATCTGAGACATATCTGAGACATATCTGAGACATATCTGATACATATCTGAGGCATATCTGAGGCATATCTGAGGCATATCTGAGGCATATCTGAGGCATATCTGAGGCATATCTGAGGCATATCTGAGGCATATCTGAGACATATCTGAGACATATCTGAGACATATCTGAGGCATATCTGAGGCATATCTGAGACATATCTGAGGCATATCTGAGACATATCTGAGACATATCTGAGACATATCTGAGGCATATCTGAGGCATATCTGAGGCATATCTGAGACATATCTGAGGCATATCTGAGGCATATCTGAGGCATATCTGAGGCATATCTGAGGCATATCTGAGGCATATCTGAGGCATATCTGAGGCAAATCTGAGGCATATCTGAGGCATATCTGAGGCATATCTGAGGCATATCTGAGACATATCTGAGACATATCTGAGACATATCTGAGGCATATCTGAGGCATATCTGAGGCATATCTGAGGCATATCTGAGGCATATCTGAGGCATATCTGAGGCATATCTGAGGCATATCTGAGGCATATCTGAGGCATATCTGAGGCATATCTGAGGCATATCTGAGGCATATCTGAGGCATATCTGAGGCATATCTGAGGCATATCTGAGGCATATCTGAGGCATATCTGAGGCATATCTGAGGCATATCTGAGGCATATCTGAGGCATATCTGAGGCATATCTGAGGCATATCTGAGGCATATCTGAGGCATATCTGAGGCATATCTGAGGCATATCTGAGACATATCTGAGGCATATCTGAGGCATATCTGAGGCATATCTGAGACATATCTGAGGCATATCTGAGACATATCTGAGGCATTTCATAAACGAAAAAAATAATTTTGCAGTGAACACTTATTTATTTTTACATATTTTACAACATAATGCAACACAACAAATTAAATGTCTCTAGTCTAGGATTTTAATTGATGATATTTGGCTGTTGTCCCAGCCTTTGTTAAAACTTCCTTCTTCTTATCTAATATAAAGTTGTAAAACTAGAACAGTCCATTTCGAAATTGTAGAGAGCCTGCAGGATTGCAGAAAGGGTCTCCACTCTCATCTTGTTTCTTTCGCCCGTCCATTGAATGTTCATGAGCGAAAAGATTCTTTCAGTATTACAATTATGGGCAGGGATCACAGCGTCGGCAGAATGGTGGAGGGGAAACAGTGCAGCTAACAGGCGAGCCCACATCACTACTGGCACAGGCCACACGGCCCACATCACTACTGGCACTGGCCACACAGCCCACAGCACTACTGGCACTGGCCACACAGCCCACATCACTACTGGCACTGGCTACACAGCCCACATTATTACTGGCACTGGCTACACAGTTTAATGTTTAGCGGGCCGGCAACTTAAGGCTTGCGGACCGGTGCACGGACTGCCATTTGGGAAAAGCCGATGTAGAGGACAGCGGTGCACTAATGTCACCACCAGTTCAGATAATGAGATATTACCATTTATCAGTGCATGATCCTATCCTGTAGCAGCTTCATGTTGACACCAACTTATTTGTACTCCCCCCCCCCACCCCGAAGCACACACACACACACACACACATAAACATACACAGCCTATATATATCAGCAACCATCTTATACTTAATGTCCCCTTTAATTTTTTATTATGGGTACGCCACCGAACAATTGATCCATGATTGCGTGTCCATCATTTAGATGATGCGTGTGGCTGAGTGGTCGAGTGGCCTATACCCAAGTTTGTTGTCTGGAGTCCAACCCCAACAAAAGACCAAGTGAAGCTAAATCAATACGAGCAACCCGGGTGGATGGGACCCGTTAAGCTTGGATGCAAGGACGTCATTTGGGTAGGCCAGGATGGGGTATTTGCCCCCCCCCCTGAATTTGCAGGTTTTAATTAAAATGCCTTCTACTGTGGCGCCTCCTTTAATTAACAACTTAACCATTCGACCCCGTTTTGGTTTTGACGCCCCTGCTTGGATGGCAACTCATCTAAGAGAAGGAAACTCTGAATCAAAACCCGAAGATGGAGTCCCGTAGGTGGACACATTGATAAAATGAACAATTTCGACAACATCTGCGATGCACTGGTGCCGAGCTGTATCATCCATGTATAGTGTTCCCTTGGGTTATCCAGGTGTGTGCAGAGAGGCGACTTGCTTTGTACGGAACCAGCTTATTGTCCTAACGAAAAAATCGTCCTGCGAAGTCATCGAAATCGTCACATTATGACGTCTACACCATCGTCACATTGTGTCGTCTACACCATCGTCACATTGTGACGTCTACACCATCGTCATATCGTAACGTCTACACCATCGTCACAATGTGATGTCTACACCATTGTCACAATGTGATGTCTACACCATTGTCACAATGTGATGTCTACACCACTGTCACAATGTGACGTCTACACCACTGTCACAATGTGATGTCTACACCACTGTCACAATGTGACGTCTACACCACTGTCACAATGTGACGTCTACACCACTGTCACAATGTGACGTCTACACCATCGACATATTGTGAAGGAACACAGAATTAAATGAGAGTGATCCTCCCCTTCAAATATAGTTAACTTAGAAAGTACACAATTTTTTTATTGAAACTTCCTCCGACAACCCGTCGCCTTGACAACCTGTCTCGCTAACAACCTTAAACCAAAATCCTGTCTCTCTAAGACAGTGGTTCTCAGCTTTCCCAATGCCGCAACCCTTTAATTCAGTTCCTCAAGTTGTGGCGACCCCAATCGAAAAAATTATTTTCGTTATAAAGTAGAATAGAGTATATGAGTTTCCCGATGGTCTTAGGCGACTCCTGGGAAAGGTTCGTTCGACCCCCAAAGGGGTCGCGACCCACAGGTTGAGAACCGCTGCTCTAAGACAACCTGTTTTTCTAACAACCCGTTTCTCTAGCCTCCGCTCAAAACCTTTCAACACAAACCGTTCTCTCTAGCATTTCTCCCTACATGTCTTTCCGGACAGTGGTCTGCTGCTAACCGTGTCCCAGTGTTTACGTATGACGTAGGACATGGGGTAGGTCGTCCGTGTCCCAGTGTTTACGTATGACGTAGGACATGGGGTAGGTCATCCGTGTTCCAGTGTTTACGTAGGACGTAGGACATGGGGTAGGTCGTCCGTGTCCCAGTGTTTACGTAGGACGTAAGACATGGGGTAGGTCGTCCGTGTCCCAGTGTTTACGTAGGACGTAGGACATGGGGTAGGTCGCCCGTGTCCCAGTGTTTACGTAGGACGTAGGACATGGGGTAGGTCGCCCGTGTCCCAGTGTTTACGTAGGACGTAGGACATGGGGTAGGTCGTCCGTGTCCCAGTGTTTACGTAGGACGTAGGACATGGGGTAGGTCGTCCGTGTCCCAGTGTTTACGTAGGACGTAGGACATGGGGTAGGTCGTCCGTGTCCCAGTGTTTATGTAGGACGTAGGACATGGGGTAGGTCGTCCGTGTCCCAGTGTTTACGTAGGACGTAGAACATGGGGTAGGTCGCCCGTGTCCCAGTTTTACGTAGGACGTAGGACATGGGGTAGGTCGTCAGTGTCCCAGTGTTTACGTAGGACGTAGGACATGGGGTAGGTCGTCCGTGTCCCAGTGTTTACGTAGGACGTAGGACATGGGGTAGGTCGTCCGTGTCCCAGTGTTTACGTAGGACGTAGGACATGGGGTAGGTCGTCCGTGTCCCAGTGTTTACGTAGGACGTAGGACATGGGGTAGGTCGTCCGTGTCCCAGTGTTTACGTAGGACGTAGGACATGGGGTAGGTCGTCCGTGTCCCAGTGTTTACGTAGGACGTAGGACATGGGGTAGGTCGTCCGTGTCCCAGTGTTTATGTAGGACGTAGGACATGGGGTAGGTCGTCCGTGTCCCAGTGTTTACGTAGGACGTAGGACATGGGGTAGGTCGCCCGTGTCCCAGTGTTTACGTAGGACGTAGGACATGGGGTAGGTCGCCCGTGTCCCAGTGTTTACATAGGACGTAGGACATGGGGCGTAGGACGTAATGTGGACTAACACTCATAACGAAAATAAAAATGAGTAGTTTGTGACTTTATGACAGGTGGCTGCTGTCATTGTTGGAATACCGTTGTCGCTGTCATTGTTGGAATACCGTTGTCGCTGTCATTGTTGGAATACCGTTGTCGCTGTCATTGTTGGAATACCGTTGTCGCTGTCATTGTTGGAATACCGTTGTCGCTGTCAAGGGCGGAATACCGTTGTCGCTGTCATGGACGGAATACCGTGGCTGCTGTCATGGGCGGAATACCGTTGTCGCTGACTTGGGTGGAATACCGTTGTCGCTGTCATAGGCGGAATACCGTGGCTGCTGTCATGGGCGGAATACCGTGGCTGCTGTCATGGACGTAGTACCGTGGCTGCTGTTAGTCATGTATAATTTACAATGTATACAATTTGTTTGCATTAGTAAGGAAGGGGACGGACAATACCCATTCTCGCAACCCACCTGTGTCCGTCTGATATACGCTCCTGATAACAGTGATTGTATTAGTATCCGTTACCAGCAAGCGGTCAAGCGGGACGCATCATTCCGTATATGCGGGGAGAGTGCGAGATAGAAAGAGAGAGAGAAAGAGAGAGCGAGAGAGAGAGAGAAAGAGAGAGAGAAAGAGAGAGAGAAAGAGAGAGAGAAAGAGAGAGAGAAAGAGAGAGAGAAAGAGAGAGAGAAAGAGAGAGAGAAAGAGAGATAGAGAGAGCGTGAGAGAGAGAGAGAAAGAGAGAGCAAGAGAGAAAGAAAGAGAGAGAAAGAGAGAGAGAAAGAGAGAGAAAGAGAAAGAGAGCTAGAGAGAGCGTGAGAGAGAGATAGAGAAAGAGAGCGAGAGAGAGAGTGAGAGAGAGAGAGAGACTTGTAAATACAATAGGACCACTAAAAACACCTAAAATTCACAACGCAACAATCATGTCATAAATGAAACACGCAAAAACAAAACGCACAAAAAAAAAACAACACACTTATTTACCTGGCACCTATCACCAACTGTTGTCTGGGTCGAAGAAAAGTAGGTCAAGCGACGAACTCAACTAGCCAAACGAGTCGTTTACTTTGACAGGGGAAAGAATGACATCAAGTCTCAAGTCGTAGGAAGCGGCTGTAGTAAGAATAAATTAACAAATAAACTATCCCTGAGCCCTAATTTTAAAAGAAGAAGAAAAAAATGTCTAAACTAAATTGAAAATAAAGAAAAATCACAGCAGAAAAATAGCGCGTATGCAC
The DNA here is from genome assembly GCA_964017045.1 of Omphiscola glabra. NCBI lineage: Eukaryota > Metazoa > Mollusca > Gastropoda > Lymnaeidae > Omphiscola > Omphiscola glabra. The sequence continues at coordinate 4,240,038 of OZ024809.1, read as the reverse complement.
CTTCACATACTAATAAAGAATTTGTTAAACACTAAGACGTTGAGGCTTCGTTTGCCAACAATTCGGGCTTTACCCATGTACGAATCAAGAATTAACAGAGATTGTGATGGAGCTGCACCCAGACAGAACCTCAAGAAAAGTGTTCCAACTACTGGGGTTTTCCAGACGTTGTCCATGCGCAGAGGAGAATTATCGTGCCGCTAGCCTGGAGTTTATGAATGAAATACCCTGGCGGAATTCCCCGTAACCACCAGTTCTCAAACAAATACGTCACCCGAGCAGTGGGTGGACGATTAATTTGTGTCGTCATCGAGGGGGGGGGGGGTTCTTGGGGGTGGGGGGCTAGGGAGGAGATGGGTTGGAGGTTATGAGGACTTGTTGCATCACCGTTAATTTCATTTCTTTGGGTTAATGTGTTTTTACGAAAGCAAAACTGGTTCAGAGAGTATAATTATTTTAAAGATACTAATAACTATAACCCGTAGCCGAGCAAATTAACTTTTGGATAGAGAATACATGTACTCTCTACACCTCTCAATATGTAAGCAGGTGTCCCCATGGCTCTATGTAACCATGTGTCCACAAGTTACTAAGCTCCCATTCTGTTTCTTACTTTAAAAACAATCTCAGACCACAAAGATATGAAATTGGGGTATTAAAAAAAAAAAAAGAATCCTAATAGCCGTCAGGTGCAGTGGCGTAGAAAAGGGGTGGGTACACGGACGGGAGATTCGTCCAGGGGATCACTTCCCCCCCCCCCTTTTTTTTTATAGAGTGGTGGCATTTTCGGCCAACTGTAGAGTTTTTATCGTGGAAGCCTGGGGGCAAAAAAATCTAGGCCAGCCCAGGGTGACACTAACAAAAGCTACGCCACTGGATCCTCCCCTATATCAAGTACCCTATAAGAGATTTCCTTTATAATCCGACACTGCCAAAAGATCTTCTATCTACAGCAGCTGTTATAACTTAAAGTGACACCGGATGTTAGTTCTACAGAGCTGTTTTAGGATTTTGGGGCCTTATGCGTGAGGCATAGGGAGGAAGCCCCGGAATGGGTGGGTCGGGGGGCGGTGCTCCCCCGGAGATGAGGAGAAAATAGAATTGTGAGTTGCAAAATAGACCTCAGACGAGAGATTAATATTCAACTACCTCCTAGACCTGAGACGAGAGATTGCTATCCCACTACCTCCTTTCAGCGACACTGTCTTCCCGAAAAGTTTTTTCCCCAACATGTTTTCTCTTGACAACACGTCGTTGACGTGTAACATTTCCGGCACCATCTCTTTGCCGACATCAGTTTCCCGAATTTATCTTCCCGGCACAATCTCTTTTCCGACACCAGTTTCCCGACTTTATCTTCCCGGCACAATCTCTTTGCCGACATCGGTTTCCCGACGTTATCTTCCGGACATCAGAACCAACTTTTTGACATCTGCTATGTCCCAACGAGATCACAAAACGTTGGATAATGCAGGTTCGTCTTCGTGAAATTTTACTTTACACAACCTCTTTTATCTGCTTGCCGGCTGATGTACAAACACAATCGTCATGTTTTATCCTGAATATTTTCATAGAACTCTAAACCCACTTCGTTGTCAGACAACAAGCAAGTAGTTAAATGCCGAATGTTTTCTTTATGTTCCAGAATCAGCAGGAAGAAATCATACGTTCGAACCGAGGAATCTACATGACTACAGCAGTCACCCGTTGTTTGCGTCCATACATAAATACGTAATGAATTTATCTGCATTTAAAATTAATGCATCCGAAGAATCTAATGATTATACCTGTTGTTCATTCCTATATATGAGGACATTATCATTATTTTTTTCCGTATATATAAATGCGGTTGAGGAATGTATTCTGAATATACTCGCGTAAAGGTATATAGCATGTAAATCAACTTGAAAAGACACTTTCCGTACTTTCATTTTGGCAAAGTCTTTGATCAGGTCAGAATAATCGGGGCTGTCGGCGACTTTATGCCACCAGGAAAAATGTGTACTTCTGAAATATATTATGGACTTGCAAGTTGTAGATAAACAAAAAGGTGCCCGAAGGGGCCCCATTCGCAGTGGGGCCCTAGGCAGTCGCCTAGTTTGACTATCCTAAAAACGGCTCTGCTACCAAGTCTCTGCAGCACACACTCTAAGATCAAATCTCCAAGTCGTAGTTATGACATAATCCAGACCTACCATCTAGACCAGCGGTTCTCAAGGTGTGGGTTGCGTTCCCTTTGGGGGGTCGAACGACCCTTACACAGGGGTCACCCAAGACCATCGGAAAAAAATATATATGAAGCAGAAACGAATATAATTTTATAGTTGGGGTTCAACACAACACGAGGACCTGTGATAAAGGGTCGCGGTATTAAGAAGGTTGAGACCCACTGATCTAGATCTACCATCCTTGTCTGGAGTAAAGTGGTGGGGAAGGAGGGGGCGGGTCGTCAGATGGAGTGAAGAAAAAAGTGTGTGGGGGGAGGAAGATGGAGTGGCACCACTACTGTTTGCGTGGGAGTGATTCATTAATCTCCGGTAGTATTTTCGGACGCCATTGATGACACCAGACTGCAGGTCTCACAGCGCGAGAGAGTGGCATGTCAACCAACAGCCGTCCCGCCCACTTCAGCTGTCCGCCATGTTGACAAACACACACACACTGCTACCAGGGGATTAGCGATGCGGAGAAAACTAATTGAGTGCCGGAAAAGGAAAGTGCAGCAAGACCGTTGGGGGTGGGGGGTGTCGAAAATTGTCAAGGATCTTCATTCGGTCAGTAACGTAGCGAGGGGGGGCAAGGGGGGGCATCATGCCCAGGGCGCTACTCACAAAGGGGCGCAAAATGGTATATTTTACATATAATATTGTATGGTTTACGAATGGGGGGGGGCGCTAAAAATGTATTGTGCCCCGGGCGCGAGTTAAGCTTGCTACGCCACTGCATTCGGTGCCCAGATCTACATCAGGGGTTGCGAACCTTTTTTGTGTAGATTGCGGTATGGATATATATATATATATGTGGTGTGCGCGCGATGGCTTTCTAGGAATCTGGAGTTCTAGACTAGCGGTCCCCAAAAGGATGGGCCTCAGTCCGCGGGCCTTACCTTGCCCGTTCACACAACATGAAATTCACGATCAAATAAACCGAAAACATAATTAATATGTCTGCTCCATTGTCGAAACTTCCCCGCCGGTCCCTGGTCCTAATTCGTAACTTGCCCACCGGTCCGTGGTCCTTATTCGTAACTTGCCCACCGGTCCCTGTTCCTAATTCGTACCTTGCCCACCGGTCCAGGGTCCTAATTCGTAACTTGCCCACCGGTCCCTGGTCCTAATTCGTACCTTTCCCACCGGTCCCGGGCCCTAATTCGTAACTTGCCCACCGGTCCCTGTTCCTAATTCATAACTTTCCCACCGGTCCCTGGTCCAATTTCGAAACTCGAGCGCCGGTCCCTGGTCCAATTTCGAAACTTGGCCACCGGTCCATGGTCCAATTTTGAATTTTTCCCACTGGTCCTTGATGCAATTTCGAAACTTACAGGCCGGTACACATAATTTAAAAGTTGTGCATGCTCTAGACAAAGTTTAAACAACCCTTAAAACAAAATGTTTCATATAAATCCTTTATAAAATTTAATATCGAGAAATGCAAACAAGTAACGCACTTTATTAGAACCCCAATTAGCCCCCACCCCCCACCCCCCAGCCAAAGGCCCACAACTACACACTTTTTCACGCCCCTGAACTATATTAATATTATAATGACCCACCCGCTTTTACACCGCAGAGTTATCTCACCCGCTTTTACACCGCAGAGTTATCTCACCCGCTTTTACACCGCAGAGTTATCTCACCCGCTTTTACACCGCAGAGTTATCTCACCCGCTTTTACACCGCAGAGTTATTTCACCAAAAATCTCCGTAAAATAAAACAGTACGCACCTAACGATATTTTTTTGTAAAGAATCTCATGTAACGCAGTCATGGAGAATTTTTATTTCGTGAAATCTGCGGCGTCATATTTCCTTCATCTTACTTTTGGTAATTTTTTTAGATGTTGGGAATGGTTGGAGGGGGGGGGGGGTTAATTGAAAATTCAATAAAATGTGATGTTATCGGTAATCAGTCTATATGCCCAGTTTTAGCGCGATAGGAAGCCGGGAAGTGGGTCAGTTAGCTATTCGAAGATTTTGCCAGACCGCTGCCCATGGACAAAAGCTAAGTTAATATAAATTATTTAAAAATCTAACAAAAGCAATTATTTACACTTTACTTATAATAATTTTAAAGAATTTGTACAGATAATCATTCAAAAGTCGTGTATTTTTACCGGAACATTAATGTAATTGCCGTAAAGACGTTTGAGCAGGCTGCAATAGTCCCGCGGGCCGCAGATTGGACACTCATGCTCTACATCATGCATTTTAAAAAAAGAAATATGAAATTAGTAAAACGCAGTAAGGTTAAACCTGAAAAAAAGGAAACGCAACAAAACAACGAACGTGTCGGCAGGAAACCATCGTCAGCGAACAAACAGAAAAAACGAATACAATTTAAAAATATATCCAAAAATTTAAAAAGATATAATAGCACTTAGCTGAGAAAAAGTGTCCAAGAGGGCAGCAAAAGATCTGTGCTGCCCTCTTGGACACTGATTCTCAGCTAAGTGGTATTATATCTTTTTAAATTATTTTCTTTACGAACGACGTTTCTCAAACTGTTTAGCCTTGTGCCTCAACTCAGCCAAGACCTCGTACAAGGTTGTGTCAGAAAAACTCGAAAAGGACTAATGCCCCCCCCCCTTTTTTTATTACCCCCAACCTATTACCCCCACCCCCACCCCTGGACAGAGATTCCTTCAGTGAACGGTCAGAAAACAACACAAAGCAACGCATTTAGTTTTTCAAGCTGCTGCCGAGAATACCGAATATGAATTTTGCAACTATGTCCAGGCCACGTGAGTCCGTTTTGTAAACTTATGCAATAAGTGAAATAAATTCAAATTGCAATAAATGACAAACAGCAACTTGTCCTGTCTAACATAGCCTTTCCGCCCGACCTTTTTTTTTAAACACACGTTAAAACATTGTTGTACAACCATGGTTAAACGCGTCAATAAAAACTATGGCTAAACGCATTATAAAACACGTTTGTTAACGCACCATGAAACACATTATAACTTATCGTATAAAAAAATTTTGAATGCGTCAAATGACGCTGGTTAAACACCTCATGAAACATTTTTTTAAACGATTATTTTTTTTAAAATCATGAAAAATATAGTTACATGCATCATACAAATTTATCTAATTCTAAACCCCTCAGAAAAAACAGTTTGAAGACATCATACAAACATTTTGAAGACATCAGAAAAGCCTTCAGATGTCATCTTTTGCTTTCAGATGTCATCTTTTGCTTTCAGATGTCATCTTTTGGTTTCAGATCTCATCTTCGTCTTCAGATCTCTTCTTTGTTCTTTAGAACTCATCGTTGCCTTCAGATCTAATCTTTGTCTTCAGTTCTCATCACCTGGTGCATTGCCGCTTGAGAGAAGGCATATAGCATGTTGGTACCAGTTAGCGTAGGGGGGTCTTCCAGTTTTGGATTAAACGGCACCTGTATGAGACGAAATATGACTTTATCATTGATGGATCAAGGTCGATTCTGGATGTTGTCAAAGTGTTCAGCCCAGCGTTCAATAATTTTTTCCTTCTCAGTGATTAGAGATTTCTCATAAGCACTCACAAGTGGGAATGATCCTGATAAAGTGGGGCTGTAGACTAATTGCAGAGCGGGGTAGAGACTTTTTAAGTCATGTCGGTCCGCACAGCCTTGGATCTCATCGGCCTTGTCGCTCAACCATTTATTCTGCATTAGACGCAGTTTCTGCTGCACCGTTCTTCTTCTACTGTGGTACGCATCTTTAATTGGGACTGACCTTCTTCTACTGTGGTACGCATCTTTCATTGGGACTGACCTTCTTCTACTGTGGTACGCATCTTTCATTGGGACTGACCTTCTTCTACTGTGGTACGCATCTTTCATAGTGACTGACCTTCTTCTACTGTGGTACGCATCTTTCATTGGGACTGACCTTCTTCTACTGTGGTACGCATCTTTCTTTGGACTGACCTTCTTCTACTGTGGTACGCATCTTTCATTGGGACTGACCTTCTTCTACTGTGGTACGCATCTTTCATTGGGACTGACCTTCTTCTACTGTGGTACGCATTTTTCATTGGGACTGACCTTCTTCTACTGTGGTACGCATCTTTCATTGGGACTGACCTTCTTCTACTGTGGTACGCATCTTTCATTGGGACTGACCTTCTTCTACTGTGGTACGCATATTTCATTGGGACTGACCTTCTTCTACTGTGGTACCCATCTTTCTTTGGAACTGACCTTCTTCTACTGTGGTACGCATCTTTCATTGGGACTGACCTTCTTCTACTGTGGTACGCATCTTTCATTGTGACTGACCTTCTTCTACTGTGGTACGCATCTTTCATTGGGACTGACCTTCTTCTACTGTGGTACGCATCTTTCATTGGGACTGACCTTCTTCTACTGTGGTACGCATCTTTCATTGGGACTGACCTTCTTCTACTGTGGTACGCATCTTTCATTGGGACTGACCTTCTTCTACGGTGGTACGCATCTTTCATTACAACTGACCTCGGGTTGTTTAGGGACGCGGGGTGGAGAGAGTGTTTTCCTCGTGCATTTGCTTGATTACGTCACAGTATCATCAAACCAGTCCTGACGTTTTTTCGAGCTTGGCCCCAGAAACTCCATGGCGGTGTTGTACAACATCGATCTAAGTGATGCCCAGTTTGTTTCGACGTTGTCATTTTCCAATGGTGTGGACTCCACACGTTCTTCCAGAGAGTCCACAAAATATTTTTTAATGTTGGGGCTTTTCAAATTGTACCACATAATAACATAATATTTATACACACTTTTTTTTGTTACTGCTTAATATTTATACACACTTATTTTTTACTACTAAATATTTATACACACTTGTTATTGTTACTAATAAATATTTATACACACTTATTTTTTTACTGCTAAATATTTATACACATTTATTTTTGTTACTACTAAATATTTATACACCGTTATTTTTGTTACTACGAAATATTTACGAAAGCTTATTTTTGTCACTATTAAACATTTATACAAACTTATTTGTTTTACTACTAAATATTTATGAAAGCTTATTTTTGTTGCTACTAAATATTCATACAAACTTTTTTGTTTTACTAATAAAAATATTTATAAAAGCTTATTTTTGTTGCTACTAAATATTTATACAAAATTATTTGTTTGACTAATGAATTTTTATAAAAGCTTATTTTTGCTGCTACTAAATATTCATACAAACTTATTTGTTTTACTAATAAATATTTATAAAAGCTTATTTTTGTTGCTACTAAATATTTATACAAACTAATTTGTTTTACTAATAAATATTTATAAAAGATTATTTTTGTTGCCACTAAATATTTATACAAACTTATTTGTTTTACTACTAAATATTTATGAAAGCTTATTTTTGTTGCTACTACATATTTATACAAGTTTATTTGTTTTACTAATAAATATTTATGAAAGCTTATTTTCACAACAAAACAGAAACGTTCTGATTGTTCATTCTTGCCAACTGAGACATTAATGATGTTTAAAATCAACATATTTTTACAATTTAACGAACGATTGTTTTAAATTGAGACCCTAAAGATTCTTCTTTTAGAATATTAAACCATAGTAGACGGTTGGCTTTCAACGTCTAGACAGCTCATTTTGAAATTGCCCCCCTGTAACTATCAAATTCCCCCCCCCCCCTACCGTGAGGCGTGTGTCCCACCATGGGAAACACTGGCGAAGACCAATACACAGGAGATAATAGAAGATAAGCAGACAATACAGCCAAAAAGATCCAAGAATAAGAATTTGTCATTATGTTGAATGTTTAAAATGATATTTTGCAAAATCTTCATAAGGTAGTAAGACAAATTTTACAGCATGAGGATATGAACTAAACAACATGTGCATATGTCTATGAACCATTAGGTCATCCACTGTGTACTTAATCATAACTCTATGAACCATTAGGTCATCCACTGTGTACTTTATCATAACTCTATAAACCATTTGGTCATCCACTGTGTATGTCGAAAATTCTATTTCTTATCTATATATTTCCGGTCCCCCAAAATGTCGAACTTGGAACTTTTATGGCCACGAATAATACTTTCAGAACAGGGGATATATATATAGATAAAGGTCCCTAGAGCGACGTAGATTAGTACTACTATGACTATGTCTAGGGAATGATTACACAATCAACAGTTATACCAAATTAATCCTCACTCTCAATAACGTTACTATTATTAAAAAAACACCGGTGGTTCAGCCACAAATAATTATTTTAATTAGTAAAATACTAAATACATATAGAAACATACAAATAGCAAGACTTAATATCGATACAAATACAATGCTTTACTAATAACTCGATGTTATGATGCTGGACGTTCGGTGGAACGTTCGTCTCGGCTTGCCCTCTCTTGCCTGCTTCTCGTCTGCTATACACACTGCCAGACTCTTACAGCACACCACAAAGCCCTGGAAGGGTCGCCACTGGTCACTCAGCTGTGCAGGGGGTGGGGAGGAACTGCTCGCCACGCTCTGCTACCTCTACAACACTTCTGTTTGGGTCGTCTGCTGACCTTATCTCTTTAGTGCGTTACTCGCTCGTTATTATCTGCCTTGTGCAATTACTGCGTCAGGGTTAAACTGTTAACCGCTGACGTCTTATACAGTACTGAGTTCTAGTCTACTGAGCTCTGCTATGGCATATGCTTCTATAGCCCTGAGCCTAATCTCATTCAATTGACTGAACTGAACTAACGTACTAACTGTATTAACTTACTAAACTAACTACTCTAACTGTACTAAATACTAACTGGCTGTAAAGAGAATAATAGATACAACATAAGCTACACCTAAGAATTACAGTCTTATCACAATATTACTAATTAATCATACATATACATTCATATAACGTAGTATTCTAACAATGACTTGATATCTAACTATAATCCTAACTTATCCTCTAACAAAATGCTAACATTATAAACATGTGAAACTAACAACAATACTAATATTACCAACCTTATAACTTTTGATTAGACACACTCTAAAAAGCAAATAGTCATAAGCCAGGCTCATACTTGTCTGTCAATTACACTACCGTAATTACAGGGACGAGAGAGAACGACTAACTGGCTTACAACTCTATTTATACTTGGATCCAGCTAACGCTGACCTAAGTCCAGTTAATGCTGACCTCTGGGTCATACATATGATTAATATACTATATGCTAATTTTTCGTCTGGTCAACCAATGGTTCACAAGCTGACCCTAGGTCACAAGCTTGCTCACACGCTCTGGACATGGGCAGTGTTTCGTATAACTGACCATTTTTCTGGTTGACCGGGAACTTCCATTGTTTCTGACTATGAGTCATTATCATCAGTACTGGCCTAATTGAGTCTATCACGTGACACGTGACTGACAAGTGACCGGTAGGTTTTGTGAGCCAGCGGGTCTCACACAAGTGAGGACCAGCGGGTCTCAACAGTGTACTTTATCATAACTCTATGACCCATTAGGTCATCCACTGTGTACTTTATCATAACTCTATGACCCATTAGGTCATCCACTGTGTACTTTATCCTAACTCTATGACCCATTAGGTCATCCACTTTGTAATTCATCATAATTCTATGAACCAGTAGGTCATCCACTGTGTACTTTATCCTAACTCTATGACCCATTAGGTCATCCACTTTGTAATTCATCATAATTCTATGACCCATTAGGTCATCCACTGTGTAATTCATCATAATTCTATGAACCAGTAGGTCATCCACTGTGTACTCCGCCAGAGACACAGTTCGAATATTAGTGCGCATAAATGCGAGGGATACAGTTCGCACGAATACCTTTTATGCAATTAGACGAGAAAATCGAGAGATGTCTATAAATAAAATCGGAATTTAATCTGCACCAAACTATCACACCATTATCATATGAAAGTGACAGTTCGTGACAGGTATTTTCAAGGTAGCGAAAAACGTATTAAAACCCAGGGGACTTAAACAATAATTTTCATCTGAACTTCAGCAGTTTCATTCACATGTGTGGCAGATTTTTGGTTAGGGGAGGGAGGAAAAAAACAAAATTCATCTATGCAGAACTTTATAAAATAAAAGTAGAAGAAAAGATTGAGTGCGCCAATCTGTTGATATATTTGATTCTACATATTCATAATACCAGTCATAACCAGTTGCTTAGCCGAGCCACGTCATTTAGCCGAGCCACGTCATTTAGCTGAGCCACGTCATTTAGCTTAGCCACGCCACTTAGCTTAGCCACGTCATTTAGGTGAGTAACGTCATTTAGGTGAACAAAGTCACTGTCGCAGTTAAAATATATTTTTTTTAAAATGAACAACTCAACAGAACAACTGTGTAACAATTCAGGTTAGAGGCTTTATCGTTACTAAAAATAGAAGTAGATGTGTTGCTACGAGAAATGAGCTGAAGACCTGATAATTACAACAGTGAGGAGACAACGTGCTTTGAAATAAATCACGTGAACACATATCAATCCTCTATTCTATCACAAGTGCGAGTTTCATCTCAACCCAAGATTTCATTTCCTGTTCATACTCTGGATATTTTGAGTTAGATATGATTAGGTAAGAAGGAAAGTTACAATTTTTTAATAATTTTTTTTAAAAACTCCGGCCCTAAATATATTACGATTACTTTTGTAACATGAGACGTAGCTTGGAATCCGCCTTCATAACGGACGTAGTCTAGGGAATAATCCTATAAATGGAAACAATTTAAAATATCAATTAATTAGTTTCAGCTTCAAATTTCGAATAATAATAATAATAATAAAGTTCATTTGAAAAATCACGCTTCATCCCCAAAGGCTCGAAGCGCGGTACAAAAACTAAGCTGGGATATAATAACAAGCTGGAAAAGATGGTAGACAACATCATTCCAGCAGGTGTTTGCGAAATAGATGAGTTTTTAAATTTGTTTTGAAGGACTCCAGCGTCTGGCTGTTTTTGAGAGCGTCAGGAAGGGTGTTCCAAATGGTTGGGCCAGCAACCGGACACCGTGTTAAAAACATATTTACTTGTGATGCATAAAAAAATAAGTTAAGAGATCGGGTAGAGTATCTTGACAAAAATTTTTTCGGGGTTGCCTATTTTCATACAAAGGATTCCGAGATGAGATCTTTTTAAAAAAAGGACCCGTTGTTTCTCAGGTCACATCTACCTGTCACAACAAGCCAAGGAAACAGTCAACAATTAGATCGGTTGTCTCCAGACAATACGGACTCATGGATCTATTGTTATTGTAAATGACAAGACAGCACTTCTTGGATGCGACAACGTCCGGGTGTGGGTTTTGGTGTGGGGTGCGAAAGTAAAAAAGGAAAAGGGGGGGGGGGAATTCGGATGGGGAGTCGAGCTAAATGAATTATTAAACCAAATTGATTCAAATTATGATTTTGTCTCTCTAAAACCAGAAATGCGTTTGCGCACCTTGATGACGCAGGAATGTTTTGATAGAGACATCGAAATGGTCATTGAAGTTTCTCATAAAGGAACAGCTGTTTGGCGGCAACATATATAAACTGCGTGGTTATTTGTTGAAATATAAACTGATTTATATCTGTGGTTTATAGTTGTTTTATTCAGTTCATCACGTGCCTACATGCCGTGCATTAGTTGAATTGGCGAGCCGAACTGCGTCAACTGCGACCGTCAGAGGTGTCATCGCCTGGGAACATTGTTTGGAGATTATTCCTCTTCAGCCCTACAGATTAAAGATGTCCTGGAAGCTAGACCCTGTTGAGAATTATGTAGAGCTGTCATATCTATCTTTGAATCTGCCGTATCTTTCAATATGGCGTGAATCTGCCGTATCTTTCAATATGGCGTATTTTTAAATCTACCGTATCTATGAATCTGCCGTATCTATGAATCTGCTGTATCTGTTAATCTGCTGTATCTGTTAATCTGCCGTATCTTTGAATCTGCTGTTACGTTAGTGCTATATAAGTGCATTGCCAATTAAATTTAAATAAAAATATATATTATTCTTTTTAGCAGTATAAAATCCATGTGAAATTTTAAACGTTTTTTTAGTCAGGCCTAGATGTTTTTCCTGTAAGATCTACTCGAGATCTTCTACATGTAAAGAATGGGCCCTAGAAATCTATTCGAGATCAATTACATGTCAAAACATCTGCCCTAGACATCTAATCCAGATCTCTTACATGACAAAACATCTGCCCTAGACATCTAATCCAGATCTCTTACATGTCAAGGCATCTGCCCTAGACATCTAATTCAGATCTCTTACATGACAAAATATCTGCCCTAGACATCTAATCCAGATCTCCTACATGTCAAGGCATGTGCCCTAAACATCTCATCCAGAAATCCTAAATATCAAAACATGCGCTCTAGAATCTAACCCAGATCTCAGCTCCAAAGACCGACATGGGGGCGGAATGAATTTGGATTAGTAAACAGCCGTGACGTCACACCATGCCCGTCAAAATACAACTCTACAACTTATGTCTTCGTAATCAACCCCACTTACCCCCAACTGCCCCCGACAGCCCCCCCCCCCTCTTTTTTTTCCGACAAATTCTCTACCATTTTATTTTTCCTTGCAGAACAGTTTGTCCCAGTTATTAAAGCGAATAGAGACCAATTAGATTTGAAACGTCGAGTAGCTACTCTCAGAGCCGAAGTGTCAGCGGTGTCACTGGCCAACTAATGAACCACTTAATGACGTCATTGAAATGTGTGTTGCGGCGACGTCGACTACGCAGCCATGTCACGAGGAATGCTCGCCGGCGTCAATAGCAAAACTTAAAATCAGATTTGTGTGTGAGGAAAAGGAAATGACGTCACACTTATGGACTCCAATTTTGTGTGTGTGTGTGTGTGTTGGGGTCTGGGGAGGGGGGCGAGTATTTATTTTCGTTTTCTTTAAAACAACATTGCCAACAGCGATTCCTTTGAGAGTTAATAGACCAAAACAAACATATGTTCAAGGCCAAGCACTTTAACATGTTCATGTGCGTGTATTATAAGGCGTATATCTAAATTGTTTGTTCAAATAAAAATAGAAGTCAGAAGTTCTCCAAATAAAAAAATGGGGCTACTTTTAGAATTAATTTTAATTAAAAATAATAAATCTTAGAACTAATTTCGAGATACACAATGAAAGGGCGTAGACATGGTGGAGGGCGGAGGGGGTGGTCCACTTTTTTCCATGTAAATTGTTGGGTAGGATTTTGCAACCAGCTGCACATTAATCTACTTTGGGGGTGCGGAAAAATCTTGTCACTCACCCTTGTTACGCCCCTGGGGATGTTTTGTTTGTTCTTGTCCATGTCGGGTTAATTTCCATACAACCTACTGATGTTAACAACCTAATCCCCATAACAACCTACTGATGTTAACAACCTAATCCCCATAACAACCTACTGATGTTAACAACCTAATCCCCATAACAACCTACTGATGTTAACAACCTAATCCCCATAACAACCTACTGATGTTAACAACCCAATCCCCATAATCTCCTACCGATGATAACAACTGAATCCCCTTATCTGCCGACTGATGTTAAATACCGAATCAGCCTAACCGCCTACTGATGTTAACATATCGAAACACGATAACCGCCTAACGATGTTAACAACCGAATCAGCATTTCGTTAGAGAGTAACGGAAATGAGGGCACACAGTAGAAGTCATCATATTAAATATGACATCAATCAATGCAATGATGGCACACATTAGAAGTCATCATATTAAATATGACATCAATCAAGAGAATCAGCTCCTGGGGGTTCAAATAAATAAATAGAACGTTACCATCACCAGGACCCATCCTTTAGTACCAGAACCCATCCTTTAGTACCAGAACCCTTCCTTTAGTACCAGAATCCCTCCTTTAGTACCAGAACCCATCCTTTAGTACCAGAGCCCCTCCTTTAGTACCAGGACCCCTCCTTTAGTACCAGAACCCATCCTTTAGTACCAGAACCCCTCCTTTAGTATCAGAACCCCTCCTTTAGTACCAGAACACATTTCCTAGTGGTGTGTTGGGAAGTTTGATATTTAAATAAAAACACATCTGTTTCTCCAAAAAGTAACAATTTGGCAATACATGTAATATCAATGCATTGGTAAGCTTTTATGGTTTACTTTTGTGAAATATCTGTTTACTATTTTTAGTAAAGAATTGAGACACCATAATTTACAAGAGTTTACAGCAGTGGCGTATAGTAAAGATAGGGCAAGATTTCTGCCACCCCTTCCACTAAAATGTAGGTTTCGCAATACCGGTCCCTGTTTATCAAAACCGCTATTGTCGATATTGAATTTTACGAATACCGGAATCCCGACATTATCAATGTTTAGAAAGTATTGACGATTTTTCAATGGAATAAAAACAAGCAGAGAAAAAATATCACATTTTGATTTTTCACGAGCTTTTAACAATAGCACAAATGTCTAACGTCAGACTTTAATCAAACAAACAAACTAATATTCTTGACTCTTTAATAGAAATAGTTTCATTAATAAAATATTAAAATAATTTGTTTTGTTTTAATCTTTTGTTAAGATTAAAATAAGGAGATCGTAAAAATGACAACGTGTCAAATGTTTGGTCGCTTAATTGTGACCGCAAATGGTAACAAAAGTAACCTGATGACGAGAACACCCGCTCAGAATCCACACTGGTCGGAGGAATAAATCGTAGGCTATCTTACGCAATTTCTAGATATTATTATTTTCCTCTTGAACCGCCTGTCTCAAGTAAAGCCCTCTCTATTTTTACCAACGTACCAATGTCTCCTTCAGTTGGTCTGGAAATATTATCCTAAGCCTGAAGTTTATGGTGTATTTCAATTTCTAATTGTCTCTTAAGCCCAGTGTGTCTTCAGGTACGTCATGCTCAGATCCAAAATGTCAAATCTCCTTGTCCATAGACATTTCCTTTCCAAATTCGTCTTGAGATATGTCAAGATCGATTTGTAAATCAATAAGCGCTTTTGTATAGTCTTACTATCTCTCTTAATGTGCATGATAAACTATTCCACCTTGAGCTGCAATCATAAATCAAATTAAGCTCACAACCAATTTATTCTTTGACATATATATGAAGAATCGTGGGTTTTTTTTGGTTGGTGACTTTCTGAAAATGTTTGCAATTTTTCGCACTTTCCCGATTAAAACTTTGACAACAAATTCATTATTTTGATTGATCTCATCTGTAACATGTTGTCAGTATCATCTTCACAATTGTCATTATCATCATCACAGTTGTCATTGTCATCATCACAGTTGTGATTATCATCATCACAATTGTCATTATCATCATCACAGTTGTCATTGTCATCATCACAGTTGTCATTGTCTTCATCACACTTGTCATTGTCATCATCAAAGTTGTCATTGTCATCATCACAGTTGTCATTGTCATCTTCACAGTTGTCATCATCATCATCATCATCACAGTCGTCATTATCATCATCACAGTCGTCATTATCATCATGACAGTTTTCTATCATCATCACAGTCGTCATTATCATCATGACAGTTGCCTTTATCATCATCACAGTCGTCATTATCATCATGTCCAAGACACTGTTGATGGTAAAGCGCTGCTTCACGTCCTAATACAGTCATCCCTCTGACAACGCCAATAAGTATGCAGACTATATCTTCTGTCAATGACAATTCAAAAGCTGATAGCCTGCTTTCCAACAATTGTAAACATGTTCCGGTCGGCATGCTGCCAATCACTCTTACTAGGCCAATATTGACAAATTCATTGGTTAACATTGGACTGTGAATGTTTACGTTCATAATACAACGATACCCGAACTCATCATTCATCCAGTGTCACAGACAGTTTAACTTTTCCATTCATCCAGTATCAGAGACATTTTAATTCATCCATTCATCCAGTGTCAGAGACAGTTTAACTCATCCATTCATTCAGTGTCAGAGACAGTTTAACGCATCCATTCATCCAGTGTCACAGACAGTTTAACTCATCCATTCATCCAGTGTCAGAGACAGTTTAGCTCATCCATTCATCCAGTGTCAGAGACAGTTTAGCTCATCCATTCATCCAGTGTCAGAGACAACTTAACGATTTCATCTTTCAGCTTAGGCTGTTTATGAATCAAAGAAGTTTTACAGTCTCACTGTGCTTTATCACCATGTTTTTTTATTAAATGAGAAGATGTAGGCAAATTGTAGCCACATTGCTTCATGATTCGTCTTTGATCATTAGAAGTAATGAAAAAACTGATTGGAAAACCATTTAAAGCTGTCATTACCGAAACAGATTCTACCTATAAGAACAAAGTATGATAAACTTGAATTCATAGACAGGACAAAAGATTTTAACGTTTCGGCTCGGAGCCTTCACCAGAAATCAAGACAAAAAAACAGATGACAATCACAGAAATAAAACCCACTCATTTTTGTTGCCGGAAGTAGGATCCTGTGTTTAAATTCAAGTTTATCTTTACTTTGTTCTTTCATTTCATTTACGCAACTTGAATGCAGTCCGTCAACTATCTTCCACTAGGCCATTGGTTCTCAACCTTTCTAATACTGCGACCCTTTAACACAGTTCCGCATGTTGTGGCGACCCCCAGACACAATTTTTTATTTCGTTGCTGCTTCATAACTGTAGAGGATACGTGTTTTCCGATGGTCTTAGGCGACCCCTGTGAACTGGTCGTTCGACCACCCAAGGGGTCGCAACCAAAAGGTTGAGAACCGCTGTACTAGGCTGTATGAACTTTAAAAATAGTCTGTTTGTTTTCTTTTTTTTCTCTCTCTCTCTCGATGCTTCATCCACAGATCTCGTCCGTCGGTCGTCTCTCTTTGAACTTGAGACACACGGTGTTATGGGTCGGTCGTCTCTCTTTGAACTTGAGACATAAGGTGTTATGGGTCGGTCGTATCTCTTTGAACTTGAGACACAAGGTGTTATGGGTCGGTCGTCTGTCTTTGAACTTGAGACACAAGGTGTTAGTGGTCGGTCGTCTCTCTTTGAACTTGAGACACATCTCTTTAAACTCTACCATCCTGACTGATTCCCCCCTCTGACCGATAGACGATACTGCTGGGTGCCGCCCATGGCTTGACATGTAAGAAGTTATGGAATGGTTGGGCGAATACACATTTGTTTTGTTTTCTTTAATTAATGTATGTTAATTTTTAAGTTCGTGATTATGGTTGTTAAATTTTCAGCGTGGTGAGCCCAGCCCTAGGCTGGGGTACTACGCTATTAAAAAAAAAAACTTCTTGTAATAATAATAAAAATAAGTTTCCTTAAAATAATAATGGAAATATCACCATTCCCTAGAATTATTCAATATTATTCACCTTTACCATTATACCAGGGCGGCAGGGCCGGATTAAGCCATTTTAGTGCCCAAGGCACAAACCCACATGGGTGCCCCCTTCTGCCCGGATCTTTCACTGACCGTGACCGCTGGTATGTTCAATATTAGGCAAAGAAAACAGTTGTTAACAAATATGTTTGTAGTTTGTACTAATATCACTTATATAAAACCTACAATTAAGTATTTCTGTATTAAAATTAATAGTTAATACATTTTGAAATAATAATAGACAAAAATACTTTTTTTTTATTAGATGAAAAAATCAAAAAGATATTGTCATTTACATTTTAAAGGTTTTTTTTTTCTAGATTTGCATCTAGCGAAGTCTTTGAGGATATCGTCAAAGTTAATTTTGCGCAACACATCTGCCTCGATCATAAGCAGAGATGAGGAATCGAGCCTTTCTTGTTTCATTGTTGATCTATTTGGATTTTTTGTACGTTTCAACTGAGAAAAAGAGCGCTCAGTTGAACAGTTAGTAACCATTAATGTTAAAAATATGCGCAAGGCGATTTCAACATTTGGAAAGGAACACTCGATGTTGTCTCTAACTATTACTTTGTATAATTCTCCATGATTGAATGTTTTGTTTTCCGATTTCGATGCAGGAAACGTGTGGTGAATATATGAATGAAACTGTTGTAGTTCAGTACATAAATTATTGTTCAGATCTTTAGGATAAGCATTTATTAGTTCGTCACAACACTGAGATGTTTGTGATAGTGATACATCGACCAAACAAGAAAATCGAACTGCTACATCATTATATACTTGTTGAAAAGATGTAAATAAAAATGAATAAATGATATAAATGTAGCCTCCTCTATAATATTTGTACTTCTTATATTATAATAATTGCAAAAATAAAAATAATGATGTAATTGAAGTAATTGTATGTTAATCGAATGGTTGGGCTATATTCTTATTCCCTTATTTTTATTTCACGACATGTGCATGTTATAAGATAAAGACAAATGTAGGATATGTTTATTGTATGTTTTAAAAGAGTGATGATGAATAAAAAGATTATAAGAATGAGTAGCTAAAGATGATGTTAGTTAAAGCTCCACAGATGATACGCTATCTGGGAAAACTTAGTCGGAAAAGGAATATACTATGAGGCTTAGAAGATCTTATTTCTTATCAGGAACTAAGGACACGTAGGTAGATTATGATTAACACTCGTAATCCCTTTTAACACTGTTTACAAGCAAAATTTCTTACATGTTTTAGTTAAAGCATTAGATAAATAAAATAAATTAACGCCATTTTACAATAAACAAAAAGATTCGCTTTTTTTTTTAAATCTATATTCTACGTATTCCTTTCCAATTTTGGTTATTTATTTTAACAAATTTTAAAATTATCATTTATAAAACAGAAAAACAATTTGTAGTCAAATGAAATTTTAAATTGTCATTCACTTGTGCCAAAATATAACAGTTAATTATATAATTTCTAGCCAGATAACAAGCAATAACATTTTAAAAATAATACAAAGATCCATACATACAAAAGTTACATGTCAACTCTAAATCTAGCTTAAATCTTTCTCAAAAGTTTCTGTGTCTATTACTAAGGGGTTCCCTGTCGAATTAATTAATTAATGTTATTATTTTAATATTATTGATTGAACATATAAAAATGGTTTAAAATTTTTTATAAAACTTCTCAAAAATTTTTAAAATTCGAATACGACCGCATTATTTATTTACAAGTCGAGTCGCATTTTACTCACAACCATTTCCCATGATTTTTTAAATTTTTTATGCGCTTAATTTTTAAGCATTCAAGATTGTACCAAACTTGAATGTGAATTTTTATTATAATGTATTTCTTCATTTTCATAGCACTTGTCAATTTTTAGTTGTTTCTGGACTTAAATTTGTTCCAAAAAAAAAAAAATTCTTGAGGATTTGTGGTGCCCCCAAACGCTTGGTGCCCAAGGCACGTGCCTTGTTTGCCTAGAGGTTAATCCGGCCTGGCATCTTTGGCCAGGTCAAGAAAGTCATCGTTGGCCAGGTCAAGAAAGTCATCTTTGGCCAGGTAAAGAGTGTCGTCTTTGGCCAGGTCAAGAAAGTCATCTTTTGCCAGGTGCAAGGGGTCCTCTTTTTCCAGCTCAGGGTCTCTAGCACAACCTACTTCAGCAAGGTGAGGACTGCTTCAAATGCTTCCTTCACCTATGTAGTCATCTGATCAGAAGAAACCTGGGAAAGATTTAAGCAGAGGGTAACGATGTCGGCGGAATTTTGCCGTCAGAAAAATTAGCAAGACATTTTGGACTCCCGATAGCAGATTTGAGATTTTAGCATTCCGTGTTCGCAGAGCGCTGCAAAATTAACTAAATTAATAGAACGAGTCACAGTGATGAAGGCAGCAACACGACAGATTGTTAGAGATGTTTAGAGACTTCACACCAAGCATTAGGTTGTCTGTGCAAGGCAGTATATTAGCAGATATGCAATAAACATTGTAAGTCAGCAGTCAATAGACTAAGTGTAAGTCAGCAGTCAATAGACTAAGTGTAAGTCAGCAGTCAATAGACTAAGTGTAAGTCAGCAGTCAATAGACTAAGTGTAAGTCAGCAGTCAGTAGACGAAGTGTAGTTCAGCAGTCAATAAACTAAGTGTAAGTCAGCTGTCAGTAGACTAAGTGTGAATCAGCAGTCAGTAGACTAAGAGTAAGTAAGCAGTCAGTAGACTAAGTGTAAGTCAGCAGTCAGAAGACTAAGTGTAAGTCAGCAGTCAGAAGACTAAGTGTAAGTCAGCAGTCAGAAGACTAAGTGTAAGTCAGCAGTCAGAAGACTAAGTGTAAGTCAGCAGTCAGTAGACTAAGTGTAAGTCAGCAGTCAGTAGACTAAGTGTAAGTCAGCAGTCAGTAGACTAAGTGTAAGTCAGCAGTCAGTAGACTAAGTGTAAGTCAGCAGTCAGTAGACTAAGTGTAAGTCAGCAGTCAGTAGACTAAGTGTAAGTCAGCAGTCAGTAGACTAAGTGTAAGTCAGCAGTCAGTAGACTAAGTCAACAGAGTCAGATGACAAGTAGATATTCAATTTCTTCTTCATGGAGGTTAGTTTTTTTTTTTCTTTTTTTTCTTCTTGTTTTTTTTTGGGGGGGGGGGGGGTTTGGGATAAAATTAATTGAACTTTTCTTTAAAACGCTATTATTTTTTATTATTTCCTTTAAAATTACCGCTAAAAGGGAATTCAGCACAATTCCTATCGTTAGCGCGACAGCTTAGCACGCCCCCCCCCCCCCAAACCAAAAGCAAAAAGATTTTTTTTTCGAGTATTACAATTTATTTGTAAATGCCGTTTTTGCTTAGAGATTATGTTCAAGACGTCATCACGTCGCTGAACACGTTCATCTTCTCTGTCTCTCTTCAAGACGTCATCACGTCGCTGAACACGTTCATCTTCTCTGTCTCTCTTCAAGACGTCATCACGTCGCTGAACACGTTCATCTTCTCTGTCTCTCTTCAAGACGTCATCACGTCGCTGAACACGTTCATCTTCTCTGTCTCTCTTCAAGACGTCATCACGTCGCTGAACACGTTCATCTTCTCTGTCTCTCTTCAAGACGTCATCACGTCGCTGAACACGTTCATCTTCTCTGTCTCTCTTCAAGACGTCATCACGTCGCTGAACACGTTCATCTTCTCTGTCTCTCTTCAATATTTGCAACATTAAAAAAAAAAGAGCCAGCTAAGATCTGGTCCTATGAGATCACAACTGAGCTATGTCACAACCACCGGCAACGTTCAGATGGATCACACTACACCACCCCCCCCCCCAGCACCCCACACACAAGGGATGGCGCTTACGTTGAGACAAGCATTACAAGTAGACCACGTGACAGATGTGGCGTTGGTTTGTGTCATATTTGCAGACTTGACAAATTGGCCGAGATGAATCAATTATAGCAGCGTGTTCTTTCTCTCACCTAAAGGTGGGGGGGGGGGGGGGCGCGCTAGAGAAACGTTTCATAGTTCTGGACTTGTGCCTATATTGTTTCACGAATTAACCGGTGGCCACTGTCTCTAAAAAATGTACTCTTTAAAAAACAATTAAACAATCCCAAAACAAAAGAAGTTTTTCGAATAAATCCTTTATAATCGAGTCATCGGGGGGGGGGGGGGGAGTGGGCGCTGAAACTTTGACAAAACATGCCTACGCTTAAGTATAAAAATCACAATTAGTCCTCCCCCCCCCCCGGCTAGCTCCCACACATTTTTTTCACGCCCCTGAACTATACTAACCAGTCTAATGACCCACCTGCGTTTACGCCGCTGATTTATTTCACCAACTATTTCAGAAAAAAAGAATAAGAAACTATCACGCACCAAATGCACTTTTTGTGATATATTTATTTTAGAATCTCATTTATTTTAGAATCTCATTTATTTTAGAATCTCATTTATTTTAGAATCTCATTTATTTTAGAATCTCATTTATTTTAGAATCTCATTTATTTTAGAATCTCATTTATTTTAGAATCTCTTTTATTTTAGAATCTCATTTATTTTAGAATCTCATTTATTTTAGAATCTCATTTATTTTAGAATCTCATTTATTTTAGAATCTCATTTATTTTAGAATCTCATTTATTTTAGAATCTCATTTATTTTAGAATCTCATTTATTTTAGAATCTCATTTATTTTAGAATCTCATTTATTTTAGAATCTCATTTATTTTAGAATCTCATTTTTTTTAGAATCTCATTTATTTTAGAATCTCATTTATTTTAGAATCTCATTTATTTTAGAATCTCATTTATTTTAGAATCTCATTTATTTTAGAATCTCATTTATTTTAGAATCTCATTTATTTTAGAATCTCATTTATTTTAGAATCTCATTTATTTTAGAATCTCATTTATTTTAGAATCTCATTTATTTTAGAATCTCATTTATTTTAGAATCTCATTTATTTTAGAATCTCATTTATTTTAGAATCTCATTTTTTTTAGAATCTCATTTATTTTAGAATCTCATTTATTTTAGAATCTCATTTATTTTAGAATCTCATTTATTTTAGAATCTCATTTATTTTAGAATCTCATTTATTTTAGAATCTCATTTATTTTAGAATCTCATTTATTTTAGAATCTCATTTATTTTAGAATCTCATTTATTTTAGAATCTCATTTATTTTAGAATCTCATTTATTTTAGAATCTCATTTATTTTAGAATCTCATTTATTTTAGAATCTCATTTATTTTAGAATCTCATTTATTTTAGAATCTCATTTATTTTAGAATCTCATTTATTTTAGAATCTCATTTATTTTAGAATCTCATTTATTTTAGAATCTCATTTATCGCAGTGATCGGGATTTTTATTTCGTGAAATGAGTCTCATTATTAATGATATTTAGTTTTTCTTTCAGCTTCAATTTGAAAAAGGATGATTTCGTGGGGGGGGGGCAGAAAATTTGATAGAATATGTTGTCATCGGCAATGAGTCTATGTGACAAGTTTCAGCTCGATAGGTGGACGGGAAGTGGGTCAATTCGAGATATGCGTGACACAACACATAATTTTTTTAAAACAAAATTGAATTTTTGAGTTTTGAATTATGTACTACTAGTTTGGTAAGCTATGTACAAAAAAAACATGTTTGTACTTTTTATTAAACAAACGGCTTGATTGGTATATGTTTAATTTTTATTAAATATAAATTTATTTATGTAAAACGATGATTGAGTTATAAGGGGTGTAACGTCTTTATTTATATAAACCACTATATATTTTGTTAAGTACCGTTAAATGGTTTATGACAATTTAATGTGTTTCGAGATTTGTCTCGTTTCTTCGAGGATACACAGCAAAGGACTGAACACAATTATGCAAAGAAAAACGATACTAAAGCTAATGATATTAACAGCATTCAATTGGGGTTTTTATTTAATTTCAAAATCAAATAGAAATTAGAATAAATTACAGAAAAGCAAGTGAAAAAGTACAATCTTCAAAATTTACAAATATATACATATAAATATATATTCTTCTAGATATGTTTATAGTGCCTTGGATCTCACATCTCTGAAGTTTGTGTAAAAGCAAATTATGATTGACACGGTAAAATGGCTTTAAGAAGTCCCTCCACAGCACATCTCGAGAACAGTAAGCGAACAGATTGGTCATCGAATCTTCAACAAATTCAAGGAGTTTGGGTCTCATATGATCTATTGACTCGGAGGCCATGCTGACAGTCATTGAGTATATTGTGGCTTTCAAGATGCCCCATGACTGCGCTTACGATTATGTGCGCCAACAGTTTGCAGGTAGTTCCAGTAAGATCTGCGCACTAAGCATTGGATGGTTCGGTGGAGCCTCAGTACCTCGTCTTTCAGTTCAACCGAGCCACTTTTCTTCAATCGCTTGTATTGGCGGTCTCTCCTGTTGATGAGCCTTCAGATGATTTAAGCCGTGTCCTATGGCTGATTAATCTTAGATTTGGTGGTCTTCTGTGGTATGTATTTCTTCACTGCATCAGTAATTGTTGTCTTCAACTTCATCCACAGCTCTTATGTTTTCGCTATACCCTCAATCTGCTGCATTTTAGAGCTCAGCTCTGTCGATGCACTTCTCAGGCTATCCCAGTCTGCTTTGGCATAAATTGGGATGTCTCACAATTTCAAATATGATATGCAGTGGTCACATATCCCGTGGATGGCCTCAACTTTTGGGATGAGATGTGGACAGTTGGTGTGGAGTAGGTCAAGAATGTTTCTTTAACCAGCTGTTCCAGACCATGGTTGTTAATCATCTCCATGAAGTCAGAGTGTAGGACAGGGTATGGTGACTTGGACTTTAAGGCAGGAATCTGCCAGTTCCAACCAGGAAAGTTGAAATCTCTTTCTCCCACCCCAATAAGGAGAAAGGCGTTTATCGACTGTGTTGCTCTCTGAAGCGATACTTGGAGCCTCCTCAGGCGTGGTTCATCTGCTGTGTTGGGTCTGTAATAGGTACAAACGTAAATTGTGCGTCTACCCTTCACCTTCGCCCAGAGGAGCTCGAAGTACATCAACATCTAGCTCTGGAACAGAGTGACAGTCCAGGTTGTGATGGACAGCAACATGTCAGTCCAGGTTGTGATGGACAGCATCATGGTAGTCCAGGTTGTGATGGACAGCAACATGGCAGTCCAGGTTGTGATGGACAGCAGCATGGCAGTCCAGGTTGTGATGGACGGCAACATGTCAGTCCAGGTTGTGATAGACAGCAACATGACAGTCCAGGTTGTGATAGACAGCAACATGACAGTCCAGGTTGTGATGGAGAACAGCGTGGCAGTCCAGGTTGTGATGGACAGCAGCGTGGCAGTCCAGGTTGTGATGGACGGCAACATGTCAGTCCAGGTTGTGATGGACATCAACATGGCAGTCCAGATTGTGATGGGCAGCAACATGACAGTCCAGATTGTGATGGACCGCAACAAGTACTCCTCCTCCCCTGTCTTTTCTGTCTTGCCTGAATAATTTGTAATTATCCGGTACAACCTCTGCGTTGGCTATGGAGGGATTCAGACATGTTTCCGTGCCCAGTATAATGTCAGGTTTTAGGCTGTTGATCAGTTTTGCTATCTCTACTCTCTTCTCGCTGGCAGACGGAACATTCATATTCAATATGCGCAATGGTCTGTGTTTCCATTTGTCTTGCGTACTGCAGCGCATAGGGGTTGAACAATGTGGTGGCTGAAAACTTCGAATGTCCGTTGGTGTGGAGCATGAGGGATTCAGGGAGAAATCTGGGAAGGTAGAGTCTGTCCTTGCACTATGGATCTCAAACACATACTGGCTAATCTGGCCGACTCAAACAGTACAGTACCATGCACGCCAAACATGTTCAACATGCTGGTTGTATAGGCTGTGTCGAAGCTTTGGCATTGCCCATGTAACCATTGCCCACATTGTTCACATATATACACACACACACAAAGAGTATAGTATTGTAAGACTACTATAAGTATGTTACGTCTCTTAAAATGTCTAGGAAAATTAGCAAATATCTCTCCCGGCTGGGTAATTTATAGCGAGTCATCTCACTGACTACTTATCATCAGACCACCCTCATCTCACTGACTACTTATCCTCAGACCACCCTCATCTCACTGACTACTTATCATCAGACCACTCTCATCTCACTGACTACTTATCCTCAGACCACTCTTAACTTACTGACTACTTATCCTCAGACCACTGTCTTCTCCCTGACTAACTTGGACTTACACCTCCTCTCGCTACAACGATACTCGGCCTGCCGACAACAACTGACCTCCACAAACTGACCTTGTATAACCCCGAACAATCACAACTCGCCCTCACGACACCTCTCACCAACTCACTATCAACAACTTTGATGAACAAACAATCACGCCACCAAATCAAATTTATAACACCCTCCTGAAAAGAAGTTCCAGAAATTGTATCCCACCCGAAACCATTCTTTAGAACAAATTAGACCGCAAAATTTCTTTTCTCAATCAAGGGAGGGGATGGTGTGATATAGTGCTACACATTTTATTGGTGACGTAAATATTAAAACAAAACCAAAAAAATGGGGAGGTGGGGGAAGAGAGAGAATTTTTGCGTGCGTTAGTTCTATGTTGAAAAAAATTACGTCAACAAACAGACTATGTAAATTATACATACACACACACACCTATATGTATATATATTTATACAGTGGAACCCCGCTATAACGCGATGATCGGGGTCCATAAAAATCGGATCGCATTAAAAGCGGGGTCACGTTAATACGCGGCTTTACAATATTTAACTTTTTCCCTTGCGTATTTACTATTTATAGTTCTACCGGAAGAAAGCCTCGTTTTCGGCATTAATTTTGATACTAGTTTGAACGTGGTGCGTTTAGGGGCTCATTTTCTACGATATTTTGAAATGTTGTGATTTTTTTTCGCTTCAAAAAATGGCTGTCCAAGAAATGGATAAAATTTTCAAAGAACTTAGGCCTGATGGAGTAAATGAATTTCAAATTTCAGGAACCATGCCACGATCATATTATTTTAAAAGTCACAACTAATCTCATGTCCAAAATGAAGTTAATTTTTTTTATTTTTTTTTTTTTTTATACATTTCTCCAAATATTTTTTCTCCATGTGAATGAATATACAAAATTTCGGGAGCCATGCTACGACCGCGCTATATCCGAATTCGCGTTATGGCCGGGCGCGTTATAGCGAGGGTCCATTGTATATATGTCTTGTCTGTCTTTTGCAACTTTTCGAAGTTTTTCTTAACACATTCTTCTAGTGTCTGGGAAGGGGGAATTACATGACTACTTTCACACACAGTCATGGGTGAAAAAGAAAAAAGAAAATTGTGGAAAAAAGGGAGGAAGGTACTTTGTCAAATTATTCATCTTATTATCAAATGACATATTGCTTTATTTTTTTTGCCTAGATTTAGTTAAAAAATAGGCTTTATCTAATATCTTGGTAGAATTTAGCGAGTTTCAAAGGCAATGAGTGGAGATTTTTTTTTTCAATTTGCGCCAATTAAAAAATTCTTTCATTTTTCATGTCTTTCACAGTCAAAGGTTAAAAAAAATTTATGTATACCCAACGCCGAGTGAGATGTGAGTGTTGTTTGAAATGTGAATGGGATGTGAAATGTGAATGGGATGTGAAATGTGAATGGGAGGTGAAATTTGAATAGGGGTCTAAAATGAGAACGGGGTGTGACATGTGAAAGGAATGTTAAATCTTAATGGGGCGAGCAAAGTGAATGGGATGTGAAATTTGAATAGGGGTCTAAAATGAAAACGGGGTGTGACATGTGAAAGGAATGTTAAATCTTAATGGGGCGAGCAATGTGAATGGGATGTGAAATGTGAATGGGATGTGAAATTTGAATAGGGGTCTAAATGAGAACGGGGTGTGACATGTGAAAGGACTGTTAAATCTTAATGGGGCGAGCAATGTGAATGGGATGTGAAATGTGAATGGGAGGTGAAATTTGAATAGGGGTCTAAAATGAGAACGGGGTGTGACATGTGAAAGGAATGTTAAATCTTAATGGGGCGAGCAATGTGAATGGGATGTGAAATGTGAATGGGAGGTGAAATTTGAATAGGGGTCTAAAATGAGAACGGGGTGTGACATGTGAAAGGAATGTTAAATCTTAATGGAGCGAGCAATGTGAATGGGCTGTGAAATGTGAATAGGGTGTGAATGGGATGTCATCCTCCACACCACCCACATGTATGTCCAGTATGTCCGCTGGACAGACTGAAAATAACAGCAAGTCTGGGTCAGTTCATGAAAATCCGCCGAGCAAATGTCAAATTTTGAGCTCGTAAAGAACCACCCCCTTCCCCCCCCCCCAAAAAAAAAAACCGGAAAAAAAAGTTTTGAATCCAGCGGACCCATCACTGATGTAATCGATAGATTTATTCCCGGATGAATACCCGTTCATTACAGTTCAGACGGTGCAATCGGCGATACATCAGTGCAGATCGATTTTTCTTGAGACACGCTCCGATCTCAGGCCGGCTTCGATTATGATGAATGCTACGGTTACTGTCAGTTGATTCATTGACGACTGCGGACATCGGTCTCGTACTCCTCCAGCGACGGGTGAGCTGAGATGACCAGTGCGTTCAGATTATTCATCTTACGCCCGAGCTTGAGACGTATTAGCCAAAGAGTGCGAGGGCTTGAACAAAACCAAACATCTATTCGTTTTTTTTTTGGTTTTTTTTAAAGAAGGTGTTCATAATTTTGTTCATATTTTGTTGATAGTTGTGTTCATAATTTTGTTCATATTTTGTTGATAGTTGTGTTCATAATTTTGTTCATATTTTGTTGATAGTTGTGTTCATAATTTTGTTCATATTTTGTTGATAGTTGTGTTCATAATTTTGTTCATATTTTGTTGATAGTTGTGTTCATAATTTTGTTCATAGTTTTGTTGATAGTTGTGTTCATAATTTTGTTCATATTTTTGTTGATAGTTGTGTTCATAATTTTGTTCATATTTTGTTGATAGTTGTGTTCATAATTTTGTTCATAGTTTTGTTGATAGTTGTGTTCATAATTTTGTTCATAGTTTTGTAAGTAGTTTTTTCCATAGCTTTGTTCATAATTTTCTTTTCAATTTTGTTCATAATTTTTTTTTGCAATTTTGTTCATATCTTTGTTTATAGTTTTGTTCATAGTTTTGTTCATTATTTTGTTCATCATTTTTTTTTTTAATTTTGCTGCCCCCGCAGAACACAGTGCAGAAATGAAATAGCGATGGTTTTAAATGCTAAATTCTAATTTTGTCCCGAAAATGGGATTCATAACAGCTTCAAATGTGGGTCATACACAAATGTTTCATTCAGTTCTTAAATGATTATATTTGAAGCTTGACCAATGACTAAAAATCCGGGATGAAGCCTGTGGACCTTGACATTACACTGATTACACTGATTACACTGATTACACTGATTACACTGATTACACTGATTACACTGATTACACTGATTACACATTGTTGTTTTATTTGTTTATGTTTTGGTGCTTTTTCCAAACGATTCCAACAACAGCTCTTCCATTTAAAAAAAAAAAAAATTTTGCTTGCTTTGCATTATTCTTCTAGGATTATAAGCTGGTTCCCAACAGCTAATCGCCTCTCTCCACGCCGCTGGATAACCCAAGGGAACATCATGTGGATGATACAGCTTGGCACCAGTGGCGTCGTAGGAGTTGTTGGATTTTTTTCATTGTACTAATGTTATCCGCCTACGGGACTCCATCTCCGGGTTTTGAATTATGAATTTCCTTCTCAGAGATGAGTTGCCATACAAGGTTGACGAGTCCCACCCACCCGGGTTGCTTGACTGGGCTTTGGTGGGGATTGAATTCCTGACAATCAACTTGAGATCTGCTCGGTTTAAAACCACTCGGCCACCCAGCACCCTATTCTATTTATATTTGCAAGAAATGGATCACTTTTAACAGAGTATGAGACGTAACTTTTAACAGAGTATGAGACGTAACTTTTAACAGAGTATGAGACGTAACTTTTAACAGAGTATGAGACGTAACTTTTAACAGAGGATGAGACGTTCAATAAGAAAAGATCGGCCTCAACTCTTATAGGTTCATATTTTATCTCTCTACGTGCTGTTATTCGTATGGAGAAATTAATCTCTTATTTAAGTTTATGGCTCGTTCTAAACCAGGACACAACAAAAGACGATACCATAAGTTAAATACCATAACAAAGAATACGATACTCAAAACTGGGCTAATTACAATTAATACATTTTAATACGTTAATGATAAATTACAACATCAAAAAGAAGTCGATTAAAGCTATCGACTTACGGAATAATGATTGGCTTTAATCTCTTGTCTCGTAGCAAAAATAACAAACGCTAAAAATATATCGTCATCAAATCATAACACACCCCAAAAATAACTCTTGTCTGTCGTCTAGATGTCTCCTGTCTTTCAATCTATCGACTTTATATAGTCTGTTTCTTTAGATGATTCCAAAGGGCTACGCGTTTTAATTCCTTCCCGCTGCTTTTACAATATTTTACAAAGTTCTAAGAATAAACAGGCCACAGATTGTAGATAATTGTAGCCGAGGTCAAAGTGGATACTATTTTTAGTACGCCATGCCCTAATTGCGCAATGCAGCCGAATTTGGGTCAGCTAGAGTTCGCATCAAGGTGAAATATGACGTAAACAAGTCGTCTACATAACAATCTGAATGAAATAACGTTCGGGGGGTCAACCTACAGCAATACAACAATCCAAAGACTTACAACAATACAACAACCTACAAAAATACCTTACAACAATACAACAATGCAACACAACAAAAATCTACAATAATACAACAACCTAAAACAATACAACACTCTACAACAATATAACACAGCAACAATATACAACTATACAACAACCTGCAACAATGCAATAACCTACAGCATTGCATAAGCCTACAATAATACATCAACCTAAAACAATACAACAACCTACAACAATACAACAACCTACAACAATACACAACAACCTACAACTATACAACAACCTACAACAATACAACAACCTATAACAATACAACAACCTACAACAACACAACAACCTACAACAATACAACTATACAACAACCTACAACAATACAACAACCTACAACAATACAACAACCTACAACAATACAACAACCTACAACAACACAACAACCTACAACAATACAACAACCTACAACTATACAACAACCTACAACAACACAACAACCTACAACAATACAACAACCTATAACAATACAACAACCTACAACAACACAACAACCTACAACAATACAACAACCTACAACTATACAACAACCTACAACAATACAACAACCTACAACAATACAACAACCTTCAACAATACAACAACCTACAACAATATACAACAACCTACAACAACACAACAACCTACAACAAAACAACAACCTAAAACAAAACAACAACCTAAAACAAAACAACAACACAACAACCTACAACAACCTACAACAATACAACAACCTACAACAACCCACAAAAACTTACAACAATACAACAACCTACAACAACACAACAACCTACAACAAAACAACAACCTACAACAATACAACAACCTACAACAATACAACAACCTACAACAATACAACAACTTACAACAATACAACAACCTACAACAATACAACAACCTACAACAATATACAACAACCTACAACAACACAACAACCTACAACAATACAACAACCTACAACAATACAACAAACTACAACAAATTACAACAATATAACAACCTACAACAATACAACAACCTACAACTATACAACAACCTACAACTATACAACAACCTACAACAATACAACAACCTACAACTATACAACAACCTACAACAATACAACAACCTACGACAATATACAACAACCTACAACTATACAACAACCTACAACAATACAACAACCTACAACTATACAACAACCTACAACAATACAACAACCTACAACTATACAACAACCTACAAATATACAACAACCTACAACAAAACAACAACCTACAACAATATACAACAACCTACAACAATACAACAACCTACAACAATGCAACAACCTACAACAATACAACAACCTACAACTATACAACAACCTACAACTATACAACAACCTACTACAATACAACAACCTACAACAATGCAACAACCTACAACAATACAACAACCTACAACAACACAACAACCTACAAATATACAACAACCTACAACAAAACAACAACCTACTACAATACAACAACCTACAAATATACAACAACCTACAACAATACAACAACCTACAACAACACAACAACCTACTACAATACAACAACCTACAACAATACAACAACCTACTACAATACAACAACCTACAACAATACAACAACATACAACAATACACTTTTTGCTTTAACATCAATCTTAAGATATTTTTCAATCAGGCCAACTCACCAGATATTGTTTCATATAATTTCAATCGTATCTTTAATAAATGACACCCATGAGAGAAATTCAACTTCCGCCCACTACAATTTGTTGTTTTTTGCACTCAGAATGTCCGTGCTTTCTGTGTATTAAAACCAAACAGGGATTTAATTCACACTTAGCACTTGGACAACAGTACGCCCTCACATCAATTTATAGTTGACTTTTTTTTAAAAAAAATTAATCTATTTGTAATGCACTATCGATCTGTGAACGTTAGCATCAAACATAGCATCGTTATGTTTATCCGCTGTGCAACGTAATACTGTAACTCAAGCCGTAGGCTAATGTAACAGAAGCAATTCCTTTGTTAGTTAATTATTTATTGTAAGTCGTTTTGTTTTCTCTTATTGTTTTCTTGTGTGGATCCATTTTTAAAACACAAAAAACAACGTTGAAATGTAAGTATTTCTCATTTAATTATGGGGCAACTATTTTGGTAGATCCTAGAGATTTTTTTAAGCTGAGAAAAGTCCTTAGTGAACAATCTTAGTCAACTTTCTTATTTAACTGTCTTAGTCAAGTTTCTAAGTCGAGTTTATTAGTCGAGTTTCTTAGTCAATTTTCTTAGTACATTTTCTTAGTCCACTTGCTAAGCCAATTTTCTTAGTACCTTTTCTTAGTCAATTTTCCTACTCAACTTAATAAATTTTCTTAATAAATTTTCTTAATCAGTTTTCTTAGTCAACTTTCTTAGTGCACTTTCAATGACTCTTAACTCACCCATGCTCTCATATACAGTTCATGCGTATATAGAGTGCTAACAACAAAATGAGAAGACCGGATTCTGCCCCCGGGCCCAAGTTTGAACATCTTGAAAAGAAAAAGAAAAGAAAAAGACTTAATTCATATTTGTTTAAACCAAAATAATAGGAATTATGCTGTGAGAGCAAAGTGACAATACAGAATTTTAAAAAATGACATGTCATGTGATTAACATTAATTAAAATGAGGGAAGGGGCGAGCGGGGCAGAGAGGGACACGGTACTTCCTGGTCTGCCTAGTTGAATATATAAGGGGGCAATAATAATAAATTATTAATTATCTTAAGCTAGATTTAGATCAGCGGTTCTCAACCTTTTTAGTGATTTGGCAAAAGGCGTAAAAAAGTGTGTGTGTGTGGGGGGGGGGGAGCTAGCTGGCACTTTCAACATTTATATTATAAGCGGCATTTCAGCAAACTACAGAGGGTTTCATTTCGTGGCAGGGGCGGTAAAAAAAACTTGTCCCGTCCCGTGAAGAACCAACCTTGATAACATTTGCCGAGCTTTGGCGCCCCACAACCAAAAAGGGCCAGTGTTGGTGGTGGGGGGTGAGGGGGTGCGCGCTAGTTATTGATTGTGAATGAATTATTACTATTTTATAACATAACATCGCTTTGTGTACTTACGTATGTCCATTGTGCATAATAAGAACATAAGATTTCACAAAAGGCAACTTGGAATATTTTTCTTTACTTTGCCTTTTTTTCTTTTTTTTTTTAAATGTTCCAATTTTTAATTATTTTTAGTAATTCTGTGAAAGATATTCAAAAGCATTAGTAAAATGTATAGTTTTAAAGTTGTACTGCGCAATGAAAAAAAATTAAAAGTTACACAATTCCACAGAAGCTAACAACATAACAAGACACCTACTTATATTAGCGTGATTTTGGACCAAAAAGTTCAGCTCCACAAAGATATTCATGAACTTTATGATTCGTGCAACAAACGAAGTCCAAAGTAAACATTATTTAAAAACCGGCTCGCACAACCCTGGGGTGGGAGGTGAGGGGCGATGCAAGCCTCATAAGAACGCTATATCTTGGGAGCGTAAAAAAGGTGGGGGGGGGGCACGGGGACTTTTGACTACAGCCTACCCACCCAGGCCTTGCGAGCCGCACGGCTTTAGAGGGTCTGGATACGACCTACTAGAACTACTCTAGTGGGTGATGGTCTGGACCACAAACAGAACCGAGCTCGAGGGTTCGTGTGCGGGGCGCCACGCCCTACACCTACGCTGCCGTAGAAACACTGTCGGATTGATATCATCATCTATGTGTGTGATCCACTCGTTTCAGAGTAAGCGCCCTTTACGGGAACACAAGGAAAAGCTGCGGTTGGTCCAGGGGCGATCACCACACGAATGCATTGAGTCTCCTGATGCACGCCCGACACTGGCACATGCGGCAGTTTCAAAGTCGAGCCCTCTTAAGATGCAAAAAGATTCCAAAATCGAGGATGACCGAATCATATAAGGATTCTGGGTCAAAGTCTACAGTGGCCGCTCTTGCTTCATCTACGAAAATGAATCTGGATACGTCGCGATCATGCAGTGCCCAAACGCGACATAAGCATGAGAAACTGAGACATTTTAGTTAAGATAATTGCCAAAAAATAAATAGTTATGGAAATAAAATTGTTGTTTCCCCCCTCCCCCCCACCACCACCCCCCACCCCCGTTAACAATGGGCGTTGCTTTAGATTTGTTATCTGAAAGACCAGCGACAATTTTGTTCGTTTAATAAGTTCTTTAAAAAAAATTCTAGTTGAAACTACATCGCAACCATGCACTTTCAGTAGTGTTGTCCACTTATAATGAACATTGGCTGTTAGACACCTCAATCAAACATTGCAATGGCGTTCATGAAAAGTCAAACATGATGGAAATAAAAGCAATTACATTTCCCTCTTTGTATTTCCGTGTTCCATGTCAGCAGTGGCG
Source organism: Omphiscola glabra (assembly GCA_964017045.1). Taxonomy (NCBI): domain Eukaryota; kingdom Metazoa; phylum Mollusca; class Gastropoda; family Lymnaeidae; genus Omphiscola; species Omphiscola glabra. The sequence goes on along the minus strand of OZ024809.1, from coordinate 4,205,272 downwards.
TAGCGAGCTTAACTCGCGCCCGGGGCACAATACCTTTTTAGCGCCCCCAATACCTTTTTAGCGCCCCCCCCCATTCGAAAACCATACAATATTATAGTAAAATACACCATTTGGCGCCCCTTTGTGAGTAGCGTCCGGGGCATGATGCCCCCCCTTGCCCCCCCACTACGCCACTGCACGTCAGTGTTTTTGTGTTGTTTTTTGGTGTTTTTCAGTTGTTGTTTTTTAAATCTTATGGGAGAATCATCTTTGTTCAAATTTTTAGAGTTATCTGTTCATTGAACTTGCTGAGTGATCAGTTATTTTGTTAGTGCCCATGTGTATAATCCAGCCATTCTATAGAATGCCCAGTCAAAGTGTGAAATACAAAAGCCATTAGACACTTTGATTGTAACATAATATCTGTAATCTTAAATTCTCTCTTATGAATTGTTGTCGAGGGCCGTTCACGGTGAAGATACAAAAAATGGTAATTTGTTTTTGGTCGGTGTGGTGACGTGTTTGTTTCTGTGTATGTGTGGGTGTGTATGTGTGGGTGGGTGTGATGACAAGCTAAAAGGGATAACTTTCAAGGCAAAATGGTAAATTGACAATTTCAAATTTAATCGCGATCTAATTTGGATGGTAAACAGGGATGATGAGGTGCCAATATGTTCGTTTGGCTAAAAAAATAAGTAGCTAAGAAGTTTTTAGCTTACCGATGGTCAAAATGACACTGCAACAACAAAAAAACGGGCGTGGGGGGAGGGGAGGTTAACTTCCCTGAGTAAATTGTATGAGAGACACTAAAGTTAAATATGAATTGCAACAATAGTTGTTAAGGCCTCTTGTTATGCACAGAACACGTTCGGAAACGAGTTTTGAATTAGTTAAAACTTTCGGTTTCGACAAGACAAGCACTTGGAATGGAACCAATGCCAACTATAACAAGACAAGAACTTGGTTTAGAACCAATGCCAACTATAACAAGACAAGAACTTGGTTTAGAGCCAATGCCAACTATAATAAGACAAGAACTTGGTTTAGAGCCAATGCCAACTATAACAAGACAAGAACTTGGTTTAGAACCAATGCCAACTATAACAAGACAAGATCTTGGTTTAGAGCCAATGCCAAATATAACAAGACAAGAACTTGGTTTAGAACCAATGCCAACTATAACAAGACAAGAACTTGGTTTAGAACCAATGCCAACTATAACAAGACAAGAACTTGGTATGGAACCAATGCCAACTATAACAAGACAAGAACTTGGTTTGGAACCAATACCGAATATAACAAGACAAGAGCTTGGTTTAGAGCCAATGCCAACTATAACAAGACAAGCACTTGGTATGGAACCAATGCAAAATATAACAAGACAAGAACTTGGTTTAGAACCAATGCCAACTATAACAAGACAAGAACTTGGTTTAGAACCAATGCCAACTATAACAAGACAAGAACTTGGTTTAGAACCAATGCCGAATATAACAAGACAAGAACTTGGTTTAGAACCAATGCCAACTATAACAAGACAAGAACTTGGTTTAGAACCATGCTGAATATAACAAGACAAACACTTGTTATGGAACCAATGCCAACTATAACAAGACAAAAACTTGGTATGGAAGCCTGATGTTTTAAGATGATGGAGAAGACCAAAAAACACATGGCGAAGAGATGTCGACAAGGATTTTATAAATATTGGAAAGAGAGAAAGTGTTAGTGAGTTGAAAAGGAAAGGAAAGGAATAGGAAAATATTGATATTGTTCAATAATTTGACATTGAAATTTAATTTGATCTAGGATTAATAAGTGGTCTATTTTAATAGTTTTGTTCCTTTAAAAAAATTAGGTCTTGATAAGTAATTACATTGTGTTTAATAGCTTTGCCATGAATAATAATGATTTGGGATTCTGTAATAATTTGGTGTTGTGTAATAAGTTGCACATGTACACTATTTTCAACCATTTCATAAATCCGCCTCTGACTAAAGCCATTACTTTAGTCGCCAATCTAACACCCAGGTTATTTTAACTGAAACACCTCCGTAACACCATCTACCATTTCAGGGCAACCACGTTTCTTCTCCACCGGCATTTCGGTGACGTCCAATTATCGGCGACACGGCCGTTGTTCCCGGTCCCGAGGGTCTTTGATTTACGAGCAGGCCCCGTAATCCCATCCCTCCGGGGGGGGGGTCGTCATACCTCTTTAATCCCGTCTATGGATCTACCCTGTTCTCACTTGCGTTTACACTTGCAGCGGGCCGGCCCGGCGATCAAAGACAGGACCCCGAGGTCTCACGGCCGAGTCAGAGAACTGTAGCTCGAATTTCCTGACAAGGACAACATTGGATTGGAGAGTAACTCCGGGTGTCTAAGCCTACAATAGCGGTGCTGATTACCCGGTCTTAGTGCTATAAATAGTAAATACCTTTAAAAAAAAAAAATTAGGAGATAAAAAGCGCTTTTTCGTTCCTTTAATGGCGGAGAAATTAGATAATCTACATAGCAACCGAGAGACCAGATAATATTAATCCCAATAATATTTGGGTTACACTTAGGGTGGTCCTTTCAGATAGTACAGTAAGGCGTTGATAATCCGGAAGTCAAAATCCCAGAGCGTCAAATATCCGGATGGTCTAATAAAAAAAAAATCTGGGGAGCTGTTTCTTTTTTTAACTGGAAGTGGGTGCATCACTATAAACATGAATAAAAACAGAATTTTAAAAAGAAATTGCAGCAACGCGTTCACTGGCGCCGCCATTATAATGACCTTTTATAAATCACGTGTTTATCCGCTAACTCACTATTTACAGCATATGATGATATACTGACTCAAAAATCCGGATTAAGTCGATTATCAGAACGTGGTCACAACGCAGTTTGTCCGGATTATCGGCATTTTACTCGATTCACGTGTTTTTCTTTTTGTTTGTTTGTTTTTTAACTCGCAGTTTTTCTTGTCTGTTCCTGTGACCTGTTTGTGGTTAATTATTAGCATACTTGTCCTACGTCTACACATCATAGGTCTGTGGTTACGAGACTAACCTATGGCACGCGTGTCGCAACTGGTACGCATAGACCCCGCTGCGGGCACGCGAGGCAAGTCGCCCCTTAGCGTCGATCCAGCAGACGGAGATCGGCTTGAAGGACAAAATATCAATGACTAGAGAAATAAGTTCCGGGGCACCACAAGGTTGCGTTCTCTCCCCTGTCTGCATACAAAATATTCCAATGTTATCTACAGCTCAAGCAACACCGTTCCAGTTCCAATGATAACATTTTCTGAAGATACCACCATCGTTGGCTTAATGCTGTGGGAGAAGGCTTATACCGCAACTTAGTTACAAGCTTTATCAGTTGGTGCGATGAGCATTTTCTCGAGCTGAATGTCTTAAAAAAACCCCAAAGAAATGGTTGTCCATTTCCAGAGTCGTATTCAACCCATTGCAGATCTTACAATAAACAGTCACCATTTTTAGAAAGTAGAGACATATAAGTACCTAGTTGTCAACATTAATAGTAAGCCTAAATGTCTTAACAAGGCCAGATTATGTATAAGAAATTCAAACAAGATATATAACAAATATACAATTTCGGCGTAAAGAAACAAGTTATTAACTCATTCTACAGTAAAAAAAAATGGAAGCCTCCTAAACTTCAGCATTACCTGCTTTAATGTGTGTCTGTGCAATGCAGATGGCTGGTCAGAATGTTAGCCCACTTTGTTAGTGCGAGGGAAGTCAAAATTTGGCCTCTCTTCGCCTATAGATTCTGTTTGTTGCAAATGACTAGGGCAGGTATGGAACAAGGACAAAGCTCAAGTGTCATGTGCAATCAAGATAAATCATAGTGATAGAGTAGGAATACTATATTTTGAGAACCAGTGGAAAGTAAAGGGATCAACGATCAACGCCGGCTTTAGGTAAACTTTCGCCCTGTGCGAATCATCCGTTCGGCGTTCCCTTCCCTGTCCTTGTATGGCTCCGCTCTTTTTCCATTACGACGCAGGCTATGGAGCATGTGTTATGATGCTATACATGTAGCTAACTATACTCATTTTAACATGCAAATTAAATTAGACTGTATGAAAAGCGATTGTACGAAAATGGACGCCACCTAAAATAGAAATTGCCCCACTCCTTAAGATTCGAAACTTAGAAATTGTCTGGTTCTGGTTCTGGTTAGGTACGTTGCTGCATCTATAAACTGGCATATGTGCAACGGTTGGGGAAGCGATGTTGCCAATCTAACGGCTCTTAGCAGATGCCAGGGCGGCCTTGAAGCTTTCGATCGTTGTCGAGTTCACGGCGGTATTGTCCAGGTTGTTCCAAGCAATTATGGTGCGTCGAAAGAATGACTGCTTATGTTGCACTGTGTTACTCCGAGGCACAGGGAAGCATCTGTTATTGTTTCGGGTGTAATTTCTCTTTTCCCTTCGTAGTGCAAACATAGAAATTGACATATTTCGCAATATTACAAAGATAGAAATTACAATTTCTCCCTAAGAATTCAACTATAGAAATGGTCATTTCTCCCTAATATTGCAAACATAGAAATTGCCATTTCTCCTTAATATTGCAAGCATAGAAATTGCCTTATTCCCCTATGATGCAACTTAGAAATTGTCATATTCCTTAACATTGCAAACATATAAATTGCCATATTCCTCAACAAAAACATAAATTGACATATTTCTTTTTAAAAAAACATAGAAATCGCTTTAATCCATACTAATGCAAAGATAGAAATCACTTTAATTCATACTAATGCAAAGACAGAAATCACTTTAATCCATACTAATGCAAAGATAGAAATTGCCATACTCCCTAATGAGTTAGAGGAGGGGAGGGTGTGGTGTAGACAGAACAGCAGGTAATCGGAGACGGCATTTGCTAAAGGTCTGGTCTCGCGGCCGGGTGTATCAGATCCCTGAAACTGACTTACAAAGCCCAATTTTGGAAACGTCCGCTAGCTAACTGGTCAAAATAGACCTTCCCAAATGACCTGATTTCATAACAACAGTACAGTGGCCATGACCTTAACCGGATATGGGAATTTCCCCAAGAACTTAACCGACCATGATATATTATATCGGTCTGGGTTATTCGCTGACACGGGTCCTTCTATTTTCGCTATTACGGGTTCTCGTTAATTTAAAGACAAACACAGAATTAATGTAATTAATGAAGCAAAATGCGCACTTTCTTTGGTTATTAGCAGATGCAACTTCTGAAAAATGTGCGTAAAAAGTTGGAACGTCTGCAAAAATTAGGGTAGTGAAGATTTAATGGATTTTTTTGTATTGTCTTATGTTAAGTTTGTGTTGGCGTCGGGTGACGAATGTCTACATCAGTTCGCTGCTTCGAGACGTCATTATGTTGTCAAATGAAGCTGCAAAAATATCACACTTACCACACACACATTGACACAAAATCAAATATGTAAATGACTTGGTGACGTCACATGCCAGAGTAGGAGTATGCGTCGACTGCTTTCCTCTCTTGTTGGTCTAGCAATCGTCCATCCAGGGGCGTAGGAAAGTGGTGCTGAGTGGCGGTCCGCCCCAGTGACACGTTTTATGTATATATGCTGGCTGAGTTTTATAACAACTGCAGAGTTTAATCGTGGGATGAGTGCGGTAAAAAAACTGCCCCCCCCCCAGGGTGGCGGTAAGCCTAACAACGCTACTCCATCCCACATTTCCGGTATCAGACCCTTTAAATAATGATGATTAAGAAAATGAGTGACATGGATAAGACAATGGATGACCCAACCCCCTTGTTTCTGAAACAAATTGGTGAAAAATTAACCCTTTACACTCGAACAACCAAGAGGCAGACGATTAAGAGGCAGACGGCTCACCAGGACAACCAAGAGGCAGACGGGTCACAAAGACAACCAAGAGACAGACGGCTCACCAGAGCAACAAAGAGGCAGACGGGTCACAAAGACAACCAAGTGGCAGACGGCTCATCAGGACAACCAAGAGGCCGATTTCCCACCAGTTGACCCAGAATGAGATGGAATGACGACACGAAGATGCACTTACATTAGCTGGGAGTCTTCGCGCGTGGATACCAAAAGACATAAATCGGTCTGAATGGAAGGATGTGGTGGAGCAGGCAAGGTTTTAGTGCCATTGATGATAACCATGTTGAAACTTTACCCCATCTCAGCTTTTTGCACTTCAGGTAATTTTTTGTGTGCTAAGAATCCACGCTAAAGGAGACCTCAAGTCTTTCAATGAAATTTGTAGTTGAGTTTCAACATCTCAATGACATGACATTGCCCGGCCACTGATCTCGGAGTTGTGTCTTATGACAAGTGTAAACCATTTACAAACACCTACATGTCATCAGATAGCCAAGTATTCAACACTGCATAGTGACGCTTCTTAGTGGCTAAAAGAAAGTGAAGTCTTTCCAATGACATGGTGTCGATCTAATAATTTGGAGTCGATCTAATTATGTGGACTCGATCGAATGATCGAGTCGATTCAATAATATTGACTTGATCCAATGATACAGAGTCGATCTAGTTTTCTGTTTTCGATCCGTTGATATAAATTCGATACTTTTAACGGGACTCGATCCAAGGAAGTAGTGTGGTCCAATGATCTGGCGTCGATTCTACGATATGGAGTCGATCCTACGTACTGGTATCAATCCAACAATTTGCAATTTATTCAAGAACGTGGAATCGATACACTGGTACGCGGAGTCCGAATACATCTTAGATCTTCTTTCATTGGATGTCACTAGCTGGTGTTCAAAACACTTGTGTACTTTTTGTGTAAGAAAATCAACAGATTATACTTAATGCACGGGCTTATCTAATCTACTCTAGAAAAACAGTCAACTATCGAGCCGTAGTTCATGAAGTCTTCCCCACCACACCCTCCGCTAAAACCAACTGGGCACCAACTACTCTCCCCGTAGTCTTTATTCCAGTCAGGCCGCGAAGCGGCACGCCGGGAACATTCCGCCCCTGAGACAGCCTCCCCCACCCTTCCACTCGATTGACTATGCGAGTGAGGCGGCACCAGAGAAGGAACACCTTGCCGGCCGGGGTGCTGCTTTAACACAGCGACCGGGTCGGACTTTCTAGGGCTGGGGTGGATATTTTTTACGTCCCTGATCCCCCCTCCCAGCCCGGGGGGCGCGTAGGTGTTTCACAGACGCCCTCTAATAGGGTTTACGTGGTTTTCTGCGATGTGACTAGTTCACATCACAGCTGGGAAAGAAAAAGAGGTTGCCTAGGAGCAGTACCCTCAAAGAATGCACGAGCTAAATCTAACCATTTGTATACCAGAAACATCGTACCGGTTTTCAAATTTGAACTTGAAGTGATCGGCAGTATGTATTTTCACGACCATAGATGTGAGAACCTCTGAGCTGATAGGTAAGGCCACCCTATATACCTAGTGAAGCCCTGAGGCCGAACTGACCTTTGATTGCCCACACACTGGCACAGTCACTGACCGAGGCTGGTGACTACCCCCCCTCATCTGTCCCCCGTTTAATCAAGACGGGGTTTTTTTTGGGTTGGGTTGGGGTGGGTGGGATCTGGAGCTAACCAGAAATGTCAAGGTAGCCGCTGGTGCTTTCAGTCGCATCAGAAGGTCAGTCCTAAAGTCAAGCAGAAGTCCCTGGTGAAAGGTCACACGCTATAAATCTCTGTCCTTTCCTTGTCGAAAAGCGGGGGGGGGGGGGGGAAGCATGGGCGTGGTGATAATGGGTGCGGGGGGGGGGGGGGGGATATTACACTCGGTAACGAAAAGGAAATAATGATTCGAAAAATTGTATTTAAAAAAAAAAATTAAAAAAATTCAATTATAGAATACTGGTAGCTGGTCATCCAACTTGAAGAATACCTCATAACAGTGACTGGTCATTCAGTGTGCGGGCTTATTTTCGTTTTTGCTTTTACTATCTGAGTTACGCCCTTGGATGGGTGTGTTCTCTTTGGGCTCGGTTAGAAAATGTTACGCCTGCGCCAGTACGGAGGAACTCCCAAGCCGCACCTACAGTGTCGTAACATCACCACCGGGGGTGCCATGGTACCTTAAAATGTTCCCCCCCCCCCCCGTGTCCGCTGATCAAAGGTCAAATGATTGGACATCAGTTCGTTTCTTCACAGAACAATGGCAACCCAAAAAGATGAGCATGGAGAAATTGGTTCAAAAAGACCTTTACAATAAAGATAAAACAATTTCCCGTGGGCTCGAGTGGGGCAACATAGCTGTCAGGACATTGGGGCAACATATGTGGTAGTCGGATGGGGCAAAATAGGTGGTTGAAGAGTGGTGCAACATAGCTGAGAGAAGAATGGGGCAACATAGCTGGCAGGACATTGGGGCAACATAGGTGGTAGAAGAGAGGGGCAACATAGCTGGCAGGACATTGGAGCAACATAGATGGCAGGACATTGGGGCAAAATAGCTGACAGGACATTGGAGCAACATAGATGGCAGGACATTGGGGCAACATAGATGGCAGGACATTGGGGCAACATAGGTGGCAGGACATTGGGGCAACATAGGTGGCAGGACATTGGGGCAACATAGGTGGCAGGACATTGGGGCAACATAGATGGCAGGACATTGGGGCAACATAGGTGGCAGGACATTGGGGAAACATAGGTGGCAGGAAATTGGGGCAACATAGCTGGCAGGACATTGGGGCAACATAGCTGGCAGGACATTGGGGCAACATAGATAGCAGGACAGTGGGGCAACATAGATGGCAGGACATTGGAGCAACATAGGTGGCAGGACATTGGGGCAACATAGATGGCAGGACATTGAGGCAACATAGCTGGCAGGACATTGGGGCAACATAATTGGCAGGACATTGGGGCAACATAGATGGCAGGACATTGGGGCAACATAGCTGGCAGGACATTGGGGCAACATAGATGGCAGGACATTGGGGCAACATAGCTTGTAGAAGAAAAGGACATCAATTTTAATAAATTAATTCAACTTATATATTTTTCAATCAATTTTTTTTTTTTTAAATTCGGAACTGTGGGGTTGGGTCAAATAGGAATGACCTTAAGTTGTTGGTGTCGTTACCGAAAATGTCAATATCACCTGTAATTGAGGACAACGTGACCTTAAAACACACTTTGGGGTGGGTGTGTCCTTTACCAATCAATCGCCATCGATTGTCCCGGCCGGGCGAGGTGTCAACCAATAAGACAGACGTGGACGGCGCAATGCTAGTTAATTTCCTCTAAAGATTAGTTCGGTGTTTCGGGTTTCCCGTCCGGGACGCTGGCGGAGCAGAGCCGCCGGGATGGGTCGTAATCTCGCTCCCTTGCGACACTCGACGGTGGACCGGCGGCGGGATTTTCAGCGTCGCCCCCTGAAAGTGCAGCGGAGAAGCCCGTGACGTCATGTCCAGCTCTGGTGAGATTAGCGTGGGAGTAGGCCAGAGAGAGAGAGAGAGGAAAAAAGTGGAAGGGGGGGGGGTTAAGTTAGTGGGAAGGACAGGGGGGGGGGTCGTGATACGACGCCAAGTGGAGGTGTCACAATCGCCTGGATTGACTGATCCGGTGTTCGAGATAAGCCTTATTATTGCTCACGCCAAATTTCTCCTTGAAGAAATCGGAGGGGGAGAAAGGTCGCGGGAATTTGTGCTGATATCCACACAGCAAACATGATGGCCGTTTGGGGGCATTTGTGGGCGGTGGTGGAGCTGGTGTTGCTGGGGGGTGGTTCTTCTCTGTTTTTTTTTTTTGTTGTTGCCGTTTTTGTTTTTGTTTTTTGGAGCATTTAATTTGAGTGGAGATTATGAGAAGGCGTATTTTTACCGGCGCTATCTGACTCATTAAAAGAAAGGTGCTCTAACACGAGATCCCTGCTGCTTATTGGAGACGCCATAGAATGTATCTTCGATTCCCGAGTCTAACGCACAGGATGATTTAGTTTTTTTACCGTTTGGAAATTATCATGTTTTTAAAGTGTGATAAAATAACGTCACATGACTTATACTATTTTCTATTTTGTAATTTTTCGTTTAAATGTGGTTGTCCCCAAAAGTGTGTTAGTCGTGGGACTGCTTTGACATGACGGTGAGACTTCTGTCAAAGGGACGGAGGGAGAGTTGTGGGGAACGTGGCAGAGGTGAGATAGTTAAGGCGAACAAAAAAAAAAGGGGGGGGGGAGTTCATGACATGAGGACTTTGACAGTTTGAGGTGGTTAGAGGCTACCAGAAAGTGGGATACCGAAGCGAGTGTGTGTGTGGGGGGGGGGGGAGTTTGGAGTTAGAGGGGTGGGATTGTGATTAAAGATACAAGGTTTTTGTGATGGTATGGGGTGGGGGGTTGGGGAAACTACCTTGTTGCTTTAGATTTTGTTATAGAATTGGCGATGTATATAACAGCATTGCATATTTATTGCTTTTCTGTCATTAAATGTAATGTCTGTACACTGTCCGTGACGTAGTACACTATCCGCAGTACCCGGCCTACATGAAATTTGTAACTGCACTTGGTTGGCGACAGTTAACTAATATTATTGTCCTGTCAGGGATCACTCCATCACAACTCTCATAATTAATCTTCCTCTCCATGAAATGAATGATTAACGTCCAATGTATATATATATATATATATATATATATATATATATATATATATATATATACAGCACTTTATTTCATGAATAATAAATATAGTAATAGTCATAAATCCTGTATTGAATACTTGTATTACAGATATAATGCACATGTAACATCCTTGCGCACAGACCCACCTCGCAATTTAGTTACAATACTTCATAGTCCAACAGAGGGAAACCACAGACGTCTTGTCCCTCTGACATAATTACATCGACTGCCCCTCTTACTGAGACTTGACTTCAGTCTCCCGTTTTTACCTCACGAGCTACTCACTAATTACACCGTGCATATCTCTCACTTCTGAGTTCATGGTGTTGTGAATCATTCATGAATATTTTAGTCTGTTACAAAATTAATAATTACAGAAACATGCCACGATGGGAGCTGCCTTTATCTCTGACAGCCGGTATAACAGTTCGGTTGACATTATTGTACATTCTTAAGTTCTTTTACCGTAAGGATATTGTAACAAAATGTGCGTGTATAATCCTGTTCAGCGATTAATGGACTGGTGGTCTTCGAGTTTTCGGTCATGGAAATCCGTATTTAAAAAAAAAATATTATTATGGTTATATTGAAGACATGGAAATAATAGTTTTCAAAAAAAATAATTGATCATGATTATATTAAAGACGGAAAGAAATAAAGTAAGAAAATCCTATAAATCAGGGCTGCACAAATCAAAATGTTAGATGGGCCGTAATACTCAAATACATGTGCGTACCAAAAAATAATAGGACAGTGGGAAAAGTTATTAAGAAAATAATAATAGTAAAGAATATTTCGTTACTTCGCGGGCCGCAAAGTAGGTGCTGGCGGGCCGCATGTGGCCCACGGGCCGTATGTTGTGCAGGCCTGCTAGAAATAGTTCGTCTATGCTGAATAGTTCATCAATTATTTCCGCACCGTCTCAGTGAAGCACCAATCTGCTCAAAGTTGGAGTCACTCAATGTTGGAGTCACTCAATGTTGGAGTCGCTCAATGTAGGAGTCACTCAATGTTGGAGTCGGTCAATGTTGGAGTCGCTCAATGTTGGAGTCACTCAATGTTGTAGTCACGCAATGTTGGAGTCACGCAATGTTGGAGTCACTCAATGTTGGAGTCACTCAATGTTTGAGTCACTCAATGTTGGAGTCACTCAATGTTGGAGTCACTCAATGTTGGAGTAACTCAATGTTGGAGTCGCTCAATGTTGGAGTCGCACAATGTCGGAGTCGCTCAATGTCGGAGTCGCTCAATGTCGGAGTCGCTAAATGTTAGAGTCGCTCAATGTTGGATTCGCTCAATGTTGGAGTCGCTCAATGTTGGAGTCATTCAATGTTGGAGTCGCTCAATGTTGGAGTCGCTCAATGTTGGAGTCGCTCAATGTTGGAGTCGCTCAATGTAGGAGTCGCTCAATGTTGGAGTCGCTCAATGTCGGAGTCGCTGAATGTTGGAGTCACTCAATGTCGGAGTCACTCAATGTCGGAGTCACTCAATGTCGGAGTCACTCAATGTCGGAGTCGCTCAATGTTGGAGTCGCTCAATGTCGGAGTCGCTCAATGTCGGAGTCACTCAATGTCGGAGTCACTCAATGTCGGAGTCACTCAATGTTGGAGTCACTCAATGTCGGAGTCACTCAATGTCGGAGTCACTCAATGTCGGAGTCACTCAATGTCGGAGTCACTCAATGTTGGAGTCACTCAATGTTGGAGTCACTCAATGTCGGAGTCACTCAATGTTGGAGTCGCTCAATGTTGGAGTCGCACAATGTCGGAGTCGCTCAATGTTGGAGTCGCTCAATGTTGGAGTCATCTCTCAAACCTCACGACCACGAGCGAGGAAAGAAAAATTTGTCATTGTTCTTCTGTCCCCCCCCCCCCCCAACTGCCACAAAAACAAAAAACACGGGGTTACCTAATCCTGAATTCTATGATGTCCGACTGGTCATCTCTGAGGCGACCAGGTTTAGATGTCATTTTTATTCCCTTGAGGTGCGGCGAGTAATTAGGTCAAATGCACGAGCCCGGATTCCGATCGGTGTGCTTAAGTGTGTGTGTCTGCATGTGTGTGTTTGTGTCTGGTTGGATATGTCTGTGAATTGTTTGTGTGTCTCTGTGTGTGCCCCCGTGTGTGTATGTCAGTATGTGTGTTTATGTGTGCGTATGTGTGTGTGTGTCTGTCCGGGTTTGTCATTTATTGAGAGATAAAAGGATTACGAAGATTTTTTTTTTTGTATTGGTCAGGCTGACCTTGAGTTGGCCCAATTCTGCGTCATGGATGTTTACTGGCGCATTGAAAGAGGGGTGGTGGTGTGTCCAGGGGGTGTTTTCGTGGACATGACTAATGCTGACATAAAATTGGTCATGTAGGCAGTGAAAGGAACTGGATTTTTAAAAAAAATCAAAATTACAACTGGCAGGATATATCCTGTTATCTAACTCCAGAACAATATTCCTGGTCACATTACATTAGAGGCATTAGATCCGAATCGAGCAGTTTCCTAACTTCCTAACTAAATATGCTTTATATCTAACTAAACTAACTTTATATATACTTTATATCTTACTTTATATCTAACTTTATATATCCCTTATACTTAACTTTATATATATATTATATCTAGATTTATATATACATTATATTTAACTTTTTGTGTACTTTATATACAACTTTATATATTCCGAATATCTAACGTAGATAATTTTTATTTACAGTTTATATCTAACTTTATGTATACTTTATATCTACACTTGATATCTAACTTTTTATATACTTTATATATAACTTTACATATTCTTTATATCTACACTCTATATCTAACTTTATATATACTTTATATGTACTTGTTTATATTTATATATATATGCATATATGATAATTCATGTATTTCCTTGAAAACTAATACATTTTTATTCTGACACCACATTTGATATCTGAAAATAACATTTACAAAATCATCATCTTGTTTCCAGACTTCCAGAGTGGACAAGTGGGGGGGGGGGGGGGGTGGTGTCAGTGAATTTCAGTTGTGCAATCTCTGGAAAACGTCAGTTGGGTGTGCCACGAATCTCTCCGATTAAGAAAACTGGGGGGGGGGGGGGGCGCGGGGGTCTTAGTCTATAACTATAAAAACATGTGTTTAAGTGTTAGTTTAGGGCCCTGTAAGGGGATATTTGGGCCCCGCGAATTATGTACGAATTTGGGCCACCACAAATAAAAAAATTTTTTTACCCCCCCCCCCAAAAAAAAAAAAAAGAACGGAAAATAAATCCGCCCATGTGGGTCCTGATGCCAACATAGCCCCGAGTAAACTGGGATTAATACTACTCCGCCCCTGTTTGAATTACTAACACCCTGTGACTCATTTCTGCGCTTCCCACCTGACCCGGCCTCGGAATACCATGAATGAGATCAATGGTGCTTCTCTTTATATGTAAATCTCAAAGATTCTGTTATCTGACATGGTTAGAACATTTCAAAAACAGCCATGTGCACTACCACCTGGAACACAGTGGTACTCTGGTTGTGAAATGCTAATTTAGTTGATAAACGTGGTCAAAGCTAATTTATCACGGTAATTTAAATCCTGCCTGCTCACAAAGGATCAATATGACGTCGTGGAATTATTCGCCATTTGTTCCCCCCGGTAATGTTTAAAAATGTTCAACACTTCATAATTAATTTTAAAAACTTATTCTAAGAATTCGAGTGGCGAAGATATATCACGACTACCAAAATAAACGGCTATGACTCCAGGGTTCCGATACCCTATAGACGAGATACGGCTATGACTCCAGGGTTCCGATACCCAATAGACGAGATACAGCTATGACTCCAGGGTTCCGATACCCAATAGACGAGACACTGCTATGACACCAGGGTTTCGATACCCTATAGACAAGATACAGCTATGACTCCAGGGTTCCGATACCCTATAGACGAGACACTGCTATGACTCCAGGGTTCCGATACCCTAAAGACGAGATACGGCTATGACTCATGGGTTCCGATACCCTAAAGACGAGATACGGCTATGACTCATGGGTTCCGATACCCTAAAGACGAGATACGGCTATGACTCCAGGGTTCCGGTACCCTATAGACGAGACACGGCTATGACTCCAGGGTTCCGATACCCTATAGACGAGACACGGCTATGACTCCAGGGTTCCGATACCCTATAAACGAGACACTGCTATGACTCCAGGGTTCCGATACCTTATAGACCGAGAAAAGTACCTCAGACTCAGGTCAAGAGTTGCACCTCATTGCGTCCTTAATATGTAGTTCCGCTCCCCAGGGGAGGGAGTATGGGGGGTCTTTTCTTTCATTCTTGACAGCCGCATCTTATTCACTTTAAAAAAAAATAATCATGGCAATGACCAATCTATCTCAAGGTCAGATAACATGAGTCATGCGGCGCGTGTAGGGGTGAGGGGAGGTGGGGCGGCTGGATTCCACTTGACCTAAACCTTGAGTCTAGTGGTAAACAGGTTGTACCGGCTTAATCACTCCGTCTTAGTCCACGCATACCAACACCCCACACCCTACACATCCGACACACTCAAAATCCACCATCCCACATGATCCCAACACCCACCACCAAAAGTGAACCTAACACCCACATTCACAAAACACCCCAAATTCCCAAAACACCCCGCAAACCACACCACAACCCCCCCCAACCACATCATTGAATGTGTTTACCCCGCTTACGTCCCGTTGCCAACTCACCACACTTGTATGTGTGCATGCGTGTGTGTGTACGAACACGTGTCTGTGTGCTTTCGAGTCTACATATCAGTACTACATGTCAGTGCCCGTGTGCGTTCCTGTCTACACGCGTGTACGCGTTAATATATATCTGTGTTGCTCCACTGTGCGCTGGCGAGTATATGTGTGCGTGAGTATGTGTTTCAGTATGTGCACGGTGTGCACGTGTGTCCGTTGATTGAGCATGTGTGTGTATCTGCGGGTGAAATAATTCATTGGGGAGTCTTACATAAACAGACAACTTGGTACCATCCACCGCACGCGGTCCTTAACTAAGAGTAATATATGTTGTATGTGTTCATCGATGACATCAATTGTTGTACAAACCCAACAGGGGGAGAGAATCAAATGACTGGCCCGCCCCCACTCCACATTAAAAATACAAAAACAATTCGTCTCGCTGTGGACTGCTGCACGTATTCCAATCTGTCCACTCATTAATTCAATATGTTATTTTCAGATATATTTTGGATGTTAAAAAATTCGTCCATTGCCACGCGTTGTTTGATATCTGTCTGTCTTGCCCGCCCGTACCACCACCTCCCTCCCAGGCCTTACAACGTACCCCCGACACCCCCACCTTATTTTCTCTCGTTTTTTCATTTAAATTCATTGTCACGAACTTTCACGCCGCGACACATCCTCTAGCCGCCCACGGGTGTGTACTGGGAAAACGGGGGTGGAACGATCTATTTTGATTCTACACGTTTAAATGTTTAATGGCGCTCGACATAACTGCGCATTACGTCACTTCCTTTAAACATGAGCGCGCTTATCGAATCGATGGGGTGAAATTTCAAATAAAGTCTACATGGATTGTCTCGTGTGGAGTTTCTGATCTCCCATCGAGCGCCTCGTCAGGTATGGTAGGTACTGGGGACATCGAATACCCAAGGTGGACCAAAATCAGAGCTAGGGTACCCTTCCCAAAATTAAGGGCAGCTCTAAGGAGAGTTGAGAGGGGCATCCCCCCAGACGGTTGTGCGAAGGGGCTAACAACTCTGCCACGTAAAAACTCTTTGTTACAAGAACGCAGACAAGAGTAACAAAAGACTTTCCGGTCCTGATAGATTCCCAGCTGAGGAATGCGTGACGCCAAATAGTGACACTTGGCGCCGTGAAGTGGAAGCAGATACCAACAACCTTCGCCACACTTGGGGGAAGCTGGAGAGATTGGCGCAGGATTGTGATGCCTGGAGGACTTGTAGGCGGTTTATGTCCTAGGAAGGATCACAGACGTCGATGAAGATCGGCTGCTATTCCTCGAAGACGAAGAGGCGAAAGAAAACATGATTGTGACAATCACGTCATTCGATTGTATGAACCATTTGCAGGCATCTGAATATGGGTGGAGAATACGATCCAGGAATTGAATAGACTACTTCAGAACTCCACACTTTTTTTCAGAAATATAGAAAGGCAGTCTGTGCTGAACTGAACATTTAGAAAGCATGCCAAATTACCGAATAGTACAGGGAGTGCACCACCAAAACCACAGAGGGAAAGGGTTCGATGGCTTAGATTGACGGATGATGTGGAGTGGGATCTACTGCAGCTGGGAATCCTAGCATGGAAAAGAAAGTATTAGATAGGTCTGAGTGGAAGGAAGTGGTGAGGCAGGTCAAAGCCTTTCACGGGGCTGTAGCGTCACAGGGATGGATGGAAGGATGTGGTGAGGCAGGCCAAAGCCTTTCATGGGGCTGTAGCGCCACAGGGATGGATGGAAGGATGTGGTGAGGCAGGCCAAAGCCTTTCACGGGGCTGTAGCGTCACAGGGATGGATGGAAGGATGTGGTGAGGCAGGTCAAAGCTTTTCATGGGGCTGTAGCGCCACAGGGATGGATGGAAGGAAGTGGTGAGGCAGGCCAAAGCCTTTCACGGGGCTGTAGCGTCACAGGGATGGATGGAAGGATGTGGTGAGGCAGGCCAAAGCCTTTCACGGGGCTGTAGCGTCACAGGGATGGATGGAAGGATGTGGTGAGGCAGGCCAAAGCCTTTCACGGGGCTGTAGCGTCACAGGGATGGATGGAAGAATGTGGTGAGGCAGGTCAAAGCCTTTCACGGGGCTGTAGCGTCTCAGGGATGGATGGAAGGATGTGGTGAGGCAGGCCAAAGCCTTTCATGGGGCTGTAGCGCCACAGGGATGGATGGAAGGAAGTGGTGAGGCAGGTCAAAGCCTTTCATGGGGCTGTAGCGTCACAGGGATGGATGGAAGGAAGTGGTGAGGCAGGTCAAAGCCTTTCACGGGGCTGTAGCGTCACAGGGATGGATGGAAGGAAGTGGTGAGGCAGGTCAAAGCCTTACATGGGCTGTAGCGTCACAGGGATGGATGGAACGATGTGGTGAGGCAGGTCAAAGCCTTACATGGGCTGTAGCGTCACAGGGATGGATGGAAGGAAGTGGTGAGGCAGGCCAAAGCCTTTCACGGGGCTGTAGCGTCACAGGGATGGATGGAAGGATGTGGTGAGGCAGGTCAAAGCCTTTCACGGGGCTGTAGCGCCACAGGGATGGATGGAAGGAAGTGGTGAGGCAGGTCCAAGCCTTTCACGGCGCTGTAGCGCCACAGGGATGGATGAAAGGAAGTGGTGAGGCAGGTCAAAGCCTTTCACGGGGCTGTAGCGTCACAGGGATGGATGGAAGGATGTGGTGAGGCAGGTCAAAGCCTTTCACGGGGCTGTAGCGTCACAGGGATGGATGGAAGGAAGTGGTGAGGCAGGTCAAAGCCTTACATGGGTTGTAGCGTCACAGGGATGGATGGAAGGATGTGGTGAGTCAGGTCAAAGCCTTACATGGGCTGTAGCGTCACAGGGATGGATGGAAGGAAGTGGTGAGGCAGGTCAAAGCCTTTCACGGGGCTGTAGCGTCACAGGGATGGATGGAAGGAAGTGGTGAGGCAGGTCAAAGCCTTTCACGGGGCTGTAGCGTCACAGGGATGGATGGAAGGATGTGGTGAGGCAGGTCAAAGCCTTTCACGGGGCTGTAGCGCCACAGGGATGGATGGAAGGATGTGGTGAGGCAGGTCAAAGCCTTTCACGGGGCTGTAGCGTCACAGGGATGGATGGAAGGAAGTGGTGAGGCAGGTCAAAGCCTTTCACGGGGCTGTAGCGTCACAGGGATGGATGGAAGGAAGTGGTGAGGCAGGTCAAAGCCTTTCACAGGGCTGTAGCGCCACGGGGGGATGGGTATACAGTCAACTAAATTTCGAACTTAGGAAAGAAACCTTCTTGTACCGAATGCCCAGAGTGTCTTGACACGAGCTGCTTGGTCAAGTTTAAATCTTTCACACAACCGCTTCACGGATTTGATTAAATCAACACTTGGTGCTGGTTGGCCGAATGGTCTAAACTGAGCCAACCTCAAGTTCGTGGTTCAATCCCCACCAAAACAACAACATCACCAGCACCCCGGGTGGATGGGACTCGTTACTCTTGGTCGTGAACTCATCTAAGAGAGGGAAACTCTGAATTCAAAACCCGCAGGTGGAGTCCCGTAGGTGGATAACATTGACACAATAAAACAACCCGAAAACCCCTGCGACGCCACAGGTGCCAAACTGTATCATCCACTTGATGTTCTTTGGGTTATCCAGCGGCGTGGAGAGAGGCGATTTGCTGTGTAGGGAACCAGCTTATAATCCTAATAAGAATAATCCCAGCCGTTGCGGAATACGTCCTGCGAAGTTTACACCATCGTCACATTGTGACAAGTCAACACCATAGTCACATAGTGACAAGTCATCACCATCGTCACATTGTGACAAGTCAACACCGTCGTCCCATTGTGACAAGTCAACACCATCGTCACATAGTGACAAGTCATCACCATCGTCACATTGTGACAAGTCAACACCCTCGTCACATTGTGACAAGTCAACACTATCGTCCCATTGTGACAAGTCAACACCATCGTCACATTGTGACAAGTCAACACCATCGTCACATTGTGACAAGTCAACACCATCGTCACATTGTGACAAGTCAACACCATCGTCACACTGTGACAAGTCATCACCATCGTCACATTGTGACGGACTGATGCCAGCAAACATTTTTTTTTTAAAAACCAACACTACTACTTTGAATAACACCACTACTTTGATCAACACTACTACTTTGATCAACACTACTACTTTGATCAACACTACTACTTTGATCAACACCACTACTTTGATCAACACTACTACTTTGATCAACACTACTAGTTTGATCAACACTACTACTTTGATCAACACTACTACTTTGATCAACACTACTACTTTGATCAACACCACTACTTTGATCAACACTACTACTTTGATCAACACTACTAGTTTGATCAACACTACTACTTTGATCAACACTACTATTTTGATCAACACTACTACTTTGATCAACACTACTACTTTGATCAACACCACTACTTTGATCAACACTACTACTTTGATCAACACCACTACTTTGATCAACACTACTACTTTGATCAACACTACTACTTTGATCAACACCACTACTTTGATCAACACCACTACTTTGAACAACACCACTACTTTGATCAACACTACTACTTTGATCAACACTACTACTTTGATCAACACTACTACTTTGATCAACACTACTACTTTGATCAACACTACTACTTTGATCAACACTACTAGTTTGATCAACACTACTACTTTGATCAACACTACTACTTTGATCAACACTACTACTTTGATCAACATTTCTACTTTGATCAACATTTCTACTTTGATCAACACTACTACTTTGTAAAGCATTGAGTTGTTGAGTCAGTTTCTCTACTGGAAACATTGGCAACCACTAGAAATAATAAAATGTTTTTTTAAAAAATGATACTCAATTATTTTTTTATACCTGGATTTTGGTTACAAGCAAAGGACGCGCCAACTGTTTACACAATTAGTCATGAATAACAAGCAACTGTTAACACAGTGAGTCATGAATAACAAACAGCTGTTTCAGTTTGCAAAACTTACTCCGTAAGTATCCACCTACTTATGAAGTTGTTGTTTTTAAGGCTGTCTTCCAACAGTGACTATGGTCTGATTGGATAGTTACTGCCTGTCATCATCTTTGCATCACCTGACACGGTGGTGTCAAGATTTGACTTTAGCTCCTAAATATGTTGAATTAAAGCCTTAAAGATTTCAGGAAACGGTTAAATGAAGTAGGCTTATATTTTTTTTTCCTTAATTTGACATCTATATAAGTCAATGTTGTTTTTTTTTTAAATTATTCGATGACCATGAGGCAAGTTATACAGCCGTGAAGCTATTTACGCAGCCGTGAAGCTATTTACGCAGCCGTGAAGCTAGTTACACAGCCGCGAGGCTAGTTACACATCGGTGAGGCTAGTTACACAGCCGTGAGGCTAGTTACACAGCCGAGGCTAGTCAGACGGCCTTGAGACCAACTAGGCGGCTGAAAAATGAACCATCCCAAATTTAATTTAAATATAAATATTTTTTTTTTTTGCTGCTCAACTTTTAAAAAACACAAACAAACAAAACAAACAATAAACTCACATTTGAAAACATAAAAGACATTATATAATTTTTTTCCCCGTGGAATTTTTTCCCCCAAAACATTGAAAACGAATATCTATTTCGAAATAATAGGCCTACACACATACACATATAATGTCATGTATATAAATATCACTAAAATCTTCTTTAAAAAAATCATAACATGGCCTGCCCCCCCCCCCCCCACCTTTAAAAAATAATACTTGACCAGTCGGACTTTGGCCTGCTTTGCACGGCATTGGGCAAGAATCGTATTACCGAATATAGCAATAATTAATCCGATGTGATAGACAATATGCTATCTGCACGCGGATTTCTCGCATTCTTTGAAAACTGACTATTTTGTCTTCCATTATTAAAAAAAACAGGAAATATGACGTCATATGAACTGGACGTCATCATAAATTGTTGTACTCTTATGACGTAAAAAAAAAGGGGGGGGGGGGTGCTGATGAATTGAGGAAGAATCAGATGTCTTATGCCCAGTTGGTGTAGTTGACTCTATGGGGTACGTTCAAATATTTGTAAAAACAGAGTAGCTTGCCCTTGGTTGCCGCCTACTTTTACCACTGTGGGTTGACTCCAAAATCACGTTCCCTGTTTCTAAACTCGATTCCAGTAAGTTAAGTAGGGTTAATCAAAACAGACCCAGCAAAGTATATACTTTTGAAATAAAATTTCTACTTTTACTCTGAATAATGCGTTTTCTTCTCATTTCACGGTGACGTCATCCGATCCATGTTTACTTGGCAAAACCATGACAACCACACATCATATGAAAGCGGATATGATATACGCACCAACCCAATAAGCTCTTTTCTCCCCGAAAATCAAAAGTTTTTCGTAAGTGAATGTATGCCATGTAATGTTATTTTTGTATGCTTCTCGTATTCCTGAGGCATTGTTTTTTAAATTTAGAAAATGTGTCAGGTTTTGCCAGTGTCCTGCATCTTTTCCTGAAGTTAATGTTTGTACGTGGATGGAAAATTGAAAAGAAACACAAAATAATTCTCTAGTTTAGTATATGTGTATATCTGGCTGTAATGACGTGTTCAATAGGCGCCAAACATACAATTCCCGATAACTTCATCAAACATCATGCACATTTGTGTTCATAGCATCAATAAATAAAAATCTAGTTTCTAAATGGGATTCTTAAAAAACACTGACAGTAAATTGTGTTTATTTTACGGAGTCGAATCAAATTAAATCGTATAAAATGCGATGCTTGAATGCATGTGTTGTGAAGTACGTTTAGTGGATGGAAGTTGACGCATTGCCGCCGAAATTGTTAGGCTGGTTATTTCTTGAGAATTTATTGTCTATATCTGATGCGCATTATTCGTGAAAAGAACTTTCGTCCTGTTATATTCATAAATACTGTCTGTACTGTCTATCCAAAAATCCACGGGGGTTGTAAGTTGCACAATTTTTGCGTGGACACACGTGATCCTCTCACTCAGTTGATCGCTGTTGAAGGAAGGGAGAGGACTCACAAGAGAGCTGTAGGATTTGGAGGAGGGTCTGATAGGAAGGGGTTACGGGCAGGTTCTACGGTCAGAGACACGGACGGCTCCTGAAGGGGTTAGTGGCAGGTCCTACGGCTCATAGACACGGACGGCTCGCGACAAGGGGCATAGAACCCCGCAGCAGTTAAATTCAAATTTTTAGTATTATGCCAGGGAACAGAGTTACGTCCCTTTCAACAGGCTTTCATAAGCAATCGGTGTTTTAAAAAACGAAAGAAATCCTCCCTTTTTTTGTGTGATAAAGTTAAAAGGTGCAATTTTAATATTAAAAAGTAGAAAATAAAAATTATTTCAAAATTTTTTTTTAATTGACATTTTTTAAAATTCATTACCAAAGAAAGTCTGTGCAAAAATAATTTCTAATATTTATAATTAAAAGAAAAACCAATTTAATTTTCGTCTACATTTTAATCCCGTTCTTTGGCTGCAAAGAAAGCTTTTAATTAGTTCTACACAGACTTGGCATTATTCATTGTGAGAAATTTAACATTATATTCTTCTTTTATTGCCTTTAAGATCGCCTTTGATAAAAAGTTTTTAAATTTAATTTTAAAATATTCCTTTTATATATATATATATATATATATATATATATATATATATATATATATATATATATATATATATATATACCTATATATAAGGAATATTTATATCAACTGAATTAAAGTATAGCTTAATAATAGATTTAATGTTTATGACATCGTCAGCTCAGTAAAAGATCTTGGCCTAAAAAAGATCCCTCACGTCCCAAGATCTTCCAATAATAGTTTCGAGCTCATGACACATCCGGGTAGTTGCATCGTACTGAACAAACCCAGCAACCTTGCCTACATCTCATTTTTTAGGTAAGATATATCTCTCTATATACATATTATGTAAATGTAATTTATACTCATTTTTATGTCTTGTTGTTGTACTGATGAAGGCATGTTCCGAAACGTTTGCTTATGTATAACTATAATGTAAAATTATTATTAAAGCTTATATATATATATATTGACACAGATCACAGATGGTTCGTGTCTTATATATATATATTGCTATATTGACACAGATCACAGATGGTTCGTGTCTAATATATATATATTGCTATATTGACACAGATCACAGATGGTTCGTGTCTAATTAATCCACATCGCAGGGAATTTTTGTAGTTTAAAATAAACATGAACTTACGAAACGGTTTTTTTTTTTTTCAAAGGCCAATTTCCAGGAAGTTAAGGGCCCTAATCAAATCCTTTTGCAAAACTTTCCCCGCTGAGGTCGAGGTGGTGGTCTTATCAGTTGTGAGTGAAAACTATTCCTGACAGTTTGCCGGGCTTGGGACATTAGTACAGGACTGTGCGAAACGCGTGGGGAAGTGTTAAGGTGGCGAGATAAGCTGATCGTCACTTAGCTTAGATAGGTCCTGAACAAAAATAGTTTTTTTATTTTATTTTAAATAATCAATGTTCCATTGAATGTCCATAGAAAATATGACTTGTTGTCAATAAAGAAAATATGTCTTGTTTTCAATATAGAAAAAATGACTTGTTTTCAATATAGAAAAAATGACTTGTTTTCAATATAGAAAATATGACTTTTTTTCAATATAGAAAATATGACTTGTTTTCAATATAGAAAATATGACTTGTTTTCAGTATAGAAAATAAGACTTGTTTTCAATATAGAAAATATGACCTTTTTTTCAATATTTTTGGAATCAACCCACTGACATGTTTAATTAGTTAGTCTTTATTGAATACCCCCCTCCCCACCCCCACCCACCATACACATTTATTTTTTCTGTTCCACCTTTCCCCACGTAAAAAAAAAAAAAAAAAAAAAAGATTTCACAAATGTAATTGAAGACATTAAAAAATCCTGTAGAAAAATAATTTATTTCTGTTCACTTTCAAAAATAGGCAGCAATGTATTTTAATTTTAAAAATCATCCCCTTAAAACAGCTTAATGTCTCACACAATTTACGTCTCACACAAACAGCTCTACGTCTCACACAATTTACGTCTCACACAAACAGCTCTACGTCTCACACAATTTACGTCTCACACAAACAGCTCTACATCTCACAAAAACAGCTCCACGTCTTGCATGGCATAATTGACAATTAAGACTCGGACGTGATCCATGCTAAATAATGTTGTTGTTGTTGTTGTTGTTGTTGTTGTGTTCATGAAGGGTTTACAATTTGTAAATGAATGATTCTAGGAGCATATCTGGGTTAAATAGGTTATATTGGTTATATCGGTAAAATTTGATCGAACTGCGCAGTGTTGTCCATTTCTACGGAAGTTCCTAATTAACATAACTGTCATTTGCGTTTAGGCTTGTCCGTCACGCGGAACGAGTTGCTAACATCAGGCTTGTCCGTCACGTGGAACCAGTTGCTAACATCATGCTTGTCCGTCACGTGGAACCAGTTGCTAACATCAGGCTTGTCCGTCACGTGGAACCAGTTGCTAACATCAGATTGATGACGTCACTTCCGATACACCAATCGTTTAACGCAGTCATGTCACTGTATTGTCACGGCCTGTTTTAACAGCAGCCATGTCACTGTATTGTCACGGCCTGTTTAAACAGCAGTCATGTCACTGTATTGTCACGGCCTGTTTTAACAGCAGCCATGTCACTGTATTGTCACGGCCTGTTTAAACAGCAGTCATGTCACTGTATTGTCACGGCCTGTTTAAACAGCAGTCATGTCACTGTATTGTCACGGCCTGTTTAAACAGCAGTCATGTCACTGTATTGTCACGGCCAGTTTAAACAGCAGTCATGTCTCTGTATTGTCACGGCCTGTTTAAACAGCAGTCATGTCACTGTATTGTCACGGCCTGTTTAAACAGCAGTCATGTCACTGTATTGTCACGGCCTGTTTTAACAGCCATGTCACTGTATTGTCACGGCCTGTTTTAACAGCAGCCATGTCACTGTATTGTCACGGCCTGTTTTAACAGCCATGTCACTGTATTGTCACGGCCTGTTTAAACAGCAGTCATGTTACTGTATTGTCACGGCCTGTTTAAACAGCAGTCATGTCACTGTATTGTCACGGCCTGTTTAAACAGCAGCCATGTCACTGTATTGTCACGGCCTGTTTTAACAGCCATGTCACTGTATTGTCACGGCCTGTTTTAACAGCAGCCATGTCACTGTATTGTCACGGCCTGTTTTAACAGCCATGTCACTGTATTGTCACGGCCTGTTTTAACAGCAGTCATGTTACTGTATTGTCACGGCCTGTTTAAACAGCAGTCATGTCACTGTATTGTCACGGCCTGTTTAAACAGCAGCCATGTCACTGTATTGTCACGGCCTGTTTTAACAGCCATGTCACTGTATTGTCACGGCCTGTTTTAACAGCAGCCATGTCACTGTATTGTCACGGCCTGTTTTAACAGCCATGTCACTGTATTGTCACGGCCTGTTTTAACAGCAGTCATGTTACTGTATTGTCACGGCCTGTTTAAACAGCAGTCATGTCACAGTATTGTCACGGCCTGTGTTAAGAAAGAAATAAGTTGATTTTATTCCCCTTGACGATGTGACTTTGTGACGTACACTTGATCATCGAACATATGGTGTTCAAATTATTCTAGTGAAGGACTCTGAGGTCTGGGCCGAAGAAAAATTATAATTTTGCAAACACCTCTAGCTACAATCGAAGGATTTGCAATAATTAAAGAACGAAGTGGCTACTGGTACACGGGTACCAGAATTGAGAGGTTGGGATTAAAAAACGATTAAAAATATTATTGTTGGGTTTGTAACACCAAATGAGGTATCAAAGGAAAGATAATTGAATGGACTATACGTTTGAAATGTTAATTGTTCAGTTTTACTAAAATAAACTACCACAAATGACATCCGAATAGCATTGAGCCTAATGGTACCCAGGTGCGAATGGCGGTGCTGCGTGTCCGGGTCCATTTTGACTAATGCTATTCTGATGTCATTTTAGTTAAAATGAAGAATGACTTTGACTTATGAATGAATGACTTTGACTTAAGACTCACTGATTTTGACTTATGACTCAGTGACTTTTACTTACGATTCAAAGCCACATTAAAAAAAAACTAGCGGAATTTAATGAACGCCTCCCTGATATCAGCATCTATAAGTTTGCATCACACTTTCGGCTTTTTTTATGCTTTGGCCACAGAGAAATGAATGCGGCATTCCAACTTGAAAAGGTTTTCCACCATGGATTTGCACCGATTAGCTAATTGACCTGTAATCGATAACATATTAATCGGCTTTAAAAATAATCGGCCGATGCCGATTAATCGACTTTCAATTAATTATTTTATATTTTAATTTGTAGGTAGGAATACTTTATCGCACTATTTTATGAAATGCACACAATATAAAATATACGATAACATATTTAATCACAACTCCAGAGCTATTCGGCTAAAACAATGGTTCTAAAACGAATGCCTACGCGTCACTGGGCGTCACTGCGCGTCACTGGGTGTCAATTTGAAGATTATTTGGGACATATTATTATTTTAGGTCTTCCGCTAGTGGGACATCCAACGTATAGGTGATGATGTGGGGCTCAGTAAGTGAGGGGTTGGCTGTCAACTATTGTTATTATAATCAGTTGAGTAAATAGAAGACAGCGCAGAAACAGTAGACCAATCATTTGAATCTCACACAGAGGGCCGTACTAAGTGGTGGGCAGAAGGGGGCACTCGCCTTGGCTGTATCATCAGAGGGCGTATAAATTGTTATTTTTATTGCAAAATACTTGTATTGGTATAAACTTTTGGTGCCAAAAATCAGGTTTTACCCCTGGAGCAGCTTTTTTTTTTTATCCCAACTATGTTGACACCTAGATAGCACACTCTAGTTGTACACTCTGTACCTCGAGTAGACGAGACTCATTAGCAATGCGTGTACCTTGAGTAGACGAGACTCTGTAAGCAATGCTAGCAACTTGAGTAAACGAGACTTCTCAAAAATGCAGATAACTCGAGTACACGAGACTCCGTAAACAACATCGTTTCCAGGGCGCCGCTCGGCATGCGACTCAAATTGCAACAGTTTTTATTTTTTCAGTTTTTGGAATAGTTTTGAATTTTTTATGTTTTCTTTGGAATTCGAGGCGTGATAAATATGAATCGTGTGTTTTATCGTGATTCTCAGCGGTTA
Organism: Omphiscola glabra; assembly: GCA_964017045.1. Classification (NCBI taxonomy): domain Eukaryota; kingdom Metazoa; phylum Mollusca; class Gastropoda; family Lymnaeidae; genus Omphiscola; species Omphiscola glabra. Next base: position 4,177,686 of record OZ024809.1, on the reverse strand, counting down.
AATGGCATTGGAAGTCGTGGGCCTGAATCGAATTCACATCCGCCGAATTGGAACCCACGTATCCGCCATCTTGTACAATGGCAGAGATCGAGGCAACAAAGCAAAGACAAGTTGGCTAAATAAATTATGATTGTCCATAAAAGCCGGGAACTAAGTTCGAACAAAGTCACACTCTGTTCCAAAAGCAAACTAGGAGCCGAGAAAAGCTGTTCCTACCACACAATGATTCACCCAATAACGTAACAGCAGCTGTTCTGACCACACAATGATTCACTCAATAACGTAACAGCAGCTGTTCTGACCACACAATGATTCACCCAATAACGTAACAGCAGCTGTTCTGACCACACAATGATCACTCAATAACTTAACAGCAGCTGTTCTGACCACACAATGATTCACCCAATAACGTAACAGCAGCTGTTCTGACCACACAATGATTCACCCAATAACGTAACAGCAGCTGTTCTGACCACACAATGATTCACCCAATAACGTAACAGCAGCTGTTCTGACCACACAATGATTCACTCAATAACGTAACAGCAGCTGTTCTGACCACACAATGATTCACCCAATAACGTAACAGCAGCTGTTCTGACCACACAATGATCCACCCAATAACGTAACAGCAGCTGTTCTGACCACACAATGATTCACTTAACGTAACAGAAGCTGTTCTGACCACACAATGATCCACCCAATAACGTAACAGCAGCTGTTCTGACCACACAATGATCCACCCAATAACGTAACAGCAGCTGTTCTGACCACACAATGATTCACCCAATAACGTAACAGCAGCTGTTCTGACCACACAATGATTCACTCAACGTAACAGCAGCTGTTCTGACCACACAATGATTCACCCAATAACGTAACAGCAGCTGTTCTGACCACACAATGATTCACCCAATAACGTAACAGAAGCTGTTCTGACCACACAATGATCCACCCAATAACGTAACAGCAGCTGTTCTGACCACACAATGATCCACCCAATAACGTAACAGCAGCTGTTCTGACGACACAATGATTCACAAAACGCTTTGCTGCTGTCCGAATTTGGGGAACAGCAAATTCTCAGGGACTTTCCAAAACAATATGTGCAATGCAATCAAAAGAAAATTCCATTTATTTGGATTTAAAAAAGAATCTTATCTTATCTTATCTTATCTTACAACTCGAGTTGACGAGAGTCGTCACCAATCTACCTTCATAGACTATGGATAGGGCTGGAAATTATTTTAGCCACGAAATATATTTTGTGAATATCGATCATCGACGTCTGCCTTACAGGCACAAAAGTCACACGTAGTAATCTGAACATGACTTGAGGATTTTCCATTTCCCCCGGAAATGACACCAAGCAGTCATTGTATCCGTCATTATATTCTTTTACAACCTTGCCCTTTTACTTACGGAAAGAATCCTCATTCCGTTGACAGCGAAGATTGGATGCTCATCACCCCAGTCGTGTAGTGATGGGGGGTAAGTGGGGCATCATGCCCCGGGCGCTACTCAAAAAGGGGCGCCAAATGGTACATTTTACTATAATATTGTATGGTTTTCGAATAGGGTGGGCGCTAAAAAGGTATTGGGGGCGCTAAAAAGGTATTGTGCCCCGGCGCGAGTTAAGCTCGCTACGCCACTGCATCACCCCTCTACATTCTGTTGTAACCAACGATCAAAATACAAAATGTTTTGGACATGCAACTGGAAAACTCCCTCAGGACAAAGCATTTTCCTCCAAATGTCAAGGGTGACGCCTATGATCCCTCCTACCCCACCAACCCACGCATTGTAAGTTTATAAATAATTCCACTACAATAATCAACGTAACGGTCGGGCTCTTTCTAGAATCTCTTCCTTTCCCCATTTACCCACCAAAAAAATAATAATAATTTAAAATGTTTGCCCTTTAGTGGACCCAAGAGTCTTGATAACAAATGGTCTGTTTCAGAGGCGTCACCTTACACCTGGTATAAAATTACTATTATTCCGAACAGTTAAATTCCCGTCCCCCCTCCCCCCCGCCCACAAAACGACCTAATATTTATTCCATCTCTCGCAATCCCCACTCAAAATCCTCTAATCCCCACCGTAAACCCTCTAATCCCAACCCCCAAAATATCAAATCTATTTGCTTTCAATCGTCTTAATTTATCTTTTTTTTTTTTTTTTTAAGCTGCCACTCGAGAGACAACTCGTGCATCTACCCACGCACAGGAGTGCTCTCCATTTGTATTCTCAGTCAATACTTTGTGTCGCTAATTGTATTGTTTGCTTTGAATGTTAGCTGTTGTGGCAGCTGGGGGCCGGGGGGGCTGGGTCCCAGGTCGCAATACGCCGTGTCTATCAATTCGAGAGAAGATGAAGACAAGACGTAATCATTTTAAGAGGGTCTCTACCTTATGGGCCTTAAGTCCTGTTATTTGCAAGGCTGTGCCAGGCGATCAACAATCAATTTTTAATCTCCTTAGATGAAATCTAGAATGCTTTTGTTTTCGACGATACGTAAATTCAAATATCAGAGGCGTTTCCAGTGGTGTGGATGGGGCGGGCGGGGGGGGGGTGTTCTTAACTACTTTTCCCCTTCTGGAAATTTTTATTAACGGCTACTTTAAGGTTTAAAATTGTATCCGTAACAATAGTTCTGTCCGTAAAATTGTAACATTAAAAATGTTTGTCCGTTAATGTTTTTTCCCTGAGATGGCAAATCTGGCTCAAGGCCTCAACTGCGTATGATCAAAACCGACATGTGACTTAAGTCGATGGTATTGGACCTCGAAAACAACAACAACAACAGCAACAACAACAGCAACAGCAACAACAACAGCAACAGCAACAACAACAGCAACAACAACAGCAACAACAACAACAGCAGCAGCAACAACAACAACAGCAACAACAACAACAAAAGCAACAGCAACAACAACAACAACAGCAACAACAAAAAAAGCAACAGCAACAACAACAGCAGCAACAACAACAACAGCAGCAACAACAACAACAGCAGCAACAACAACAACAACAACACCAACAACAACAACAACAGCACACAACAACAGCAACAACAACAACAACATCAGCAACAAAAACAACAGCAACAACAACAGCAGCAACAACAACAACAACAGCAACAACAACAACAAAAGCAACAACAACAGCAGCAACAACAACAACAGCAACAACAACAACAGCAACAAAAGCTGCAACAGCAACAACAACAACAGCAACAACAACAGTAACAGCAGCAACAGCAGCAACAGCAACAACAACAACAGCAACAACAACAGTAACAGCAGCAACAGCAACAACAACAACAACAACAACAAAGATTTGAAAAGACGGAATGCCCTTACAAGTACACGGAGTCAGCGGCGTCACTAGGGCGGGGGCCATCAAGTGCGAGGGACTCATGTTTCTACCCCATCTAGACCTACCTACAGGCCCCATCCGAGGCAGCTTTCTCTGGCGGCAACCTGTACTAGTGGCACCCTGCTCTGGCGGCAGCCTGCACTAGTGGCATCCTGCTCTTGCGGCAACCTTCACTAGTGGCATCCGGCTCTGGCGGCAGCCTGCACTTGTGGCATCCTGCTCTGGTACAAAGCCATTCTAGTGCCATCCTGTTTTGGTGACAGCCTGATCTGGCAGAAACCTTTTCTGTTGGCGCACTGTTCTGGTGACAACATGTTCTGGTGACAACATGTTCCGGTGACAACTTGTTCTGGTCTTACGTTCGGTTATAAAACAATCAGTAGGGAAATTTCCTTTGTTCCGTTTTGGTGTCATCCACCCCCACCCCCCCACCCCCCCCCCCCCCCCCCCCCCCAGGTCTCCAGCGTTTTCTATTGCTAGAGTATTGCTGTCGCTATCACGTTAACAAGGACAAAGGAAATAACAATTAGGCCCACCTTATATATATTATAAGTATATACGGCTGAGAAGTTTGCCTGGAGCAGCCACAGAGCCCATGAGACGTGCATGCGAAGCCTATGAGAAGCCTACACGAAGCCATGAGAAGTGCATGTGAAGCCATGAGAAGTGCACGTGAGGCCAAGAGAAGTGCAGGCGAAGACATGAGAAGTGCATGTGAAGCCATGAGAAGTGCACGTGAGGCCAAGAGAAGTGCAGGCGAAGCCATGAGAAGCGCACACGAAGACATGAGAAGTGCAGGCGAAGCCATGAGAAGCGCACACGAAGACATGAGAAGCGCACACGAAGACATGAGAAGTGCAGGCGAAGACATGAGAAGCGCACACGAAGTCATGAGAAGCGCACACGAAGCCGAGAGAAGGGCACACGAAGACATGAGAAGCGCACACGAAGCCGAGAGATGTGCACGCGAAGCCCCCTCCCTCGCACCCATCCCCCGAGAAGTGAACGCGAAGTCCTTAAAACTACTGAAAAAAATGTAATCTGCCACCCCCTGTCCTCGCTCTAGAGAACCCTTGGGCGGTGGACAAAGAGAGCTAACCCGTGTAAAGGGAAAGAATCATTGAAATTATTTACCCATGCGTCAGACAATATGTTTCTTTTATTCTTTTGGTGTTTTTTTTTGTTCCTCAATCCTTTCAACTACTTAAAGGAATAACCACGAATGATTAATATTCAATCATTAAAGAAATTGTTATCACTTACTGGCTACATTCTTAAATGCTGAAAGTTGAAAATATTGCTATTTATATTGACTTAATTTCGTTTGAATAAGTACATTTGATTAAGTGCAGGTTTTAAAAAGTATTTAAAATTACGACAAAAATATATTTCTGAGCCATTTTTTTTTTCGGTATTATAATTATTATTTTTGTACAAAAGGATTTGTTAAACTTATTTGTTTATTTTATTTAATTATTATTTATTCATTTATTTTCTTAAAAAAATCTTTGTATGGACAAGTTTAATTCTAAAGGAGAGATCCAAAAACTTTTGTTAACGTGGGGATCTTTCCCTGGCCCCCAGACACTTTTGAGACTGGACTTAACGCTAATGATCCTAGATACGTCTTGCTCATTCAATACAAACTGACAAATAAGCTCAAAATAATTTTAGGATAGATATTTTGCGCAGGACAACGCATCTGCTGTTTAGAGGTAATGAATTCCCGGATGTACAAGGTTCTGCCTCATCTATAGCATTTCTGGATACCTTAAAAAATATGGTCTCTCCTAACTGAGCGTGTCTGCATGGGTGCCTTCACCGAAGTACTTCTGCTCGCGTTGCACTAGCCCTCCACGTTTTTAACAGAGACCCGTCAGGTGCGACCGAACGTCCAGCCGTATAACTGGATCTTGGGCAGGAGGCTGGGCCTCCCTCTAAAAGCAAAGTCTAAAACGTGTCATTTTACACTAACCCAGACCCTACTCTCCCCTTAGTGGGTGTCTTCTCCAAGTCTTTTGCTTCATTTTTTCAATGCTCCCCGTGAGAATGTATACGATTGACAAGGTGTGATGTGGAACATACCACAATACTGTGGCAGCCAGGTCTGATGGACTATGCCTGTCCCCAGGGCTATGAATGTCCTCGCATAGACACAACTGATCCAGGGTTTTGATAATCTTCCGTCTAATTCTAAAATGACCTAAACCGACATTGACAAGTAAAGTTCCATGGGAAAAGTAGGTGGCGGTGAAAGGACAAATAGTGAATCCTGCCTGGACGTCATCACTGAGGAATGACGTGTCTGCCTGGACGTCATGACTGAGGAATGACGTGACTGCCTGGACGTCATGACTGAGGAATGACGTGACTGCCTGGACGTCTTGACTGTGAAATGACGTGAATGCCCAAGACATGATTGAGAAATGACGTGACTGCCTGGACGTCATGACTGAGGAATGACATGACTGCCCCATGACATGACTGCTCTATGACATGACTGCCCTATGACGTGACTGTGGAATGACGTCACTGCCTGGACGTCATGACCGATGAACGACATGATTGCCCTGCAACATGACTGTGGAATGACGTGACTGCCCTACGACATGACTGAGGAATGAAGTGGCTGCCTTGACGTCATGACTGAGGGATGACATAACACTGCAAATTTCCGTGGACTCCCAGCGGCTGACTAACGTCTTGAGACTTGACGTATGGAGCTTCTGGATATGGGTGCGAATAATATCACAGCAAATAAACAGTAACAGACCTGAAGACAAACATAAATACACCCAAGCTGGGGCGTCACCGAGGCTATCAAGGGCCTCGTTCCTGTGCAGCACCCAAGGCAAGCACATATACCTCCCACCCCCGAAAACAAATTAATGACACATAGCCCACCTAAAGTACATACAATGCGTTAGCACCGTGGTTGTCAGGGATTTGATGGCCACTCACCTCGGTGGGGCTACCTGAATGATAAAAACATGGCATAGTTTCGATCACAGACCCATTTGCACGCCTCTCACAAAACCAAATCAAAAGGATTTTAAGACAACAACATGCTGGAATATCAAGAAAAAATCAAAATGGAATTCCTACAAAACATGAAGCAATTAACTACTTAGTAGCATCATACGAAACAACACCACAAACGTTTACAAACAAATAACCAACGCCATACTAGAAGCTGCTTCCTTGTGTCAACCAAGAGACTGCAGGAGGAATTAGAAACGATTCCGGGACAGAACCAATGTTTCTTTCAGACATTTTTACCCACGGGGGCATTTAAAGTTTGGGAGGGGGGCTGTGCCATTGTCAGTGGCTAGAGGCGTAGTTTAGGGGTGGCAGATGGGGGCATATGTCCCGGGGTGCCAGACTAGCGGGGGGGGGGGCAAAATAGGTTTTGATGGTATTTAATGTTTGAAAAGAATCACTTTCAGAGTTGAGGAGGGGCGTAAAAATGAATCTTGTCCCCTGACGCAAAACACTGTAGATACGCCCCTGCTAGTGGCGTCGAAATAGGGCGGATAGGGGGTTCACCCAGGTGTAAGTTTTTTCTTTATATGCAGGTGTGGCATTTTCGGACAACTGCAGCCTTTGTATCTTGAAAGGGTGGACGGCAAAAATATTTGGCCGGCCAGGCGAATCCTTCATGGGGCCGTGACAAGACCACACTGCCTGGCCAGTCCTTCATGAGGCCGTGACATGACCAAACCGTCTGGCCAGTGCTTCGTGGGTGCCGTGACAAGACCACACCGCATGGCCAGTGCTTCATGGGGCCGTGACAAGACCAAAGTACGCCAGTTGTACATAGGATATCTGCAAGCAGTGATTCAATACAGCTTTGTTCAACAGTCTTTTTGCAGCGAGACAGGACTCTCTTAGAAAATTACAAGCATCAGCATGTGATATACATTAGGGAGCTCAAAGGTCAACCCCCACAGCAGCATGTGATATACATACTAATATTGAGAAGCGAGGCAGCAGTTGTCAAGATTGTTGAAAGTTACATTAAGCCCGTTCCCTGAACCAACCTTTAGAAGCGGATTACATCACAACAGGACTAATCGAAATGATAGTAAAGAAATGTAAAGACACTTTATGTACAATGATAGCTGCGGAGGATATAATTTTATAAAAATACACTGTTGATTTCACCATCGAAGGAGTCACATGTAGGAGTATGAACGGAGTACCCAGACCGATCATGTAACGAAGTCTGCAACCCATGTGGGGTGATGTGAAGCTAGTTCGAAGCACATACGACTCCCATTGAAGCAGCATTACACCACCTAACAGATATCTACACAGTTTATCCCAGCCAACAAACTAATGTTGTTATCCTTTCCTATTGCAAATCACTAGGCAGCTGGCAAATCAGTAGGCAGCTGGAAAATCACTAGGCAGCTGAAAAATCACTAGGCAGCTGGCAAATCACCAGGCAGCTGGCAAATCACTAGGCAGCTGGCAAATCACTAGGCAGCTGGCAATCACTAGGCAGCTGGCAAATCACTAGGCAGCTGGCAAATCACTAGGCAGCTGGCAAATCACTAGGCAGCTGGCAAATCACTAGGCAGCTGGCAAATCACTAGGCAGCTGGCAAATCACTAGGAAGCTGGCAAATCACTAGGCAGCTGGCAAATCACTAGGCAGCTGAGCGTCACGATGACACACCAGTAGAAATAGAGTCTTTTGAAAGTAAACACCTTCCTCCAAACCCCTTCGGTCAAGCTGACCTTACGATGGATACCAGGACACCAGACTGTACCAGGAAATGAACGATCAGACAAACTAACAAATCAGGAAGCATCCGATGAACAGCCTTAATATGTCCAAACCACTCAAAACTATTAAGCTGATTATCAGTGCTAACTGAAAGGAAGAGGGAATAAATGGATGGGCCAGTGCGGCTATGGTGGCTATAGTGGCTAGGATGGCTATGGTGGCTATAGTGGCTAGGATGGCTATGGTGGCTATAGTGGCTAGGATGGCTATGGTGGCTATAGTGGCTAGGATGGCTATGGTGGCTATGGCCAGTATGGTGGCTATGGTGGCAATGTGGGCTATGGGGGCTATGGTGGCGATGCCGGCTATGTGGCGTTGGTGGCTATGGTGGCTATAGTGGCTAGGTGGCTAAAGCGGCCATGGTGGCTATGGTGGCTATGGTGGTTATGGTGTCTATGGTGGCTATAGTGGCTAGTGGGGCTAAAACGGCTATGGTGGCTATGTCGGCTATGGTGTACATTTTGGCTATGGTGGCTATGGTAACTATGGTGACTATGGTGGCTGTGGTTGCTATGGTGGCTAGGGGCTCAGAGGAAGATGTGTTGTCACACACTACCCCGCCCACCCCCTAAATATCCAAAATCGAATAAAAGCTTGTCTTCTCTGCAAACATCCAAATGAGTCACTACCATATACAGTCTTCCACTGCCCAGCACACTACCATATACCGTCTTCCACTGCCCAGCACACTACCATATACCGTCTTCCACGGCCCAGCACACTACCATATACCGTCTTCCACTGCCCAGCACACTACCATATACCGTCTTCCACTGCCCAGCACACTACCATATACCGTCTTCCACTGCCCAGCACACTACCATATACCGTCTTCCACGGCCCAGCACACTACCATATACCGTCTTCCACTGCCCAGCACACTACCATATACCGTCTTCCACTGCCCAGCACACTACCATATACCGTCTTCCACTGCCCAGCACACTACCATATACCGTCTTCCACTGCCCAGCACACTACCATATACTGTCTTCCACTGCCCAGCACACTACCATATACCGTCTTCCACTGCCCAGCACACTAACATATACCGTCTTCCACTGCCCAGCACACTACCATATACCGTCTTCCACTGCCCAGCACACTATCATATACCGTCTTCCACTGCCCAGCACACTAACATATCCCCTCTTCCACTGCCCAGCACACTAACATATCCCCTCTTCCACTGCCCAGCACACTACCATATCCCCTCTTCCACTGCCCAGCACACTACCATATACCGTCTTCCACTGCCCAGCACACTAACATATCCCCTCTTCCACTGCCCAGCACACTACCATATCCCCTCTTCCACTGCCCAGCACACTACCATATACTGTCTTCCACTGCCAAGCACACTACCATATCCCGTCTTCCACTGCCCAGCACACTACCATATCCCTTATTCCACTGCCCAGCACACTAACATATCCCCTCTTCTACTGCCCAGCACACTACCATATCCCTTATTCCACTGCCCAGCACACTAACATATCCCCTCTTCCACTTCCCAGCACACTACCATATCCCTTATCCCACTGCCCAGGACACTAACATATCCCCTCTTCCACTGCCCAGCACACTAACATATCCCTTATTCCACTGCCCAGCAAACTAACATATCCCCTCTTCTACTGCCCAGCACACTACCATATCCCCTCTTCCACTGCCCAGCACACTACCATATACTGTCTTCCACTGCCCAGCACACTACCATATCCCGTCTTCCACTGCCCAGCACACTACCATATCCCGTCTTCCACTGCCCAGCACACTAAAATATCCCCTCTTCCGCTGCCCAGCACACTACCATATCCCTTATTCCACTGCCCAGCACACTAACATATCCCCTCTTCCACTGCCCAGCACACTAACATATCCCCTCTTCTACTGCCCAGCACACTACCATATCCCTTATTCCACTGCCCAGCACACTAACATATCCCCTCTTCCACTGCCCAGCACACTACCATATCCCTTATCCCACTGCCCAGGACACTAACATATCCCCTCTTCCACTGCCCAGCACACTAACATATCCCCTCTTCCACTGCCCAGCACACTACCATATCCCTTATTCCACTGCCCAGTACACTAACATATCACTTATTCCACTGCCCAGTACACTAACATATCCCTTATTCCACTGCCCAGTACACTAACATATCCCTTATCCCACTGCCCAGCACACTAACATATCCCTTATTCCACTGCCCAGCACACTAACATATCCCTTATCCCACTGCCCAGCACACTAACATATCCCTTATCCCACTGCCCAGCACACTAACATATCCCTTATCCCACTGCCCAGCACACTACCATATCCCTTATTCAACTGCCCAGTACACTAACATATCCCTTATTCCACTGCCCAGTACACTAACATATCCCTTATTCCACTGCCCAGTACACTAACATATCCCTTATTCCACTGCCCAGTACACTAACATATCCCTTATTCCACTGCCCAGCACACTAACATATCCCTTATCCCACTGCCCAGCACACTAACATATCCCTTATCCCACTTCCCAGCACACTAACATATCCCTTATCCCACTGCCCAGCACACTAACATATCCCTTATCCCACTGCCCAGCACACTAACATATCCCTTATCCCACTGCCCAGAACACTAACATATCCCTTATCCCACTGCCCAGTACACTAGAACTTACGCTTTAACGGACCTACGAAAAAAAGAAACCAAGACTTAAACAACCCCTTATTTAAAACACAGAACAGCTGGGCAGAGTGTGTGGCCGCAGGTCGAAAGACACAGAACAGCTGGGTAGAGTGTGTGGCCGCAGGTCGAAGGACACAGAACAGCTGGGCAGAGTGTGTGGCCGCAGGTCGAAAGACACAGAACAGCTGGGCAGAGTGTGTGGCCGCTGGTCGAAAGACACAGAACAGCTGGGTAGAGTGTGTGGCCGCAGGTCGAAAGACACAGAACAGCTGGGTAGAGTGTGTGACCGCAGGTCGAAAGACACAGAACAGCTGGGTAGAGTGTGTGGCCGCAGGTCGAAGGACACAGAACAGCTGGGTAGAGTGTGTGGCCGCAGGTCGAAAGACACAGAACAGCTGGGTAGAGTGTGTGGCCGCAGGTCAAAAGACACAGAACAGCTGGGTAGAGTGTGTGGCCGCAGGTCGAAAGACAAAGAACAGCTGGGTAGAATGTGTGGCCGCAGGTCGAAAGACACAGAACAGCTGGGTAGAGTGTGTGGCCGCAGGTCGAAAGACACATAACAGCTGGGTAGAGTGTGTGGCCGCAGGTCGAAAGACAAAGAAAAGCTGGGTAGAATGTCTGGCCGCAGGTCGAAAGACACAGAACAGCTGGGTAGAATGTCTGGCCGCAGGTCGAAAGACACAGAACAGCTGGGTAGAATGTCTGGCTGCAGGTCGAAAAACAAAGAACAGCTGGGTAGAGTGTGTGGCCGCAGGTCGAAAGACAAAGAACAGCTGGGTAGAATGTCTGGCCGCAGGTCGAAAGACACAGAACAGCTGGGTAGAATGTCTGGCCGCAGGTCGAAAGACAAAGAACAGCTAGGTAGAATGTCTGGCCGAAGGTCGAAAGACACAGAACAGCTGGGTAGAATGTCTGGCCGCAGGTCGAAAGACAAAGAACAGCTGGGTAGAATGTCTGGCCGCAGGTCGAAAGACAAAGAACAGCTGGGTAGAATGTCTGGCCGCAGGTCGAAAGACAAAGAACAGCTGGGTAGAATGTCTGGCCGCAGGTCGAAAGACACAGAACAGCTGGGTAGAGTGTGTGGCCGCAGGTCGAAAGACAAAGAACAGCTGGGTAGAGTGTGTGGCCGCAGGTCGAAAGACACAGAACAGCTGGGTAGAGTGTGTGGCCGCAGGTCGAAAGACAAGGAACAGCTGGGTAGAGTGTGTGGCCGCAGGTCGAAAGACACAGAACAGCTGGGTAGAGTGTGTGGCCGCAGGTCGAAAGACACAGAACAGCTGGGTAGAGTGTGTGACCGCAGGTCGAAAGACACAGAACAGCTGGGTAGAGTGTGTGGCCGCAGGTCGAAGGACACAGAACAGCTGGGTAGAGTGTGTGGCCGCAGGTCGAAGGACACAGAACAGCTGGGTAGAGTGTGTGGCCGCAGGTCAAAAGACACAGAACAGCTGGGTAGAGTGTGTGGCCGCAGGTCGAAAGACAAAGAACAGCTGGGTAGAATGTGTGGCCGCAGGTCGAAAGACACAGAACAGCTGGGTAGAGTGTGTGGCCGCAGGTCGAAAGACACATAACAGCTGGGTAGAGTGTGTGGCCGCAGGTCGAAAGACAAAGAAAAGCTGGGTAGAATGTCTGGCCGCAGGTCGAAAGACACAGAACAGCTGGGTAGAATGTCTGGCCGCAGGTCGAAAGACACAGAACAGCTGGGTAGAATGTCTGGCCGCAGGTCGAAAAACAAAGAACAGCTGGGTAGAGTGTGTGGCCGCAGGTCGAAAGACAAAGAACAGCTGGGTAGAATGTCTGGCCGCAGGTCGAAAGACACAGAACAGCTGGGTAGAATGTGTGGCCGCAGGTCGAAAGACAAAGAACAGCTAGGTAGAATGTCTGGCCGAAGGTCGAAAGACACAGAACAGCTGGGTAGAATGTCTGGCCGCAGGTCGAAAGACAAAGAACAGCTGGGTAGAATGTCTGGCCGCAGGTCGAAAGACAAAGAACAGCTGGGTAGAATGTCTGGCCGCAGGTCGAAAGACAAAGAACAGCTGGGTAGAATGTCTGGCCGCAGGTCGAAAGACACAGAACAGCTGGGTAGAGTGTGTGGCCGCAGGTCGAAAGACAAAGAACAGCTGGGTAGAGTGTGTGGCCGCAGGTCGAAAGACACAGAACAGCTGGGTAGAGTGTGTGGCCGCAGGTCGAAAGACAAGGAACAGCTGGGTAGAGTGTGTGGCCGCAGGTCGAAAGACACAGAACAGCTGGGTAGAGTGTGTGGCCGCAGGTCGAAAGACACAGAACAGCTGGGTAGAGTGTGTGACCGCAGGTCGAAAGACACAGAACAGCTGGGTAGAGTGTGTGGCCGCAGGTCGAAGGACACAGAACAGCTGGGTAGAGTGTGTGGCCGCAGGTCGAAAGACACAGAACAGCTGGGTAGAGTGTGTGGCCGCAGGTCGAAAGACACAGAACAGCTGGGTAGAGTGCGTGGCCGCAGGTCGAAAGACACAGAACAGCTGGGTAGAGTGTGTGGCCGCAGGTCGAAGGACACAGAAAAGCTGGGTAGAGTGTGTGGCCGCAGGTCGAAAGACACAGAACAGCTGGGTAGAGTGTGTGGCCGCAGGTCGAAAGACACAGAACAGCTGGGTAGAGTGCGTGGCCGCAGGTCGAAAGACACAGAACAGCTGGGTAGAGTGTGTGGCCGCAGGTCGAAGGACACAGAACAGCTGGGTAGAGTGTGTGGCCGCAGGTCAAAAGACACAGAACAGCTGGGTAGAGTGTGTGGCCGCAAGTCGAAGACAAAGAACAGCTGGGTAGAATGTGTGGCCGCAGGTCGAAAGACACAGAACAGCTGTGTAGAGTGTGTGGCCGCAGGTCGAAAGACACAGAACAGCTGGGTAGAGTGTGTGGCCGCAGGTCGAAGGACACAGAACAGCTGGGTAGAGTGTGTGGCCGCAGGTCAAAAGACACAGAACAGCTGGGCAGAGTGTGTGGCCGCAGGTCGAAAGACACAGAACAGCTGGGTAGAGTTTGTGGCCGCAGGTCGAAAGACACAGAACAGCTGGGTAGAGTGTGTGGCCGCAGGTCGAAAGACACAGAACAGCTGGGTAGAGTGTGTGGCCGCAGGTCGAAAGACACAGAACAGCTGGGTAGAGTGTGTGGCCGCAGGTCGAAAGACACAGAACAGCTGGGTAGAGTGTGTGGCCGCAGGTCGAAAGACACAGAACAGCTGGGTAGAGTGTGTGGCCGCAGGTCGAAAGGCACACGACCAAATGGCCTCTGGGAAAGAATGATGTTGTGTCCGGCACATCGATTTCGTACCCCTCTTCCAATTGCACCAATACACGTGACGTGTCGTGTCACACTTTCGGTACGCCCCTGCATAATAACCAGTTATATGCATTGAGACAAAGGTAATAAAAGCATTCAATACATCTGGGCAGTTCACTCACCACTGTTCTCTATTGTGTACCGGTTTCCATTGCACAACCGCTCAAGAGTTACGCCTGTGCGCTTAAACCCACGCGCTGAAATCCCCAACTATCTGAACTTGATTTTTATTGAAATGTCAAAATAGTATCGCAAACCCCTTCCACCCCCACCCCCACTCCCCGGGTCTCAAATAACCCTCCACCCTTTGAATATATATTTTAATTGTTCAGTCGTCAAAAACTTCAATTAGGCAACTCATCCAAAATCGCGTCACATATCAGCAACCAGATATGTGGTTCGGGTGTCTGTCTTAACCACTAATTGCTAAATATACGCACATGAAATATGACCTCTTAGGAAATAGACGCCAGGAAATGTTATTGTTTGGAATTCTGGACCGCGTCTGCGCACAATAACAATATGATAATTAAATCGAAAATGGATCTCGATCATACTATATCCAAAAAAAAAATAAAAATGTCTTTGAGGATTTCTTTCACGATGACGTCTTGAAAGACGATAGCTTACAGCTGGAATATTCTTCTAGAAGTATTTTATTTTTGTATGACGTCTGTGGGTAATTGTGAGTGTTCGGAACATGAGAAAATATCATATAATTTATCATCAACTCGACGCTGGATATGAAATAGATATTAGCTACCCAGTTATTCTCTCTGACTTAGTGTCTCTTACTTCATCGTTTTGAGTCCAGATAGAGATTAGCTACCCAGTTATTATCTCTGACTTAGTGTCTCTTACTTCATCGTTTTGAGTCCAGATATGATTTTTTTAAAAATCAAACTTGCAACCAAATTAAAAGTGATTGACCTGTCTTGGTTTAGTCTGAAGGCAAAGTATCCAATTAGTGGATACGATCATTATTGATGGGATTCGAACAAAACCCGAGTTTTGTGGATTGGATTTGGGTGCGTGATTGCTGGTTTATCAAAGTTGTTGATGGTGAGATGGTAAGAGGTTTTGCTAGGCCAAGTTTTGATTGGTCGGGCGATGCAAGGCCAGCTCGTGGAGTTCATTTATCAGGTTGCTGAGTAGCGTTGTAGTTAGAGTCCAAGTGAGTCGGTGAGATGAGAGGGGTCTGTGAATACGTAGTCAGTGAGATGGGAATGGTCCGAGAATAAGTAGTCAGTGAGTTGAGAATGGTCTGAGAATACTTAGTCAGTGGGATGAGAGTGGTCTGAGGATAATTAGCCATTGAGATGACAGTGGACTGAGCATAAGTGAAAAAAATGTCGGAGGATAGTGAGTAAATACATGTATTAGGAAGGGTAAATATTAGGAAGAATGTGAGTCAATATTAGGAAGGATGTGAGTATATATTAGGAAGGATGTGAGTATATATTAGGAAGGATGTGAATATATATTAGGAAGGATGTGAGCAGGGCCGGCCTTAGGCCACTGCAACCTATGCGGTCGCAATGGGCTCTACACTTTTATAGGCCCATCTCCGAATTTATTTTCTAATACAAAATCTTAATTTTCACTTATTATCCTTATCCTCTATCCAGATTGGGCCCCGCGCAATCCGTTTCGCATAGGGCCTCGCAATTGTTAGGGTCGACCCTGGATGTGAGCATATATTAGGAAGGATGTGAGTAAATATTAGGAAGGATGTGAGTAAATATTAGGAAGGATGTGAGTATATATTAGGAAGGATGTGAGTATATATGAGGAAGGGGTGTGAGTAAATATTAGGAAATGGTGTGAGTTAATGTTAGGAAGGATGTGAGTAAAAACTAGGAATAGTTTGATTCAAAATTACATATTATTTGCCTTTCAGTAATTTAATTGACTGTAAAATAATGTCTACGGTGATCAACTGTAACTTTTGTAATGTCATTCTGCTGTTGTATGGTTTATGGCGGTCATCGTCTCAAACATCGATGGAGAGTATGCTCCTCCAGCTTTTGAGAATCATCGCACTAGGAGTAGCTGAAAAAAAATGTCTTTTTTTAAATTTCTTTTTTTTTTTAAATTGGAAAAGATTTTACTTGTTCTGAAATAATTCCAATACCTGTATATCCTAAAAGCAGACGACACCTAATCGAACGTTGACTCATGACGTCAAGAAACTCGACATCCTCCTCGTCAGATGACAGCATTGAGGCGTAGGAGTCGGAAACTTCTCGTGGACACAACTCGCGAATGCTTTAAAACAAAATACTATTCTAATGTTTCAGATAATGTCTCAGTAAAAGGAGTCTTTTCAGACTCGAAACACCCGTAACTGGCAAGGAATGAGTGATGGAATTACACCCACATAAACATGACGGCAGAACATCCATGTAGACATGATGGCACTACACCCTCATAGACACGATGGCACCACAACCATGTAGACATGATGGCCTTCACCCATGTAGACATGATGGCACTATACCACGTAAACATGATGGCACTACACCAACATAGACATGATGGCACTACACCCATGTAGACATGATGGCACCACACCCACGTAGACATGATGGCACCACACCCACGTAGACATGATGGCCCTACACCCACGTAGACATGATGGCACTAAACCCACGTTGATATGATGGCCCTTCGCCCATGTAGACATGATGGCACTACACCCACGTAGACATAATGGCACTACACCCACGTAGACATGATGGCACTACACACACATAGACATGATGATCCTACACCAACGTAGACATGATGGCACTACACCCACGTAGACATGATGGCTCTACACCCACGTAGACATGCTGGCACTACACCAAAGTAGACATGATGGCACTACACCAACGTAGACATGATGACACTACACCAACGTAGACATGATGACACTACACCAACGTAGACATGATTGCACTACACCCACGTGGACATGATTGCACTACACCAACGCAGACGTTATGGTACTACACCCACGTAGACATGATGGCCCTACACCCACGTAGACATGATGGCCCTACACCCACGTAGACATGATGGCACTACACCAATGTAGGCATGATGACACTACACCAACGTAGACATGATGATCCTACACCCACGTAGACATGATTACCCTACACCCACGTAGACATGATTGTCCTACACCCACGTAGACATGATGGCCCTACACCCATGTAGACATGATGGCCCTACACCTAAGTAGACATGAATGCCCTACATCCACGTAGACATGATGGCCCTACACCTAGGCAGACAGGATAGCCCTACACCCACGTAGACATGATTGCCCTACACATAGGTAGACATGATGGCCCTACCCCCACGTAGACATGATGGTCCTACACCCACATTGACATGATGGTCCTACACCCACGTAGACATGATGGTCCTACACCCACGCAGACATGATGGCCCTACACCCACGTAGACATGATGGCCCTACACCCACATAGACATGATGGTCCTACACCTAGGTAGACGTGATGACTGACCATGCAAAGAGCGGTAGTTTTTATGCTCAAATATTTTAAAAAATGAACTAATTTAAAAAACCAGTCGCGTATGTTCAGACGCACCTAACTCACTCTTATGAAACCCCTCACAGTTATCTCCCGCCCCCTCCCATTGACGTTCCCTATCACTCCCTCCCTCTCCTACGTAATCTCGCTCCCTCTTTCACTCTCTGCATCGTGCTCTCACACACGTCACACTCTATCTGTAATTCTTTATCTCTCCCTTCCTCTCTCTCATTTTCTGTCTTTCTCGTCCTGGTTTTCTCCCGACATGCCTCCATACCGTAAAGAAAAACAAATCAAGAATGCAGGAGTACACATCAAATCAAAGCAACAAAGGCTATTTTCACACCGATGACGTCATCTTGTCACGTCCCGTGACACACGCAATCTGCTCGTTGTGACATGTTGAAAGGTGAAACGACGGTTCTCACTTTGTCTTAATGTGGCCAACTAACGCCCCCCCCCCCAAAAAAAAATTCGTTGGGCACCTGTCACATGTGCGGCTGCCATTTTAACCAGTCGTTGAGTAATGCCAGAAATGGCATCTTCACAACCTTTAAAACAGCTTTGTAGAGACCGAACCATAACAGCAGCAATTGATGCTTTAATGAAGAACAAAAAATGTGTTTACAGCATACAACTGAAAATATTATTGTCGTTTTGTAAGGCAGTGAACGCCCCCTTTTTAATAACATTTAAAAACAAAGGCGGCGCCATTTCGGCCCTACAGCACCAAAACATAACCAAACTCACTCCATTTGTGACCATCATGGGGGTACAGCTAAAGTAAGAGCTAATATTCACATATTTTCTTTTTGAACGCACAAAATTATATAGTAATACAAAATAATGCGTTGAAAAAGAAATTTGATGCAAAATTGTAACGTGTAAACTAAAAAAAAAAGATTCGACCAAATTTCCGTCGATCAATTTTCCGTCGACGAAATTTCTTTCGATCAAATTTCAGGATACGCCTGCTAGTGCCGCAAAAGACCCTGGGCTTACCACAGTGAATCCTGAAACTGCCCCCAGAGCACCAGGAATGAACATAGCAGACCTCCGATAGTAATGTCTGTGCATGACTACTTATTGCAGTAATGTTTATGCCCGGGTTGCCCCTGGCAGCATCGACTACAACTGTGAGCGATGACTATGTACATGGCATTTGCGAAAAAAGGAGTTGGGTGGTGTACAATTAAACAAAATTAATTTCTTATTTCAACTTCTAGATTGTTTCATGGTCATTATTCCTTAAACTGTCACTTGATCAATAGGAGAATGTTAAGATGATTGTGATACTAGAGACAGACATTGTCCTACGTCTACTGTCAGTCTAATTAAATCGATACGCAGTCGCAGTCACTCCAGTATGACTCTATCAGGCCATGACACATATACACAGCTATCAGGTGATTTGAAGTAGGACGTTTGAGTAGGACTTTTGGAGTAGGACTTTGGAGTAGGACTTTGGAGTAGGACTTTTGGAGTAAGGCTTTGGAGTAGGACTTTTGTAGTAGGACTTTGGAGTAGGACTTTGGAGTAGGACTTTTGGAGTAGGGCTTTGGAGTAGGACTTGACTGCTTAAGACAATACGAGAAATTTGAAGACGCTGACGCCATGAGAGAGTTTATGTCCTTGATGCATGGACAAGTCCTCAGATAATCTCTTGGATCAGGACATTTTGTAACGATACCTGATCGTGATGCTTTTCTTTTTTTTAAAAGAAATAGGGCTCGACATTGTGTACGTTTATGTAAAGTTGACTTTACTATAATTAGCACAGCCCCCCCCCCCCCACACACACACAAACCAATGAAAATAACTGGACGTGTCAGCTGTCTCCAGTAGACTACGACAGCAAACAGCATGACGTCATCATGTTCTCTTTATCGTGGTTTGTTTTACCTGTAAGGTCACAATATAAGGTCTGCTAATCACGTGTAAAACGGGGGAAAAAAGGGGAGGAATGGGGGGGGGGGGGAGATTTCGAATCCACGAACGTATTTCAGGCGACACCGGGTCTTTGATGTTGACCCAAGGTGGGCTGCTGGCAAAGTCAGTGACGCTATTTATAGAACACGAGGCGTGTTCGAGATTATAGTTGCATCACGAAATGTCAACGACTCCGAGCGTATAGACTCCTTGTCGTTGTGACTGCTCTGGAGCGTAGAGTCCCGGCCTCTGTGACTCCACTGTAATCTACGATATATAATTTTTTTAAATTAAAAATAGCGACTATTATTTTATTTTTAGACATGTTAGACATGTTTTAGCACTGTTTGATTGTTTACAGTTTTTGAAGGATCTTAACCAAAATTTTCACAAGTTCCAATAATGGGCTACGTTCAAACATTTTTTAAAACAGAGTACCTTGCCCGTGTTTGCCGCCTACTTTTTTCAATTTGGGTTGGTTCCAAAATCATGTTTTGTTGTTTCTAGACTCGATTCCAGTAAGTTGAGTAGTGTTAATTCAAACAGACCCAGTAATATAGTTTCAAAATTAAAATGTCTACTTTTACTCCGAATAATGTCTTTCCTATCAATTCACGGTGACGTCATCCGAGCCAAACCGTGACAATAACTAATGATGTGAAAGAGGAAATGATGTGCACCAACTGACGTATCCAATAGCTGAGGCTGACATCTTGTGCACATCTTTGCCAAGGCGAAGTAGTTTACTGTGCATTACACTTAATAATATTGACTTATATGAAGTTAGACTATACAATTTTGCTTTTTTAGAAAGAAGACTTATTGGGAATTCTATAACTATAATTATATACATATAATTTGATGCTACGGTAGTGGTTGTGAAGGACATGTTGTAAGAATTCCACACAGGAGACTACCTTAAAAACTCATTTATGGTTATCTGTCCAGGGTTCTCAGCCGGTGAGCAGAAAAGGGCTTAAAAGATTGTCTAAGTGTACCTAAAAGTTCATGAGAAACACTTGCTATGAATCGTACAAACTGGTGAGGCAGTCTCACTGTTGGGTTGTACAAACTGGTGAGGCAGACTCCCTGTTGGATTGTACAAACTGGTGAGGCAGTCTCACTGTTGGATCCTTTCAAGCTGGTGAGGCAGACTCAATGTTGGATCATACAAGCTGGTGACGCAGAGTTACTGTTGGATCGTACAAGCGGGTGAGGCAGAATCACGGTTGGATCGTACAAGCTGGTCAGGCAGTCTCACTGTTGGATTGTACAAACTGGTGAGGCAGTCTCACTGTTGGATCCTTTCAAACTGGTGAGGCAGTCTCACTGTTGGATCGTACAAGCTGGTGAGGCAAACTCACAGTTGGATTGTAAAAGCGGGTGAGGCAGACTCAATGTTGGATTGTACAAGCTGGTGAGGCAGACTCACTGTTGGATCGTACAAGCGGGTGAGGCAGACTCAATGTTGGATTGTACAAGCTGGTGAGGCAGACTCACTGTTGGATTGTACAAGCTGGTGAGGCAGACTCATTGTTGAATCGTACAAGCTGGTGAGGCAGACTCACTTTTGGATCACAATATTCAGAGTAAACGTACCGCCCATTGAAAGCTCACAGTAAGGAAAAGCAGAATCGATTCCAATCCCTCAAGGGCCCCAAAACTCGTGTGTCCTACGTGCGGGAAAGCTTTCGGTCGTGTATAGAGCATTGGTCGTCCTCACATGCGTAGAAGAAACAACAAAACTATAACATATTCCATCCTTTACATAATTATGTAAATGTTACAAAAATTGTCAAGACCAGAAGCTCAGTGAGGTAGAGCAGAGTGTTGACATTGCGAACATAGTGAGTTTAATCCACAAGTTGACATTATTTTTAATTTTTACTCTCATATAAAGACAAACTTGAAAAGAAACAAACATACAACAAACGAAAAAACTCCCACCAACATAAATTTTTGGTTATTGTCTTTTTTTTAGATGACTTATCGCTCTTCCAAGCCTTACAGCAGCTCCTCGAATCGAAGATGACAAAAATGTTTACCGGGACCAGTAATTGTTGACAAGAACACAGATTTCTACACGAACGAGACCGACCAGACATGGGACCAAAAACAACGTCCCTTTTCATCTCCTTTACCCGCGTCACGCGTCCCTATGCCATCCGTGACTCGTCACTCAAGGAATGTCAAACCTCCCAAACAAAAAAACATAGAAACACACAAAAATAAAACAAGAAACAAATAAAGACAAAAATTAAACAAGAAACAAAGAAAGACAAAAATAAAACAAGAAACAAAGAAAGACAAAAATAAAACAAGAAACAAAGAACGACAAAAATAAAACAAGAAACAAAGAAAGACAAAAATTAAACAAGAAACAAAGAAAGACAAAAATAAAACAAGAAACAAAGAAAGACAAAAATAAAACAAGAAACAAAGAAACGCAAAAACACTCTAAAAACCTTGCCAAAATGTTTCTGGGATCAAAGCGTGGGTTATTTTGTATGATAACCAGACAAAAATGTTTGATGAGATCACCTCTGCCTCTTTATCCAGGTCTTACTTTTTAAAAAAGTCACATTCAGCGGCGTGTACGAGGAAAAATTAAAGGGTATGTGAAATATTTTTTTTTTTTAAATTTATAAGCAGATGCCTCAGGGACTTGGCTTTTCTTGTTAACATTACACAGGAGCTGAATGTACTCAACAAGAAGTTATAAGACCAGGGGCAGCTTGTCAGTGTTGCTATGACCATGTCAGGGCATTCTGCATAAAACCTTTGTAATGGTTCTCAGAGAAAACTCTGCCATTTTCCAACATGCAAAGTACTCATGGACTCTGGAAACCATTCAATAGTAAGTATACTGATGTTATTGCAAAGCTACAGGAAGAATTTGATCACATGTTTGCAGACTTGAAAACACACACAGCCACTTTTCAAATTTTTTGCTGAAACATTTCTCCTTCAATGTGGAAGATTCCCCTCCCATCCTCTCCAAACTTGCGGTTCAAATGGAACTGATTGATCTTCAGTACAATTCTGAACACAAGTCTAAGTCTAGGGAGGTGAATGGAAAACCAGACAAGCTTGGACAATGTATGAAAGCATTGCCCTCCACCTTCCCTAAAATGTCAAGCCATTCTTGATAATGTTTTTATTTGTTATTAATAAAAGCTGAGCATATTGTAACAGTTGTATTTCATTGAATTAGTAATCGCTTTTTTGTGGAATACTTGATGCAGCCCAGTCTCACTCAGACTCTACCTCCTGTCCCCCCCCCCCGCCCCCCCCCCCCCCCGGATAATTTGAGTTTGAGAACCCTGATCTAATTGAACTTAAACCTTTTTATTTCTTCAGAAAATTTAATCAAACCGACTGTAAGGCAATCATGAGACATTGACCGATTTTTAGTTAAAAACATTCCCCTTAGCAAAACACGATTTGATTATATGTAAATTAATTTTTTTTTTTTTAAAGTAGTAACTTGAAGCTTAATAAAGTGATCTCTTTTACAGGATATGTATAGTCGCCTTACGTCGTGGTCATGATTCTATAATCTTTTTGATTTTGAACAGCTACATTCTGCATTATAAATATAACTCACGTTGTGTATTTAAACAATTTTGAAGGCTGAACATATCAAAGGGAAATTATCGCTCTTTAAACAATATTCGACCGTGTCATTCAAGGCTAATCCCCTTTAATAATCTCAAATTTTTTTCTGCGTAAGACCTGGTCTCCTGAGTGGTAAACATAAGACCTGGTCTCAGGAGTGGTAAACATAAGACCTGGTCTCAGGAGTGGTAAACATAAGACCTGGTCTCAGGAGTGGTAAACATAAGACCTGTTCTCAGAAGTGGTAAACATAAGACCTGGTCTCAGGAGTGGTAAACATAAGACCTGGTCTCAGGGGTGGTAAACATAAGACATGGTCTCAGGAATGGTAAACGTAAGACCTGGTCTCGGGAATGGTAAACATAAGACATCGGCTCTGGAGTGGGAAACATTTTACCGTAATTGTCGGCGCTTATGACGCAGCGATCAATAAGATGCCCCCCGCCCCGACCCCTTGCCCATTCCTTTATATTGATGCACATTTTTTTGTTAAAAATCCCAGTAATATTACTCGAACTGATGCTGTCTCATTTCCTCAGCCCTGCACACCGTGTCCACAGAAACAGAAACGTTAAAAAAAATAAATAAATAAATAAACCATTGTTTAACCGATAATTTCCTTTGACTTTAAGTCAAGTTGAATTGGTTGATTTTCAAAGTGATCCAGGTGAATCCAGTAAATGTATCCTCGTCAAACAGGATCATTGGGGCACCAAAGTTAAATCCAAGCCGGCTGAAGACGCAGCAAACCAACCACCTGATTGACATTTTTTACACTTATCAGGGCAACAGCTTAGGGTTATGCATTGTCAAGAAGTGTAGAACATGCGAACAGAGATGTTGAAAGTAAGCTGACGACATGGTGGCAAAACGAGAACAGCGGTCACTGGAGTATTGGATGCAGTGTCCATGTTTTGTGTCCGAGAGATACAGTGCCCATATGTTGCGGCCGAGGGATACAGTGTCCATGTTTTGTGTCCAAGGGATACAGTGCCCTTATGTTGTGTTCTAGTGATACAGTGTACATGTTTTGTGTCCGAGGGATACAGTGCCCATATGTTGTGTCCGAGGGATTATGTTCCCATATGTTGTGTCCGAGTGATACAGTGTCCAAATGTTTTTTCAGTCAGAAAAGTGTTATACCAAATCGAAAAGCTGCCAAAATAAGCTAGTAAACTGAAGATAAAAGGTTTATTGCAACAGCTGTATACCAAGTGTAACACCAAGTGTAACACCAAGTGTAACACCAAGTGTAACACCAAGTGTAACACCAAGTGTAACACCAAGTGTAACACCAAGTGTAACACCAAGTGTAACACCAAGTGTAACACCAAGTGTCAAAACGGAAAACGCGTGTGTGTAAAAATAAATGGTTTATGTAATTCAGAACATCAGTCAAGTTCAGATTTTACACTTTTCCTACGCAACTATAGAATGCCTGGATTGTTACACTTTTCTTACGCAACTATAGAATGCCTGGATTTTACACTTTGCCTAGGCAACTATAGAATGCCTGGATTTTACACTTAGCCTATAAAACTATAGAATGCCTGGATTTTACACTTTGCCTAGGCAACGTTAGAATGCCTGGATTTTACACTTAGCCTAGGCAACGTTAGAATACCTGGATTTTATACCGTGCCGGCAACGGTTCAGAGGCCTTTTAATTTATGTAAACGCCAAAAACACACAGACACACGAACACACACTTACACCCAAATATCAACTCTTGATTTTATTTCATGATTTTATTCCATGATTTTATTTCATGATATGTGTACATCTGTAATACTTTTGTCATTAATAATTCATCATTGATAGCTGGTTTGTTCGTTTTCCTTTAGAACCTACTTGAAATGACCTGAAGGCTTTTTGACGTTTCACCGCGATGTTTCAGTGTCGGTGTTAAATATGTCTATCAACTTAAATTGCAATGGTTGAGTATTCCTGATTGGTGATATAATAGCCTGTAATATTATACAATATCCTTGAACGCGCGTATTACATTGCATCAAATGTTCTAATCTCATCCAATTGCATCTTCCATAGATCGTTTTTGTGACTTAAGCGCGTTACCGGGGCTTAAGTGTATTAATGGGACGTAAATGCATTACAGAGACATAAGTGCATTAATGGGACGTAAGTGCATAATTGGGACGTGAGTTTATTAATGAGATGTAAGTGCATTAATGAGATGTAAGTGCATTAATGGGACTTAGTTTTGAAATTGTATAATGACCTTATTAAACACAGGCAAAGATCAGTAGGACTTAAATTGCTCCCCGTGGTGCTAAAATCACTCCTCTGATGTAATAGCCCCACCTTCTTTTGGGGCCCTCTCCCCATATTTCCTTCTGATTCAGAGCATTTTAATAATTTAACGTTGTCCTAGAAGTTCTAAATAACTCCCACTTCATGCCAAGGTCCCCACAACTAAAGTAAAAAAATACTCCACCTAATTTTCTAGTCAGTCCCGATGACGTAATGTTCTAGTCCCTCCACGAGATCTAAAGTTCCTCCACATAACAGAGTGATCCCCCATGTGACGTAATGTTCTAGTCCCTCCATGCGATCTAATGTTCTAGTCCCTCCATGCGATCAATGTTCTAGTCGCCTCCCGTGATCTAATGTTCTAGTCGCTCCCCGTGACACGGTGCTGTAATAAACTGACTCTATTTCAAGTGTCACGTGACATTATTTTACTTATATCGCAAAGCGAAGTTAACGACTATCAATGAAATCTCAACTAAACCAAGACAAATTTTATCAATGTCGATTTTACACCCCCAAGAGCCCATAAAGTACCAATTATATACCCCAAGATCAACTTGCAAACATTCATAAAGTCGCCAAGGTCAATTTGACGTCATTCATTTACTCCTCAAGGTCATGTTGACGTCATGCATCTACTTCTAAGAAGACAGCCAACATTTTTTTTTTAAACTTTCTGACCACCGCTAACTAGAAATCTGACGACCAAGGTGAAGGTCACAAGGCCATGATGAACGGCTGCACGAGGCATTCAAGGTCATCGTCGTTGCAGAAGTAGTCGTACTCGTCCCCGCCGCACTGGTACAGCTGCACGGCGAGGTGGGCGAACACCATGACGGCCATGGCGATGACCAGGTAAGTGGCGTGAAGCATCCGCAGCGGGCCCACCTTGATGTACGGCAGACGCGACCCGAACTCCACGATGCTGTCTTTGCTGAAGATTCGCCCTACGAAACAGAGCAAATTGTGACAATTTTCAGCTACTTCAAAAGTGTGACAATGGTTAATCTACTTTTAAGTTGTGGCAATGGTCAGCTAATTGTATATTTTGACAATCGCGAGCTACTTCTAAATTGTGGCAATGGTCAGCTACTTCTAAATTGTGGCAATGGTCAGCTACTTCTAAATTGTGGTATTGGTTAATCTACTTCTAAATTGTGGTAATGGTTAGTTACTTCTAAAGTGCGAAAATAGTCAAATGATTCTAAGACTGACAATGGTGAGCTACTTCTAAATTGTGACAGTGTTTAGCTACTTCTAAATTGTGACAGTGGTGAGCTACTTCTAAATTGTGACAGTGGTGAGCTACTTCTAAATTGTGACAGTGCGGAGCCTCTTCTAAGTTGTATTTTCTAAAAGCGGGTCTTAAGTATTTTATTAATGGATTCTTAAAAAACTGTCAAAAATAATAATAAAATATATTATTATAAAATAGGTATTTTGAAGTCGTGGGAGGAGGGTATTAATGAACCATTGATGTATAATAACTAGTAGTGGTGTATAATAACTAGTAGTGGTGTATAATAACTAGTAGTGGTGTATAATAAAGTATTAGTGAAGTATAAAGAAGCAGAGGCAAAAGTGTGATGACAAATTAAATTGACGTGATAGGAAATTACAATGGCGTTAGAGTCCAACTGAATTTCGGTTTCGGCGCCGAAAGTTGCCCTATGATAATTTTTTTGGCGTAGTTTTGGTTTCGGCTGAAACAGAGAAGTTAGCTTTCGATTGATTATCGGTTTTGGCCGAAAGTGATCTAGGCTTTCGGTCGTCTACCAGAAGTCACTTTGTCTCTCTGTCGGCCAGAAATCCGTAATCAGACATTCATTATTGCTCGACGTCTTGCTGCCATCGTATGATATATATCCGCTGAGAACACTGCTCACAGCTGCACGGTAACCTACTTAAAATGAGGTTTCACGTAGGCTTAGGCAATGGTAAATAGGAAAAAGTTTGTGGGGGAAAAAACTAAGGGAATGGTAATAGTTGTATTATAACGTTCGCTTAAATTTAAAATAATACAATTTGAAAACCCTAAGTTTATTCAATTCATTCTTACATTGACATTCATTATATCCTGCTCATTAATTACTCAATAATTATTACATAATCGCTGATGATATGAATTTTTTTTTCATTACATAATTGTTTCAAGACATCGTGTCTTGGGTTTATATATATATTTCGGTTTCGGCCGAAAGTCACCTTAAACTTTTTGCTTCGGTTTCTGCCGACATTCGACAGGAGTCTAATTGACGAAGGAAATTAATTTGACGTGTTATAAAAATATAATGAACAAGCAGGAACAAATAATATCAAAGCGGGTGGATTATTAGATTGAAGTAGTAGAAAACTATAATGCGATCTTGGTAAAGTATAATAAAGCAGAATAAACTATAATGCGATCTTGGTAAAGTATAATAAAGCAGAATAAACTATAATGCGATCTTGGTAAAGTATAATAAAGCAGAATAAACTATAATGCGATCTTGGTAAAGTATAATAAAGCAGAATAAATCTATAGTCACATATTGGGACACTATAATAAAGTAGTGGTTAGATGATTCTTTGCCTCAATTGTCGATAAATCTTAACATGTATACCAGTGGTCGGCAAAAAGAGCCAAAAATCAGCAGCAGGACCATTTTAAAAAAAAAATTTAGAGCCAAATTTCCTTTAAAGAACCTGTCAAGAACCATGTTTTTAGGAGTCAAAACCGATTTGTGAACGACTGGTTGAGTCACACCCAGGTCGCTATAAGAGCCGCATGCGGCTCGCGAGCTGCTATATGTCGACCACTGATGTATACAATTTTCTTTATTTGGTCCACTATCAAAGTGGTGTGTGGGGGGGGGGGGCAGGCGTGTTCAAGTAGATAGTTATGTACATAAATGGCGTGATTCTTCTGTAATGATACAGAGCGCAATCTTATTTGGAACACAGTGAGTGTGAGGTTATTATTATTATTATTATTACAGTGGTCGTATACAGCACTGTACCCCCAAAAAAGGGTTGGGCTCACCGCGTTTCATATAGACATTTGCAAAAAATAAGCGTGACAGTAAAGAAAACAGTTATATAAATTTATTCATTAAAAAAACACCTTAATAAAAAATATTGACCTCGACCACCCTATACTATCTACCTGTCTAGCCATGGACGGCGCCCAGCAGCATGGAACATCGTTTATCGGTGAGAGGGGGTGGAATGAGTCGGAATAATAGTAGCATTATTTTGTTTTACTATATAGTATAGTGCGTTCAAAAAGAAATTTGACGAAAGTTTTATCGTGTGGACTGAAATACAAATTTGACCAAACTTCCGTTCGATCAATTTCCGTTCGATCAAACTTCCGTTCGATCAAACTTCCGTTCGATCAAACTTCCGTTCGATCAAATTTCCGTTCGATCAAGCTTTCGTTCGATCAAGCTTTCGTCGATCAATTTTCAGTCGACGAAATTACTTTCAAACAAATATCAGTATGCGATTGCATTTAAGTTGTGTAAATGAAACGCTAAACAAGGTGTGTAAAACTTGAGTTACAAGACAGGACAAAAGATTTGGATGTTTCGGCTTAGACTTAGAGCACAAATAGAACTAAGATGAGTAACAGAGCACGGTAAAAAAAAACAAAAAAAACTTTAGAGATTTCCTTTGTTGTATAAATGACCACTTCAGACTGAATGACACTGAAATGAATGTCGGGACTATTGATTACCATATGTGTCGTGACTAAAAAATAGTATTTAACAGATTATGTATACATATTTGAGTTCACACAAAAGTCTCTGCCCTGCATATTTTTTTAAGATGTTCTTATTCTTTTCATTCAGAAACCTAGTTTTTTTTTGTTGCATTTTGGGGTTTTTTATTGGGGTTTGAGGGGGGGGGGTCGTCACTGGCTATAGTCCAACCTATTTCCTATAATTTAAACCAAAAAGGTTGACATTTGTCACATCATCTCACTGCAACTTGAATTTATCCCAACAAGAAGCCGTTACATGCATCAACATCCTTCATTTAAAATACAGGCAATTGAAGCAGAAAACGAACGTTAAAAAAGTAAAACTATATTTTTAAAATATTAATTGTTCTTTCTTTTATTTCCATTATTACATCATTGATATGTAAAATCAACTTCTTATTTCATATTTAAATCTTTTTTTCTGGCTCAGACATGATTTTGAGTCAATAATGGGGGGCTGAATATTTAGTCTAAATCTAATCTGTTTCATGTGAATTGGGACAATAAAACCACTTTACAAGCTACATTTTCCTACACTTAATTGTTTCTCAGTTCGCAGGTGAGTGAAACGCCAGCAATCGAAAAGCCCACTCCAGCCTCTTCCTTTTTCGCCTCACTCTTTCTTCTATGCCGTCATCTTCTCACGTCTGGCTGCCAATTTCTGCTGAATCGCGAGATCCCATTCCGAGACGGCCGTCAAATCGTTGGGGGTGCCGAGCGTGCTGTACCCGGAGTCAGCCTTGTCGGCGACAGAGTGTTCACATGACGACGCGTTAGAGTAGCTGTAGTTGGGGTCCGTCGTCCAGCCCTGTTTCTCGAAGGATTTTCTCTTCCTCCTAACGCTGTCCAGCTTGGTCCCCGCAACCGTCCCTCCGTCCTGATTGACCATTCCTTCCGATCTACGGAAGTATCCGTGCGACAAAGAGGACAGCTTACCGCCCTTCCAGAGCAGGTTACTCCTAGAGATGGGCGATGTTCGTCTGCTGTGGGCGTACGTTTCCCTATCTGGTGCGGCTCGTCGCGAGAATCCAGACCCGAGTCCTTCTGCCCACTCGTCGGACCTCGAGCTCGCTATGGGGCGTCTATTCTCTTTCGGCGATTCTCTTCGCGTGGGTGCCCGCGCTGTGGATGTCGCCTCGCTGTTTGTCTCGCGTTTGTACGAAACCTTTTCCACGCGTCTTGATGTCTGGTTATCGAAAAAAACTTTATCAGTATTCGGGTTTGGGGGCGCCGGATCTTCGACGGGGATCGAAAACTGTTCAACCTGATCTGAAAACCGGACGCGGTATAAACCCGCCCTCGGACTCTTGCTGCTGGCCAAACTGCTCTGGCGTACGGGACAATAGGAACTTCTCTCGTCCGACGAACTCTGGCAGTTAGACTGGAAAACTTCCTCTTTATCTGGACCCGTCTTGTCCTCTCCTTCTCCTCTGCTCTGTGGGGACTGTTTTTCCTGCGCGGGATCTTGGGGCGTCCCTTCAGATCTCGTACGATGCTTGCTGTCACCCACGACTGACAACCGTGAAGGCAGATCTTCCGTCATCATTGTGCCGGAAATCTCCTCCTTGGTGGATGTGTACTGGTCAGTATCTCTCCTCGGGGCAAGAGTCTGGTTGCTGTTGTCCCGTGTGGTGAAAGCTTTCGCGTCCTCGCTTAACCTCCTGCTTCTGATGGTAGTTTCCATCATCCTGGCCGGACTGCGGGGAAGTGTGTGGTATTCGTTTTGGTAGTTCCCGCTCCAAGCGTTACTGGCGAATCGCCCAAAGTCAATGTCCTTAGATTCCATCCCACCGAGTCGTTTCTGCGAATAGACCGAATCCACCGCGTGTGAAATGTTGTTAAAACCATCTGCTGGCCACGGGTCTCGTCTCCATTCACCGGAAGGCTCTCCAGTGAATAAACGAGGGTCATCCTGTCTCTTTTCTGTAAACCTGCTTGGCCGGTTCCCTTGATACCTGTCCGCCTGCGAGTCCATAACCCTGCTCCTGGCTTCACCAGAGTACTCGCGCCTTGCTCCGGATATACCGAAACGTGTTTCGGGATTGTTCGAGGACACGCCCTCCTGACCACGCCTCCAAAACGCGTCACGGTCAGAGCTCCAAGAGGAGGGGATGATTGTTTCTCTCGTGCTGACGGGAAAGTACTGCTCTTTGCCGAGTAAACTTGATCTCTCGGCGATGAAACTCTCCGACAACAGGCTGTCATTTATAGGCGACGAGGCGTAGACTCGTCTCAACACCCTGGATGACAGCGGGACAGGGGTGTGGCTTCTGCTGGAGGACGATCTTTCCGGCGAGGACTCATCCCTGTGCCAAAAACCGGCTGAGGGGGTTCTTTCCGTATGAGATGACAAAGTAAACGTCTTCCCGTAATTTATCGGTGAGATTGAGCTTAGTGTATCCGATTCCGAAAGACTTTCAGCGTGAGAGGAGTCATCGCGATAAGAAAGATAACTGTCATTTCCACGGAGCGACTTTGGCAACCGCCTGTAATCAACTGTCTCCTCTGGCAGTTGAACAGAAAGGCGACGGATCGGTGAGTACGACGAGGAGCTGTCGAGTGACGAAAGTGGTCTGCGCTCCCTCGTCTCTTGCTGCATGCATGCTGCAGAGTTTTCAAGGAGTGTGTATGGCGTCGCCGGATCTTTAAAGCTTGGTCTCTTCCAGAATTCTCTCCTCGTGGATAAGGCCTGGCTGTCCCTCTTGAATGCCAGGGAGAACGCCTGCGGGCTAGAGTCATAAGACGTGGAAGGGTAGGGTTCGGTGCTGAGCTCCGGTTGAGACGTCAGTCTGGGATTCCGTGAGAAGGTGTGCCGGAGATGTGTGGACAAGAATGTGGGGTAGATCGCCTCGGGCTTGATGGGTGAAATCCTTTGTAAGAACCTCTTCATCCCAGTTCTGAAATTCGTCTTCTCTCCCTCGGGTGGAGTTTGCCGATCGCTCGTTGGGGCCCCGGTGTGGGCTGAATTGGAGTGGTGTCTAAGAGAAGATAGAAAAGATACATCGGAGGTTCGAGAATTCTGTGGCTGATGTTCGATGCTATTGTGTCGTAGGTTATCGTTGACGTCACGGCTGTCCTGCCTTCGGGCTTGGAGAGTCCTTAAGTCGTCTCCATCATTGGCTTTCCCGTGTGCCTGCTTTTGAGTTTTAAGGACAGTTGAGTCCTGCGCAAGGTCGACGCCAAGACAGTCAAGTCTTCGAGTTTTAGGAGCCCCAGGGTAATGACCGACCTGTTCGACCTTACTGCTATTTTTGTTGATTGTTGGAGCGGGTTTCGCGGGCGATGGAGACTCCTTGCTTTCCTCTGACTCCTCGGAGCTCTCTGCAGTAGTCTCGCTCTCTTCGGTTGACTTCTCGGTGGAGCCCGACTCGTCCTCTTCGGATTCACGCTCCGATTTCTTGTCCTTCTCAAAACTGACGTGGACGTAACCGTTTTCCGCGATGATCTTTGGTGGCCCGTCGTCGTCGCTGTTAGGCTCGATTGAGACCTCATACGGAGGAGCCGTCCCTCGCCGTGGCACCGTCAGCCTTACCGCCTTCTTCAGTGAGCCTCTCCGATTGGTGTACGTGCTCAGTGAGACGTTGACGTTCGTCGCCAGGGTGTACAGGGAACAAGGGGCCTTAAGTTTGAACTCCCGGGCGACGGGCATGTTTGGAGGCCGGGTGCACACACTGATCGGGGAGCCGTCTAGCCGGGGAGTGCACTCGATTCCCGGAGAGGCTTTGATCTTCTCCTTCTGCGCACTGCTGTCTTGTACGGTGTTCTGAGTATGTGGTAACTCTTTTATCACGGTCTGCTCTTTAGATTTGGATGAGTCCATGTTTGGGTTGACGGATGTAGCAGTTTGTCTCTGCAGATCTCTTTCCGGCAACTTTTTGTTCTCAATGGGTGGGCGCAGCGCTACCGACTGAGCCCGGTGTGGTACCTTCGATTTCTCTTCTTTGCCTTCATTCTCTTTACTTGTTTCAAGTTGTTTTTTCCGAGGGGAGATCGAGTCCTTAGTTTGGCTTTCGCTCGTGACGTCTTCTTCTTCTTCCGTACTTCTTTCGCTATCCGCGTGTTCGACTTCCTCTATCTTCTTTAAATCCCCTTTACTCTTTGACACAATCGGTTTCTTTGGAGATGTAGGCGGCTTCTTATCTAAATTCGGCTTACTAGAAACCTTAACCGAATTCTCATTTGCAGTCTGTGCATCTTTTGGAATAATTTCTTTAGCATTCCTTGAACCAGTCAAGTGTTCACTAGCTTGCTTTTTCCCCGTGGATCCACAGGCCAGGCTAGATATGACATGTTGTTTCGATTCATCGTTCGTTTCAAACTCCTTCGGTTTGCACGGGGCTTTCGACATGTCCTGACGCCTCTCAGTAACCTTATTTTTTTCGGGAATAGAATTTACATTAAGATGGCTCCCTTGAGATCTAATTGTTTTGTCTTTTGACTCCCTGGTGACTGGACTCCTCTTTGCGATACGCCTTGAAAGGAAATCACGAAGTATCCGTGTCAGCTCGTCCATTTCCGCCAAAGTATTGTCCGAGTTGTGGGAGGATGACGAGTTAAGAGAAATGGCCTTATCATTCTGTTTTACATCAGAAGACGTGGAGGCGGTTTTAGCCGTTTTGAGCACCGGGCAGCATCTTTTGACACTGAGTAGATCCGATTGATCTGTTCCTCGGCTGTCAACAAAAACGTCGATGTCCTCTGCTCCCAGGTGTTGAGCCGAGGTCACCTTGTTTTTGGCCTCCGGAAATTTCTTTGATTTAGGTTCCCTGGCAAAAGACGAGCTGCTTGTTTCAGCTGTCGTTCCCACGTCTTTCTTACCGTAGGGCTTCGGGGATAGAAAGATCGAAAAGTCGCGCCTCTTCAACGCCTTTCTCGGTCTCGTCGACACATTTTTGTGAGTACTGAGTGTTTGTCGATGATCTCGATGTCTGTGTCTGTCTGTCTCGTTCATTAGTCTATCCCCCTCGCTGTCCGCCTCTGTAGTGGATTCATGAAAATTCCTGTCTGATTTGTGAATAAAGAAATTATGCGAATCTTTTTCTAGTAAAGTGTCGTACAGTCGTCTCCCTTGTTTCATCTTTAGTGTAAATCTACCGCGTCTAAATTTTTCTTGTTGAATTTTCTGTTGTGCATACCGTCGATGTTCTTCCCCCATGTTAACCTGGCATTTCTTTGAGGTGTGTTCCGTTGTGGGGTTTTTAATCTTGTTCTCACTGTGCGTGCTCTTATGCTGAGCTACATTTTGTCGTTTCAATAGTTTAGCAAATTCCGATGAGCATGTTGGTGAAAAAGACTTATCCTGACTAATTTTTAGCGGCTCCGCCCCTGGCCATATATTGTCCACCTTTGTTGGAGACGCCAGGGTTACCGTGACTCCGTTGCGCCGCCTGATGATTTTCTCAAGATTGAAATCGTGCGGCTTTTTAATTGTCAGCGTCTCAACTGCCAGTTTCCTCAAGTGAACTTTCCCGATGTCTGCGCCAGCTGCTTTACTATTTCTGTCATCCCGCATTTTCTTGTCATGGTGGCTCTTGGCTCCCGGCTTTACGTGACGCCGCTTGTAAAGCCTGACTGAAGGAACAGACAACGCGCTGTCACTGGCTGACCTGTTGGCCTTACCCTGCTGCGCGTACATCGATGTATTAGCATGGCCGTTTATTCCTGTCACCTTCCTCACAGAGTCTGTACCGTCGCGCCAGCTTTTCAATGCCCCGTGGTCTCCCCCACCGATCCCTGTCCTTGTTGTCTTGTCCCGTGTCAGAGAGGTATCATTCTTATTCGAATATGTCACGTCGTTTTTTGGTCTTCTACGTGAACCATTTTCGTTTATGCTGTTCAGGGCCGTTGTTTTGCACTTGAGGGGGGTATTATTCCGCACCCCGCGCCTCTTAATGCACTGGGCACTTGCTAATAGCGCCTTGTGTTTCCCCAGATGCGCGACTGGCCTTTTTAAAGTGTGCGCCATGTGTGAATTATTACCATTTCTAATGACCGCGCGAGCAGCATTTGTCTCAGAACTCGTGAGATTGTTGTTGTTATCTGCCGCAACCGCCACCGAGGCACTGTCGACGGTAGGCTGGATTTTAGCTTTCGAAACGGCCCGAGTTGCGCCTCTGTTTTTTCTTTCGAGGCCGTCGCCAAATATTTTGTCTATGACGAGTCGCACCTGGCATTTCAGATTGTCCTGTTGGTCGTGACCCTGGCCCGGCAGTCTGGCGTCATTGAACTGCTGCTGAAGTCCGGCCATTAGGTAACCTGTAAACTCCTCGACGGGGATGTCGCTGCCGATAATAATCTCAACGTCACGAGAACGGCATTTCTTTGCTTCATTATTTTGAACAGTTTTTTGCTTGTTAAGGGAGTTCGAAACGGCGTCCTTATCAGTTTTGTGCGGATCATCAGCGCCCTTATCCATTGTGTGGGGAGAATCAGTGCCCTTATCCATTATGTGGGGAGTGTCAGCGTCCTTATCCATTGTGTGGGGAGAATGTATGCATTGGATGTCGCTTACTCTCTTGAGACCCGACTCATCGGAATTCCCCTTAGTACTATACATTCGTCTCATATCCATCGCAGCAGAATTGTATTTATCTCGGTTTAATCGTTTCGATTTTCTCGTTTTTGTGTTATATTGACAGACATTTTTTACAATCCACTTCCTGCTCCTTTCCAAGTCTGCAACGGGTCGACGAAATTTGTCATTCAACTGTAAGGCAGACCAATAATGTTTGTAAAATTGATTGTCCGTTAAGGGCGTGGATGCTGTAAATTTCCTTTGCGCGTGAGTGCGGTCTCTACCGACGAAAATTTTCGCCCCTGCCACGACATCTTCATTCAGCGCATGGCGTGACTGCGTCCTGGACTCGATCCAACTTGAGAACCGCGAGAGGGTTGTGCGTGAAGACTGGGCGGCGTCTGTTTTGTTTGACCTGTTCAGGTCACTGAAATTGTCACATCTGGCCCGAAATTTTGCTGCAGCCACCGTCGGGAAAATGACGTCTGTTTTGTACGAGGACGAGACCCTGCCGTTGTAAAGCGTTGGTGCTGAGTGGCGCGCCGAGCTCCCCGATAACTTCCTGTCACGTTTCTGTTGTTTTAACTTTAAATTTTCACGATCCGTGAGCTTTTCAACCGCACGGCCGTTGCTGTCCAGTCCAAATGGCGACTTCTGGGGGTGGTCAAGTGGGGATGTGTGCCGAGGAGTAACCCAAAACTGTCGGCTAGACGATGACCTGATGTTACTGATGGATGTAAGCGAACGTTTGCCTCGCAGCTTTTTCTCCCCATGACATATCGGGGACTCCATCGGATGCTGGCCATTGGGATTTTGTAAGTCAACTTTCACCTGATCGACCTGTGAGTACGGTTTGGGTAGAATGGCATGCTGAATCTTCTCTAAAATTATCGTTTCTTCATTTCTCAGCTCTAGCCACGCGCAAGATATTTGGGGCTTTGACTTCAAGTTCTCTCGGGTTTGATGAGAATCTGCGGTTGGACATCCACTTGTCGTTGTAGAGGGTAAGACCACGGAGCTCAGTGTAGTTTTAAATTCCTCTCGTGTTTTTCCTGCTTGAGCGTGTGCGTCGTTGGAGCCCATCTTCCCTTGAGGCGGTTTACATGCCATCACGTTGCCAGGGAACAAACCCGCTTGTCTCGTTCTCGTTTTTCTCTCTTGCGAGACATCTCCTTGAAACGTCTCCAGCTGTGAGAACAGAGGCCCTCCAGACAACTTCGGATGCGGAGAGTCCCACCTTTTGTCTCGTTTCCCACGGACCTTGTCCAATTTTAACGGTTCGACCGTACCGGGTTTAGTATTTCTCTCATTGGAGTTTTTGAGCGTGTAGTGTCGAGACGACTTTCTTTTGTGACTTTGAGGAGTTGAAACTTGTTCAGTGGAATCCGGGCATTCCCGTGATTTGCGTGGGGATTTCCGTGACGTTAGTTGGGATTCTTGTCGCTGTGCCCGTAAAGTTTCTGAGTAAGTTTTCGCTCGTCTTAACGTTGCCTTCTGGTAGAACATGCCCTGATCTTTTCGCGAGCTTGGAGGAATAACGATATTCTCCGTAAGCTTTCCTATCTCGTTGAACAAAGACGCCCTTGTTCTCCCCGCCACGTCCCCTGGCCATCTTTGATAGAAGCACGCGGAACTCTTCTCACTGGAGTGCGTGCTTTGATTCACACCCGACTGGACGGTGGGTTTGTTGTCGGTCTGATCTAGAAAGCCGGTCGACAGTTGACGGGACGAGTCACTCGGCTCCTTCTCCGTGGACGGACTGTCCCCAAGAGACGGCGTCTCCACGCGCGAGCTTGTAAACTGTGACCTAAACTTACGGTGAGCGTGATTTTCATCGTCCAGATTTAGTTGGTTGCGAGATGAGTTCCTTCTTGGCTTAGACCGTCGCAGCGAGCGTTCCGGCATGTTATCATTGGACGTGCCAGACGACTCGTCAACAGCCATCGTCACCTCTTTCTTCCTCGGGCTGGAATCCTTGTCAACACCACGGGCGCCCAGCCTCGTCAGTGGAGCCGTGTCGTCTGTAATAGACGTCACCTGGCTGCTGGCTTCCTTGGTGGACTCGTTGCTTGTCAAATGGCCACCTCTAAGTTTTGTCCCTTTCCACGTGATGTCGCGTTTCGGTGAATTTTTCAGATCTGATTTATCTTTCGGTAAGAAATACACCTGCGTGAACTTTGATTGCGTCTCCCCTTGTGAGGGATCGGTCACCTCTAAGGTTAGGGATGAGATTGTATCAATGTCACTTGTTGTAGTCTGTTTCCTGCTGGTCAGACAGGACGGAGACGTCAACGCCACGCTCCTTTGAAGAGGAGATGTAGACAGGACCAATTTTATTTTCCGGTAATCTAAATCCGTGGTAGACGTGGACATTGATGAGCCGCCATTCACGTTACTCCTCAGTGTCAAATTCTGAGGCAGTTTCTCTTGCGTTGAGGGGGCCCCCACTTCCGTAGCTAGTGGCCTGCCCCCTAAAGATGATCCGTGAAATGTCTTTGTGCTCATCAAGTGACTCTCCCCCATCATCAAATGTTGTCTCTTAGATTCTTTTTTAACCCGTTCTTCGTCCAGACCCCCGTGCATCAACGTCTTGCTCCTCCCGGCCGCGGCGGCTGCTGCTGACGTTTGTTGGACGTTTCCGGCCAAGTTTTGTTGATGTGATGGTTTTCTCAGTCTATTCCTCTTTTTCGGCGCCACCGGCGTTGACTTTAGGGAGGAATCTGATTTATAATCGAGCCCAGTCGAAATGAGGTACTCAATGTCGTTTTTCAAGCTCGACACTTCGCTAACATTGGCCGAAGAGTGGACGCTATAGGTCATAGCTGTAATGGACCTGCAGACAGTAGGTCTCTTTACGGAAGTCTTGAGAGGTGAATCGAATTTTCCAGAAAGCTTTCTTGGTGTTGATATCATAGAGACAACCCTCACAGCACCCGTTCTTATTAGTTTTTGTTCTACTCCTTGTTCAGTTTGGTCAGTATGACGATTTTGGTCAATGCGACCATAATCGTCGAGGTTTTCAACACTGTCAGTCCGAACATTCCGGTCGAGATGGTTAGTGCGACCAGTTATGTCTAAGTGGTCAGTGCAGATGAATGGACTATTTCCAACGAACAAAGACGGTTTAAACGCTACCAATTTGCTGTCGCCCCCTAGACTTTCGTTTAACAATGAATAAATAGTCTTGATGCTCATGGATTGATTGATGAGTTTGTTCTGTAGACCTTCCTTCATAGCCGCGTCCAAAGAGGGTTCTTCTTTTGGCATCTCGGAAACAATCACTTGAGTGGATGCGTGTTTTGAAAGCTTTGGTTCCAGAGGCTGCACTTGATCACTTTGAATTAGGGTGAGCTTAGCTCGAATCGAAGATTCCTTGTCACTCATGAACCGTGTGCTGGCCCTAGGACTAACAGCAGGTACGCTGAAATTTTGCTGCGCCCTTTTGATTTTCAAGTGGGTCGATCCCGGCGCCGAGGAGTCACACACGATGCAGGATCTGCAATGGGCGTGATCCACTGAGGTTATGTCCATTCTCTTTGAACCACCGGGCTTTGCATCACCATTAACCTGATTTAGATTCAAAGCCCCATCTTGGCCCTGCCTTCCGGCAAAGTTTTCGGGTGATCTTCGCTCCATACATCCACTCGATCCGCACATATTCTTCTTCCTAACATTTCCCGTAACTGCCTGCCGATTCTTAAATTGGATTTCTTTGTTCTCGTCTGAAGCCACACCTGCCATGTGCAATGGACTCGGTAGTTCGCTCTCCGCCTCGTCAAAGTAGTCATCTTGCATGAGTTTCTCTTCGACAAAACGCAGTAAGCATTTCAACGTCTTCTGGTGTTCCCTTGATCCTTTTATCAAAGGTGAGTGCATTTTTACTCCTTTCAATTTCGATCGGTTGCTCGTTTTTGCCAGGTCTCTGAAGACATATTTCTGCAAGAGGAGCACGTAAATTTCTCTCTCCAGTTCATCCTCATCCATGTCTAAATTTCCGAAATCTAGAGCTACACCATCTCCTCCAGTGAAACCTTGATTCGGTTTAGGTGTCCCGGCGCCCGTACTTTGCCCGTGATTCATTTGATCACTGGCAGCTGTCGGCTGAGGTGCTCGGGCGACATTTGTTGAGGCCTGGTTATCGCTGACAATAGTTTCGACGGATTCCTGGTCACGCAAATTCTCAGGAACCTGATTCACTGGCAGAGATTTATCCAAAGTGTCCCACCCCGTATACAGCTGCAGTATATTCGGAGAGCTATTTACGTTTCTTCGATCCTTGTGACGGTTCAGCATTGGCTCGGACTTTGCACTTGTCCTACCAAAATAAGTTTTATCAAGTTCTCTGTCGTTCTTTATAAACCGAAGTTCTTTAGGACCGGCCAGAGAAGCGGGGAATCCTTTAAAATGTCCAGGTCTTTGTGAACAAGCTTCTTGTGGAAGGCTCCGTGACTTCGTTCCCCCCTTTCGTTGCCAGCCCTGTAATCTATCCTGACTATCCATTGGTTGTCCTTCTTCTGTCACACTTGATGACTGAATATTTTCATCAAAACTACTAATACGGTGGGTTTTTATTACTGAAACACTGTGGCTTTTTCCAGAGATCTTATCGTAAGGTTCATTTGTGTCCATACATTTAGTGCGACCAGACGCCTGCTCGTGATGAAATTCAGCTGAAAGCAAACCCTTCTTTTGAATTTTGTTCTCACGAATGCCCTTAATATTGATGTTCAGTTGGGTCCTGCCTTGGGATCCTGGGATCTCACAAAGTTTTTCAATTGAATTCGGCGGGACGCGCATTGTTAAATTTTTGTCATTTTCAAGCTCTCGTCGCTGTTTCAAAATCTCCAACACGTCCGTCTCGCTGGCACTTTTGCCAGAGCGTTTGCTAAAGTCTAGGAAATCCTCCAAACCTGACCGTTGGATGGGTTCACTCTCCGTGGACGCCCTGCTCGTCAACTCTGGTGTTTCTTTGATACTTCTGGTGGGGCGTCGTGTTTGCTGCTGATCATAATGCGTTGCAACCATCGACTCCCTGGTGACTGCTGTCATGTCTTTTTTCGACGAAGCTTTCTCCGCAGTCTCCGCTTGGGTAATCCCTTGCATGGTCTCGGCGTGGAGACGCCGCTGTTGGTGTTTTCTTGTGTCAGCCTGTTCTAGCCCCCGGGACCACCCACGTCCCCAAATGGTGTTTAAGGCTTTTCTTGGCGTCCTGGAGCTTAGAAACTTGGTAAATTCTTCGTTCTGTTCCTTCCAAGATATATCATTGTCAACGACAGACGGACTACTGTCACCTGTATTTTGAACGGGCTCTACTGTGTTAAGACGAGCCATTTCAGTTTGTAAATTTACTTTTATTCCCGTATCTTTCACCGATGGCTCAAACTGTATTACGTCACATTCTGGGATGTAACTTTGTAAATCATGACAGTGGCTGATTACCGGCAGTCCTTCAAAGTCGTTACCATCGCTACATGTACTGCTGGTTGTTACTGGGGCGTACTTGGTACCATTGTAGTTTGACAGGCGATGTTTCGCCCCCCTCAAGATCCTAATCGATTTGTTCTCACCTCTCTTTTTGTTTATTGCTATTTCTTCGCTGCCGCCTTTCCTTCTAGCGTTCCCGTCATCCACATTGCGCTTGGATTTCTTGCAGCCGCGGACAAACTGCTTATAAAATCTCTTCTGTTTAGGATTATACCACGTCCTCGTGGTCACGTGACAGTCCTCATAATCATCACCATCATCCATGGCACCTTCACTGGAAGACGTCTCCGTTAGCATCCGTCCACGTGCCGTGACGGTTGCCTCTAGACGCTCGCCAATCCTATCTCTCGCGCGTCTGTCACTCTCTCCCTTTTCTGCGTGTGACGCCTGTCGCAGCGGACTCATACTTTCAATAGCGCTCACCCCAGCTCCGTGTTTCCAAACAGTCCTGTGTCTCTCGTCAGCTCTGTGCCTACCATCAGACCCGTACATCCCGTCAGCTCTATATCTCCCGTACCTACAGCTCGTACACGGCTTTAAATTCCAGTCTTTGGGGAGGTGC
Source organism: Omphiscola glabra (assembly GCA_964017045.1). NCBI lineage: Eukaryota > Metazoa > Mollusca > Gastropoda > Lymnaeidae > Omphiscola > Omphiscola glabra. Next base: position 4,135,842 of record OZ024809.1, on the reverse strand, counting down.
TTGGGCCACAGCTCGTCAACGATGGGGTTGTCGAAATTTTCATACTCTGTAAGACTATGAAACGTTGTCATGTCGGACGAAGAGTGCTTGATGGAACACTGCTCGGCCTCAGATCTCCCAACGGTGTAGTTCTTGATGCCCTTGAATATGTTCTGAAAGGCCTTTCCGAGGCTGAGGATCGATTCTTGGCTTTCCCAAAAATTCAAAATGGTTGAAAACCCGGGCAGGGACCTGGGTGAATCTTTGCTCTTCTCTGAACACCTTACTACATCGGCCAGAGATTTTTTTATTTTAATGCTAATCGTATCCTTAGGATCGTCGTCTGCATTCGCTTTCCCGCCTTCTGTGTCGCACAGCGCAGCCCGCTTCTTGCAACTGAATGCTCGGCGCTTGTCCCTCGTTGCAGCCGACTGAGGACTGTACTTGATTGCAGTACTGTGGCCGTAAGGAGAATGTGCAGCAATTTCGGGGTTGCCAACGTAAAGGCAATTACAGTGAGGAAAACTAGGAAACTTTTTGGGTTTGTTCTGTGAACGGTTTCGGCTTCGTTTCTTTTCCCTAATTCCCGAATGATAATGTGTCACGTGGGAATCTGTGTTCGCCATCCTAGTCCTGGAAATGGACTTAGAGGCTAGGCGAATTTTTCGTTTTTGACCTTTTCTCCTGTGATGCGGTTGTTTTTTTCCCCAGCAATCCTCGTTTGTTTTTTGGGCACTGGAGTTTCTCGATTTGATGACAGATTCGTACACAGAGTGACTGTGATTGGTGGGCGTGGGGAACTCCCTTCTTACCATCAACAAAGACCCCGCACTCGTCAAACTACGTGAAGCTCGGACTGTGTTCGCCGAATAACTTCTCGTGCTGGTGGTCAAATTAGGCTCAGATGAGGCGCGATGTAGCTTTCTATTGGAGAAATTGTAGTCCACTTTCTCGGGAATCAGCTTCGTGTTCACTTCCGATTTTCTCTCACGACCAAGACATTTGGGGGGAATTCGTTTTCTTAAAATTTTACTCGAGACCGCTGCGAATTTCGGGGAATAAAGCTCGTCAGAGCTCGGGTAGTTGTACGGCAGCTCCGGAATGCTCCTCATGGTTGATAACGACGACTCGTATCGCTCGGTCCTGCCGTCCCCATTGGCGGACGTAAGCACGTCGCTCTCGGCGGAGAACATTGGAGCCGCTCCACTCCCGCCGCTTGGGACTTTAACCGGTAAATTGGGCGCCCTCTCCGCCAAATTGTCCTTGGCAACGGGCTCCCTCTTGTCACCGTCCCCCCAAGCCACGTTCGCGTTTCCGCGACATTCACTTTTAGACAGGCTCAGATTCCAGCTCGACGTCCGGGATACGTGTGAGTTTGTCGCCTCCATCCCTTCGGCGGCGTTCCCTGCGTAAGAATGTCTTGCCGTCGCAAACTCGGACGACCCCCAAGAAGTGGGGCTCGGCGATGACGAGTAATTGGTCTCCATTGTGGACGTATAAGGGGACGCTGATGTGTCCGACGAGCTCCACATGGATTCACCCGAGTTATCTCCCAAGCATTCCTTAACGGGAGACGATGTGTTCAAATTAAGTTTCCATTGGTTTTCCTTCACGGCGGTTTTTGCCTTGTCTGCCGGGAGAGTGCTCTGTATCTGAACTTTGCTCATCTCATCGTTTTGACTCTCGGGTGCAGACTTAATTCTTTTCGAAAGATTTTGTACTGCTGGTGCCATTTGATTTGTCTGATCGGCCACTCTGGCGTGAAAGTTTGGCACGAGCTCGTCTTGTTTCTGACCAGTGACCAACATGGATTTTGAGGGTAGCGTTTTGCTACAAGTGGGGGCTGCAGACATCAAGACACGTGTAGGCTGGCGTACTGGGATATGCAAGTTCGCACCGAATTCTCGCTTGCTACTCGTTAATTTACTTACACCAGTTTGTGCTTTTTTCTCTAGCCACCCCTCTCCCACACCACGTGCCTTGGCTAGTAAAAGCTGTCCACCTCCAACACCACGTGACTTTCCTAGTGGAAGCTGTCCATCTCCCACACCACGTGTTTTTGACAAGTCGAGTTTTCCACGGCCTGAAACTGTCGTTGTTGCCGCCCTTGACCATCCAAATCCCCAATCTTTTGTCTTCTTAAGTTGACCCCCAGGTGACGTATAAAAGGGAACGCCCAGTGCGACATGCTCCATTTCTGTCCGTTTCGGTCCCGATTTCCCCGTGTTTTTAACAGGATTAAAAGGAGAAGAACTAGGAGCGATTTGTTTCTTCTGTGCCGTCCTAGACCGACTATATAAGCGTTCTCTTGACTTCGCCTCCTTGGCTTTTGTTGTCATGGCACAGCGGAACTGTCTGCGAACCGCTAACTTCGCCCTGCTACCAGAAAGATAACATGTTCTAATAGGGATCCTACTGTATTTGACTGTTTGAACATTTCCAACAGTAGCAATTTTGCTTGGATACGTTTTCGATGAATTTACTTTCATCGTGACACATTCTGTCGACTCTAATTCTTTTCTTTCACAATATGTCTGTATTCGATCAGTCTGTATTCGATCAGTCTGCATTCTACTATTATGTATATTATTAGTCAGTATCTGATAACTATGTACTTGATCATTCTGTATTCGATCAGTCTGTGTTCGACCAGTCTGTATGAGATCCTTTTGTGTTCGATCTGTCTTCCCGTTAGTTAAAGATTCAACGACAGGTTTTAACTCAGCCGTAACAACTTTATAACCAATTGGCGCTTGATTACGAGGCTTTTGATCACGGGGCTTTTGGCCGAGGGAAACTTGTACATTTCTTATTTCGCATCGGCCATTATTTGTCCTTGTATCTTTGACTTTGAGCCCTGTCGTACCACTTTGGTCACGTGACTCCCATTGACCTAAATTCGGCTTTCTAAACTGTCCAGTGCTCAACTTCAGCTCATGTGCGCTGTAGACGCTTTTGCAATGCTGAGGGTCTTTGTTAGCTTTGTCCCAGGTCTCGGCAGGATAAGTCGTGTCTACAAATCCGTTGGTCAGTTTCGAATCTTTGGTCGGTTTTACATTTTCAGCTGCCATTTTCTTTAATGGTTCGTGTCTACCACTTGTTATGTGCTGAGCTGATGGGTTGACCCTCGAGTCCATGGCCACAGATACAGTTTCCTGTCTCTTCCGTCTGTTTCGGTCGTCTATCAAACACGTCAAGAACTCGTTTTCTTTTATCTTCGCCATGATCGCCTCGTCTTTTTGCTTCTGGGCCAGGCGGTCCTCGGGACTCTGGTGTGACAGAAACCCAGCGGTCAAAGGGCCCTCGTTGCACTTAGCAGGAATGAAGCTGTCTTTCTGTTGCGGGTCATCCGAAAATTTTGCGGCAATCTGGGCATTTTTCGTTCCAACGTTGTTGTGAGTTTTAATTACCTGGTCTTGTCGGTTTTGAACGTCCTTGGGGAAGTCGAGCCTCTTTGGGACAGCATTGGCAAATGGTTTAGAATCTCTTGTCAATTTCTTTTTCTCCGGGCTTGAAAAGCGATTGATGAAGAACCGAGGCGGTTCGCTCGCGATGGGTCTTTTCCGCAAGCTTCTTTTCTCGGCATCCTTCCAGGGCTCGGGACCTATATGTTTCAGGCTGGAATTCGACTGCTTCAAACAACGAGCGATCCTGGGGCTGATGTTGGGTTTGTTGACCCCCTGTACAGCTTTCCCCCGCTGATTCAATTCACACTTCACGACATCAGGAAATTCTTTGTACTTGGCCGGCATAATTGACTTCCTGAGATTAAACGTCCGGGTCGCCGCGCCGTCTTCGCTGATGGAACGGGGGTTGATTGTGGCAAGATCTTCAAATTCGCGAGAGGTCAAGATGTCATTAATGACATGTTCATCAACTTGTCTGACAACCTCTTCGCCCTTCACCGGCTGAGTGTATTGGACATCGTTAATTTTGCCTTCCAACTGTCTACTAAACGTGCCCATTTTTTCGTCCATTGTGCCTCCGGTATTTTTATACTCGTTCTTCGCGCAGTCATTGGTTTCCCTGGCATCGTCTCGGTGCTGCTCAGCTTCCCCCTTTAAAAACTCCTTGTAAGACTGCACAATAGCCTTCACCTTTTTCTGCATTTCCGCTGCTATTTTGGGATCCATGAGGGTCCTCGTGCACATCGCCTTCGTAGTGCGTGCTTTTCGATCCCTTGCCTGTGATTTAGACCCCGTGGTGTCCTCGTTGAGAGTCGGCGACGTCCAACATGTGTCCGTCTCGTCGCACCTATTCGCTGCGGTTCTTTTCGACCTGTCTGCGTTCATCGCTGCGTACAAAGGGCTCGTGTTCAATCTCTGATCACAGCATTTTATCAAACCAACCTTTGACCGCTGCCTGGCCAGCTTGCTGCGTTCTATTTTCAAAAGTGATTGAGCCCTAGCGAGGTTCATGCTGTCGTTGGCCGACAGCGGGTCTTGTTTGAAGTTATCGGGTACAGGGTTGTCCATCCGAGTTTTAAATTCTGTGGCCTGCTGTGTCATCACACCAGAGCGAGCTTGATTGTCTTTATTTTGTGATGTCACTTCCCTGGCCAGAGTTTGGACATTTATTTGTTGTTTTCTGGTGGCCATCACCGGATGAATATCCGGTACAAAGGGAACTGACAGAAATTCCTCGTAATTAAAGCTGTCATCGCCATCTTTTCCACCTTGAGCGTGATTGCTTAAAAACATTTCCATCCCATGTACAGACGACCTCTGCGAGTTTTCATCTTTCGTGCGATTGATACCTTTACATTTCTGCGCAGGTACAGTCAACGGAAAATCGCTGTCTTTCTCAAAGACGTCTTTGAATTGTGCGTCATCGGGAACGTCGAATCCGCAGAGGAAGGGAGTCTGGGAAGAGTGGTAGTTCTTGTTGACCACCACCGCCATGTCCTCAACTAAAGGGCAGGAACTTCCCAGTCCATGTGTAGTGACGCGCTTCCACGGCTTTTCCCTGAGATCTCGCTTTTCGCGCCTCGTCATCCACAGCGGGTCGTCTTGGAATCTCGAGAGCGTAGATTCCTGCTGGTGTCTTTTGGGCTCGTTTCGATTCGTCAGTTTGTCGTCACTACCCTGAGACCAAACGGACGCACAGTCCATGGACTGCTCGAGATTCCGAGGCCACTTCGATGATTTGACCTGGTTTTCGTAAACGTCGCTGATCTGGGACGCCGCGGCGCGCCTGCGGCTGTTGTTGTTCCGTCCGAATACCGGGGAGCGATCGCACCAATGAAGGAGTCGCGGTCCGGACCATGTACAAGGATGAGGGCGTGTCTCGTCCGTGATTCCATGTTGAAAAGATGTTTGGATCCCGGATGCCTCGTTGGTCTCCTGTTTGCAAACGCTCATGATGTTAGTCCCCGTCCGTCGCAGCTGAATAAGGCTGTCGATTACCAGCCAACGTCGGTTAGGTCGTTTGGTGCAGTTCATTTTCCGGTTTCTCCTCGATCGTCTCACCTTCAAACCATTCGTGGCGGTGACCCTACTTTGAGCGTGTGGTCGACGCTTTCTAGTATGTTTACAAAAACCTTGTCCGCTCGGGTTTAGATGTGGACGTTTAGAAATGAGAAGTAGGCGAGTGTTTCCAATCAGACGCATGGTATCAATTCGTGTCGTGTCAGAGTTGATATGGGATGAATTGTTATTGGAATCAGAGGTAGTCTCATTTGAGTACAAGAAAGTCGACGGTACATTAGTGACGGAGATCTGGCTCAAAACCAACCAGGCGGCAACCGTAACCTCTTGCTTGTAGACACATATTATGCACTGAGCGAGGATTCCCGAGACTGATATTATATCATGGATGATTAACTCCGTGCACGCCTTCTCTGGCGCGTGGTTATAAAACGAGACCAAAAATACAGGACTTGAGAAAATAACAGAATTCTTTTCCTTCGTCTTGGAACGCATTGTTGAAATAATTGTCATAATTTCACAGTCGCTGTCATAGAAGCTAGTTAAAGCCCGCGTCGGGTCATCTGGTGTAATCAGCATCAAACAAGATGGAGGATCTCGATTTACTGGTCTTGTGATGACATTCCAGTTATCATCATAACTTCGTTCTTTATGTTCCTGGCTTGTAAATGTCCTTCCAGTCAAACAAGAAATTTCACGGTCAATTTTTTTCTGATAACAGCTAGATTTTTTATATGAGTGTACTTGGCATAACCTTTTCAATGTAATACTCAGGTAAATGTGACCTTGTCGTAAAAATAAGTAACCTTTACGGTCCCAGGGGTGTACAGTTTCTTGTGCGCTGACCATTTTCATATCTCTTGAAATGTCATTTTGGCAGTCCTCTACGTTATTTAGTATCCAGTGCCAATCCCTGGCTTTACAACACGGCTGGAACACGACACACGGCTGTGACACACCACACGGCTGAAACACAACATACGGATGTGACAATGACACACGTAACAAAACATTTCGATCACTTCCGTTAAAACGGGGGCCACCAATTGCCATAGTGATCCAAACACAATTTTCCTTTAATTTCCTTCCAGCAGCTCTTCGCTCTGAACTGTCTCTGAACATTGCCTCGTTCTCGACTGAAGCTCTCTCATTGTTCAAGCATTGGAATGTGTCACGTGAACTGGTTGCGTCATCGTCCGTTCCTCCAAAACATTCACTGAACACACGCGCCATGTATGTGTTCAGAACACAGCTATAGTGTTTACACAAGTCGGATGCGCTCTTACAAAAATTATGTCCAGATGGTGTAGAAAATAAAACGTCGTCCGATGTCCTGTGCCGACCGTCCAAGTAACTCCACAACAGAAACACGCTGCTATCAACGTCTTTGAAGTAACCAGAGAAGTTTTCATTGCAAAGCGGGCACCCACCTACGCGTCCGTCAAGGCGATCGGTCAAATTTCTGCTTGCCAATGCCCCGACTCCGCAGCCGTTCCAGATTGATTCACGGTGCGTCACAGCTGTCCATCTATTGTCCGCTCTGGCTGACGTCGTCACTCCATCGCCCCAACGATCTCGCCCGAGTCCACTCACTGAAATAGAACCAAAGTGCAGTCTGTGCACCTAGCCATTGGTTGTGTCCAACTGATTGTTTCGTGTGTTCCTTCCCTTAATACTCAATGTAGCTTAGTCTCTAATTCACATCGCACTAATTAAATAATCTCTAATCACATACTCTCTTCTCCAAAGTGACATCCAATTAAAAAAGCTTTATTTTTACAAGGCCACAGATAACAAACAGGGATTTAAAAAAATATTTTTTGTTTGTTACGTTGTTGTAATCTATTCATTAACTTTGTTGTACCGTAAGTAAATTACGCTCCACAAATTTTAACACTGACAAATAAGACACGATCGCATGCATTGGTTGCATATATAAAATAAATTACTGTCTAACAAGGTTTGGCGTTGCTGATCAATTTATATTTCAAAAATACTTTTTTCACTCTCTAAAAAAACCGAAAGATAAAGCAAGGGCAATAGTGATTTCAAAAGGCGTCGTGATACGCAAAAGTAATTCTCGTGGTGAACTGTATCCCAAGTGAGTCGGACAAACAACAGTGGCAATTGATTTCACTGGTTCTCATAATAAGCCATCGACCCCTTTTGTGTTTCTGTAAAGCCCGATCCCAATTTTTAAAAACACATTTTTGTTCATAAAAGTATTTTTCTCATGATTGCTTTTGATAATTGCAATTAAGACAGGGATATAACCCAGAGAGAAGTGTTGGGCCTTGTCACCACCCCTGACACAATGACCGTAAGATGAAACCAGAACTTGTACTCACCATCACTTATCATAGAGGTGCTCATCGTCTCCTCATCGGACACAAGGTCGTAAGGACTACACCACCAGGGGTCATGGGCGTCCAGGTAGATGTCGTGGTTGGGCAGCCAGCAGTGCATGGCCCACTCTTCGATCACAGCCGAGTCCAGCGCCCTCCTGGACAGAGGAAGGAGGACGGTGACACGTGTTTACTGCGGGCCATACTACGCCCCACGGGGTGGGCGACTATCTTCGATGACCATTAGATGTATAGCTTAAGGTTAATTTAATTAGATTTCAAAATTCTATTCTTTATATGATAATTAAACAATCCCCTAAACGAAAGCTTTACGCATAAATCCATTTTTCATTATTTTATTTTATTTTAACATTCTAATAACGCACCGGCTTTTAAGCCTCAAATTTATTTCACCAACTACGTCAGAAGAACAAAACAAAATATCACGCACAAAACGCACTTGCGATATTAGTTTAATTAGGATCTCATCTAGCGCAGTTAGCGATAATTTTATTTCGTGAAATCAGGTCATCATTTGTCCTTCAGGTCGTCATATGTCCTTCAGGTCATCATCATATTTCCTTCATCTTCCCATTGAAAAACCAGGTAAGACTGACATATGAGGGTGGGGGGTGAGGTGGAAATGTACATTTTGATATAACACGTCGGTGGCAGCGAGTCTATGTGCAAAGTTTCAGCTCGGTAGGTTGACGGGAAGTGGGTCAATTAGCCGTTCGAAGATTTTTTTCCACCCAGCCAGAAACACGTGAAAAATTTTTTTTAGTTAATATAAAGGATTTTTAAAAAAAAATATTTAGACCAACACCGACAGTAGCAGACACAACCCAAATTCATTCACACGTACAAAACTGAAAGAACGTTGTCCTGTATTCGTCCATGAAGAAGGAGAGACACCATCTGAGGTCTTCAGTGGCATTAAATAAATGTTACCTGTATCGTGTCCCATGTATCATGTCAACTTGTGTTATATTACCTGTATCGCGTCCAATGCTTAGTGTCACCTGTGTCGCGTCACCTGTGTCGTGTCGACCCTGTAACTTCACCGTCTTTATTGTGTCCTCGACCCCCAGGTGCAACCCGTACAGGACAAACCTGAACTTCTCTGAGAGAGGAATCTTGCTCGGCCGACTGCAGTCCATAAGCGACTCCCGCCAGCGCCGGTACTGTATCAGAAGGTCTGCCCGTTTCCTGGGGGCGTTCGGTGAGTCTGTTCTCAGCGGGATGGCTGATTTGTTGTGAAAGCCCCCTGTTGGACCGCTGGACAATCGCCGGACAGGTTGAATTCTGGGAAGCTCCCTTGAAAAATCCAGAGAAAATTTGTTTTAAAGTTATTAATACGGCAACACATCTAAACAATGATACGATAACACATCTAAACAATGATATAAAAACTACAACGTGTTTACTGGTAATCATGACACAAAGAAACAATAGAACCTTTGAAATACTACGTCAGGCTATATTTTTAGAATTAAGCCACGGTGTAGTCAGGAAAGGAAATAGAAATGAACATGGAAGCTTCGTGTGTGTTAAGAGTTGGACTCTCTTTTGTGTACTTACATGTACGAGTAATCTGCTGTCTGTGTGTCATTCCACTGTGGACAAAATAGAGTAGAGGGTGATGCTTGACCATTCGATCATCTGGATAGTGTCATAATAATATCTAGAGTTGGATTATCTTGACATGATCATCAGATTATTTATACTTGACCACTAGATTATTTTGAAATGGCAATCAGATTCTTTTTACTTGACCACTAGATTATCGTGACATGGCCATCAGATTATGTATTTATACTTATGGTCGTATGTCGGATCTGCTCAATCTACGGCCTAACGTACTGTCGTGGTAATCGGACGAGACTTGACCTCACCTGACTCGTCTGTTGATCTCTTAATGAATCTTTGTCTTTCAACGGAAGGGCGCTCTGGAGATGATAGAGTACACATGTATGGTGCACTGATTAAACAAATGTGTTTTGCACTGATAAAAATTTGTAAAACACTGAAATTAGAAGCAGTAGCAGGCAATACACCTACATGGCCCTGAAGGTAATGTACCTTTATGACCCCGAAGTCAATAGACCTATATGGCCCTGACGGTAATAGACCTACATGGACCAGATGATAATAGACCTACATGGACCTGAAGGCAATAGACCTATATGGCCTTGAAGGTAATAGACCTACATGGACCTGGGTATGACCTCATTTTTAATACGAAGATTGAAATTTGTCAAATACCACAATCAACTACTGTTTACAGGTGAGAAATTATATTAACCCCCCCCACCCCCCCACCCCCCCACCCCCCCATTGTGTCTAAGACAGCAATGTTTAGAATTGTAGACTAATAAGGGAGTGTCTATGAGTTTTTATTTTTCGAAACAGTTACTTACCATTACTAAGTTTTAGCAAAATCACATGATTAAAAAACATATGTATATGTATGATATCGTTTTCCGCCCCCCACCCTGCCTATCCCACACCCTAGCGGTCTACTTGTTTTAAACCATGAAGCCTATAACTATGTGTTTGAATTTAACTAAAACGTTAACAAAATTATGTCAAGAGTGGTATGATTGACATGTGGGAGACAAATTGTGACAAGAGTGGTATGATTGACATGTGGGAGACAAAATGTGACAAGAGTGGTATGATTGACAATGGGGAGACAAATTGTGACAAGAGTGTTATGATTGACATGTGGGAGACAAAATGTGACAAGAGTGGTATGATTGACAATGGGGAGACAAATTGTGACAAGAGTGGTATGATTGACATGTGGGAGACAAAATGTGACAAGAGTGGTATGATTGACAATGGGGAGACAAATTGTGACAAGAGTGTTATGATTGACATGTGGGAGACAAAATGTGACAAGAGTGGTATGATTGACAATGGGGAGACAAATTGTGACAAGAGTGGTATGATTGACATGTGGGAGACAAAATGTGACAAGAGTGGTATGATTGACAATGGGGAGACAAATTGTGACAAGAGTGGTATGATTGACATGTGGGAGACAAAATGTGACAAGAGTGGTATGATTGACAATGGGGAGACAAATTGTGACAAGAGTGTTATGATTGACATGTGGGAGACAAAATGTGACAAGAGTGGTATGATTGACAATGGGGAGACAAATTGTGACAAGAGTGGTATGATTGACATGTGGGAGACAAAATGTGACAAGAGTGGTATGATTGACAATGGGGAGACAAATTGTGACAAGAGTGGTATGATTGACATGGGGGAGACAAAATTGTGACAAGAGTGGTATGATTGACAATGGGGAGACAAAATTGTTACAAGAGTGGTATGATTCACATAAAGGAAACAAAATTGTGACAAGAGTGGTATGATTACCATGGGGAGACAAAATTGTGACAGGAGTGGTATGACTGACATGGGAGAGACAACATTCGACAGGAGTGTTATGACTGAGATGGGGAGATGTTACTAGCATGTAATCCGAGATGGATAACAGACGATATGCCATGAAGTTGTAGACATGTTTGGTCCAATGTCTTATTTAGCCACCGGTCCTGGTACAGATCGCCTTGTACGTACCGATGTTGATAGTGACCCCTCCATGAAACTGTTCTTACACTTGACCATCTGAAATATTACATCAAACTTAAAGGACTATAACGCCAAATATTTCATCTACCACCCCCAACCCCATGAAATTTTAACGCAAAAATGTGTGGGGGGAGAGGGGGGCTTTATATGTTATAAAATAGCTTTTTAAATATTAAATTCATATATTTATGAACATATTACGACTTCATATTAGGCACTGTGACAGTCATTCTTAGCATTGTGACAGTCATTCTTAGCATTGTGACAATCATTCTTAGCATTGTGACTTTCATTCTTAGCACTGTACCAGTCATTCTTAGCATTGTGACAATCATTCTTAGTATTGTAACTTTCATTCCAAGCACTGTGCCAGTCATTCTTAGCATTGTGACAATCATTCTTAGCACTGTGCCAGTCATTCTTTGCATTGTGACAATCATTTTTAGCACTGTGTCAGTCATTCTTAGCATTGTGACAATCATTCTTAGCATTGTGACAATCATTCTTAGCACTGTGCCAGTCATTCTTAGCATTGTGACAATCATTCTTAACATTGTGACGGTCATTCTTAGCATTGTGACAGTCATTCTTAGCATTGTGACAGTCATTCTTAGCATTCATTCTTAGCACTGTGTCAGTCATTATTTGCACTGTGCCAGTCATTATTTAGATCGTGTCAGTCTTTCTTAGCACTGTGCCAGTCATTATGTCTGCGTCGTAACAAGTAGTTCAATAGATAATCCGCCAGGAAGGGCAGAAAGTGCCCAGTGCATATCTTGACCACCACGTCATCACAAGCACTAGCTTCTTTGTGTTTTATTTTATGCACCCTGGGTCAGAGAGTTACTCACAGAGTACTGGTCGAGATGGCTCAGGGTCTTCTTGGTCAGCTGAAATACGAAGATGTCATTGGCATTGTGTCAGTAGGTGGTTGTGTCAGTAGGTGGTAGTGTCAGTAGATGGTTGTGTCAGTAGGTGGTTGTGTCAGTAAATGGTTGTGTTAGTAGTCAGTAGGTGGTTGTGTCAGTAGATGGTTGTGTCAGTAAATGGTTGTGTTAGTAGTCAGTAGATGGTTGTGTCAGTAGTCAGTGGATGGTTGTGTCAGTGGATGGTTGTGTCAGTAGTCAGTAGATGGTTGTGTCAGTGGATGTTTGTGTCAGTAGATTATTGTGTCAGTAGATGATTGTGTCAGTAGATGGTTGTGTCAGTAGATGATTGTGTCAGCAGATGGTTGTGTCAGCAGATGGCTGTGTCAGTAGTTGGTTGTGTCAGTAGATGGCTGTGTCAGTAGATGGTTGTGTTAGAAATAATTATGTCAGTAGATGGTTGTGTCAGCAGATAATATTGTTTCACCCCCACCCCCAACACAGCCCACCTATCCCACGCCACCGAGCTTTACCACCCATCCCCAGGTCCCTCTCTCACATCAATCGTGTATTGTTTTAAGAAAATATATGTGTTTTAAAAACGATTTAACGTTTTGTTAAGCCCAAGCCTTGACTCACCAGTGGACTGATGTCTGCTAGCTCACTTTGTCTCTTCATAGCCTGTGGACAACAAAAATACATTCACATTTACACCTTTATGAACTGATCATTTTGTGTGTGCCACATACTACATACGACATACTACATGCACATATTTAGTCAACAATATGAGATTAAATATAAAATGGAATGGACCCGTAGCTAGGGCTGCCCGATGCAAAAGTGATGAAAGGGGGACAGTTCATGTTGAGAATGTCTGAAAAGGAAGACTTTTATTTTTAAATTAGGGCATGTATAAATAAAATAAAATATTAAAGTTTATTCTGAAATAAACAAAAAATGTGCCCAAAATTAAAATAACGTTACGGCATATGTGTACATTGGATACCAATTAGGCATTTAAATATACTTCAAAGACCTGGGTAAAGGTATGTTTGACAACGTTTCCTCATTTCTTTAGAGATAACTATACAAATTTTGAGCATGTTATATTTTAAAAATTGTATTGTTTGCATTACCAGGTTCATGGAGGACATATTAAGGTTCATGGAGGACATATTAAGGTTCGTGGAGGACATATTAAGGTTCATGGAGGACATATTAAGGTTCATAGAGGACATATCAAGGTTCATGGAGGACATATCAAGGTTCATGGATGACATATTAAGGTTCATGGAGGACATATTAAGGTTCATGGAGGACATATTAAGGTTCATGGAGGACATATTAATGTTCATGGAGAGGATTTTTTTAAAATTGAAAATTGAGGATATCCTCTCCTTTGAAATAACATATGACAAAACAAAGGGTAGTAGATCAGCACCCTCTCCTCTCCAACCCGGTTTTGCAAACTGTCAGTAAATATATATATAATATTTGAGAAGCTATATTTATGAAGTTTATTTTAAAAATATGTCCGCTAATTTTTAAAATTGTTGACCATAATTTATTTGTTTTTAAGTTGGCAGCCCCCCCCCCCGCCCCCACCCACACTTCTCTTTTTTTACAAACACCTTCCACAATGTGAACTATATCCAAAGATGAATAAATTACAATTTCTGAACGTGATATTGTTAAAGAAGTCGCCAATTCACTGAGCTGGATCACCTCCTTCCTCAACAAAGATCTAGCTACTCTCTACCAGACCACAACCATGGATCAGTGGACTCTACCAGACCACAAACATGGATCAGTGGACTCTACCAGACCACACATTTGTATCAATGGACTCTACCAGACCACAAACATGGATCAGTGGACACTACCAGACCACACATTTGTATCAATGGAATTTACGAGACCACAAACATGTAACAGTTGACTCCAACAGACCGCAAACATGTAACAGTTGACTCTATCAGACCACAAACATGTAACAGTTGACTCTAACAGACCACGAACATCAGATAGATTCTATCAATGGACTCACCCGTTTGTCGTCGTACGTGGACGTTCTTACAGGTGACAACTCCAGCATAGTCCGCTGGAAATTGCACCAACAAAAGATATTAATGCTGGACCAAATTAATCTTTATATAATGTATACTTGAGCCATTTTATAATTTTAAAATCACGTCTTTGTCTAAATATAGATGTGGCATTGAGTGTTGATATATGTTAAATGCTGCTAGTTGGTTGGTGCGGAAATAACAATGGCGATCACTTGAGTTTTTAACCATTTCCTATTTCTTGATGTATTTTCATTTGTCCTGTCCGCTGAAGAAGGCTCTTCGCTGAAACGTCTTTGTCTTTTATCCAGTCTTTGATCCAAGCTTCCACATAAATTGTTCTATTTCCATCACACGCCTTGAATGCAGTCCTTCATTTATTATGTCTTATCGGAACAGGTGCGTTTGTATTACCTGTCTAAGTCTGTTTGTCTTACCTGACTAGTTAGGCGTGTCTTACCTGGCTAAATATGTGTGTCTCACCTGACTAGGTATGCGTGTCTTACCTTTCTAAATATGTGTGTCTTAGCTTGCTAAATCTGTGTCTTACCTTGCTAAATCTGTGTGTCTTAGCTTACTAAATCTGTGTGTCTTAGCTTGCTAAATCTGTGTGTCTTAGCTTGCTCAATCTGTATGTCTTACCTTGTTAATTTTGTGTGTGTTAGCTTGCTAAATTTGTGTGTCTTACCTGGCTAAGTCTGTGTGTCTCACCTGACTAGGTATGCGTGTCTTACCTGGCTAAGTCAGTGTGTCTCACCTGACTAGGTATGCGTGTCTTACCTTGCTAAATATGTGTCTTACCTGGCTAAGTCTGCGTGTCTCACCTGACTAGGTAGGCGTGTCTTACCTGGCTAAGTCTGCGTGTCTCACTTGACTAGGTATGCGTGTCTTAACTTTCTAAATCTGTGTATCACCTGACTAGGTATGTTTGTCTCACCTGACTAGGTATGTTTGTCTCACCTGACTAGGTATGTTTGTCTCACCTGACTAGGTATGTTTGTCTCACCTGGCTAGGTATGTTTGTCTCACCTGACCAGGTATGTTTGTCTCACATGGCTGTCTGTGTGTCTCACCTAACCAGGTATGTTTGTCTCACCTGACCAGGTATGTTTGTCTCACCTGGCTAGGACGGCTCCTATCCTGTAAGACAGTTGTGACATCATCCCCTGTCTTCGAGCGAAGTTGCTCAGGTGTATTCTGTTTGCTGACCATCAGGGAAGTGTTGGAAACAATACGCTGTGGGCGTAACTTGACAGTATCATGGGAGGGCTACAAGGTGGGCCTATCATGGTGAGCCTATCACGGTGGGGCTATCACGGTGGGCCTTTCATGGGACGGCTACAAGGTGGGCCTATCACGGTGGGACTATCATGGTGGGCCTATCATAGTGAGCCTATCATGGTGGGCCTATCATAGTGAGCCTATCATAGTGAGCCTATCACGGTGGGCCTATCATGGTGGGCCTATCGCGGTGGGCTTATCAGGGTAGGCATATCACTGTGGGCTTATCAGGGTGGGCCTATCATTTTGGGCCTATCAGGGTAGGCATATCACAATGGGCTTATAAGGGTGGGCCTATCATATTGGGCCTATCACGTTGGGCCTATCATATTGGGTTATCATTGTGAGCCTATCATGTTTTGTCACCTTGTCGTTTTGTCGCCTTGTCGTTTTGTCCCCTTGTCATTTTGTCACCTTGTCGTTTTGTCACTTGTCGTTTTGTCACTTGTCGTTTTGTCCCTTGTCATTTTGTCACTTGTCGTTTTGTCATGGAACCGTAGATATATATATATTTATTTATTTATATTTATATATATATTGGTGGGGGCACTAGAGATTTATTGCCGGGTAGGCTGTAGATGGTGGGAGATCATTTTTAAATCCTTTATATTAACTTCACTTTTGTTCATGGCTGGCTGAGTAAGTCTCCGGACGGCTAATTGATCCACTTCCCGTCAACCTATCGAGCTGAAACTCGGCACATAGACTCGTTGCCGATGACAACACATTCTATCAAATGTTCAACTCTAACCCCCCAAAATAAGTTTGTTCATGTTTTTCAAGAGGAAGATATAGGAAATATGATGACACTAATTTCACGAAATAAAATTCCCGATAACTGCACCAAATGTGATTCTTTTCAAAATATGTCGCAAGCGCATTTGGTGCGTAATACTTTCTATTGTTTTTTTCTGACATGGTTGATGAAATAAATCTGCGGTGAAAATGCGGGTGGGTCATTAGAATATTAGAATATAGTTCAGGGGCGTGGAAAAAATGTGCAGTTGCAAGCCTTTGGGGTGGGGGGGACTTGTTATAAAGTTCTTTACTTGTAATGAATGTTTTGTCAAATGTTCACCCCCATCCTATATTTCTTGATATCACATTTGTATAAAGGATTAAAAACTTTGTTGTTAGGGATTGTTTAAAGAATCATTGCATTAACTTCAACTAGACTGTGGTTAGCGGGAGAGATGGTGCATTGATGCTGAGAGCCGGTAACGAGAAATGGTGCTAATTGAATTAGTTTTGGGTAAGGTGGCTCAACTGGTTACCGGAAATTTGATCGGAAGAAATCGACGGTAATTTGATCGAACGGAAATTTAGTCGAATCTTTTTTTCAGTCGAGACGTTAAAATTTTCGTCAAATTTCTTTTTGAATGCACTATACTATATAGTAAAACAAAATAATGCGTTCAAAAAGAAATTTGACGCAAAATTTTAACGTATAAATAAAAAAAAACGATTCGACCAAAATTCCGTTCGATCAAATTTCCGTCGATCAATTTTCCGTCGACCAAATTTCTTTCGATCAAATTTCCGGATACGGGCTCAACTAATGAGCAAACTGGCCGACACCGGTTATTTTTGCTGACTACGCGGAGCAACCCTGGTTTTTGGAGGGTGTCTGGGTATGAATATGCGTGTGTGTTGATGTCATGGGGTCGACGGAGTTTGGACAGGATGGAGCTGAGCGAAGAGGAAACCGTCATGTTTTCTAATCTCCTTGTCTGGACAGATACATTTCTGTAACATCTGTGTATATTTTCAGACAGGGAACTTTCTGAAACGCGCATCCGAAAAACTAGGGTTTTTTTAAATAACAAATTACTCAAGGTCATTAGCTGGTTCTGCACCTGTCAATCAAACATTAAATCAAACTCACCAAACGTGACACCATTAACTTTACACATTCATCGCACCCCCCCCCCACCCCAAAAAAATTTTTTTTTTTTTTTAAAGATATTGCTTTGTTTGTATAAAATCAAGAAATTAAAAAATTACAAAATAATTTTTTTTTTAAAGATTATCAACGTTTAAGTTATTACATTTTATTTTAAATTAATAATTTGAATTAATATTATACGAAATACACAATACATATTTTAAAAGATATAACATTACCCTATTCAACTATTACCCATAAATAGCATGACATCGAATATAGCAGTGGTTCTCAACCTTAATAGTGCCGCGACCCTTTAAAACATTTCCTAATGTTGTGGCGACCCCCCAACGCAAAATTATTTTCGTTGATACTTCATAAATGTGGAAGATATGTGTTTTCAGAAGGTCTTAGGTGACCCCTGTGAATGGGTCGTGCGACCCACCCAAAGGGGTCGCGACCCACAGGTTGAGAACCGCTGGAATTTGGTATGTTACCCACCTTCAAGTTTCCAACAAACGATAGTGGTTTGTCTTTCCGTTTGTCTTTTAGTTTGCTTTCCCGTAGTGATTTCTGGAGGCTCTTTAAAGATAGCAAGGATAAAGAAAGGTTGTTTGTGTTTGGGGGAGGGGGGAATATTTTAAATGAAACTATGAAGGGAAAAATGTTTTTAAACATACACTTTATTGAAATAGTTCGTTGGGTGTCAATTTTGAAAGAGTTTGAATTTGTCTTTTTTCGGCTGGTGCGGTTGGGCTGAGCCGTGTGGGTTTGGGGGAGGGGGGCGGACCTACGACCTGCGGAAACGTGTACACCAGCCAACGTTGACTTGCAGGATATTGGATTAATCTCTTCGCAAAATATCCATGAATGATTCCAAATCATTGATCTTAGCCTTCTCAACAAACTGTAACTACTAACACTACATGCATCGATGGCTGCATTTAGAGTTAATCATTTAAAGTTTATCTTTATGATATGTTTGATTCTCCTGGTTCCTAAATTCTGAAAGTGGATCTTTACATATAAGCAGGGATTTCGAGCAGAAATTTTTTTGGCCAAGCTGCGCTCCGGACAAATTTTGTCAGATCCGCTCCAGCTCCCCTCCGAGCTCCGACAAAATTTAGACGGGAGGAGAAGTGGTTTGAGGGATGTGCTAAGTGTTTAAAGAAATGTGCTTTGAGGGGTGTGCTAAGTGCTTAAAGAAATGTGCTTTGAGGGGTGTGCTAAGTGCTTAAAGAAATGTGCTTTGAGGGGTGTGCTAAGTGCTTAAAGAAATGGGCTTTGAGGGGTGTGCTAAGTGCTTAAAGAAATGTGCTTTGAGGGGTGTGCTAAGTGCTTAAAGAAATGGCTTTGAGGGGTGTGCTAAGTGCTTAAAGAAGTGTGCTTTGAGGGGTGTGCTAAGTGCTTATATAAATGTGCTTTGAGGGGTGTGCTAAGTGCTTAAAGAAATGTGCTTTGAGGGGTGTGCTAAGTGCTTAAAGAAATGTGCTTTGAGGGGTGTGCTAAGTGCTTAAAGAAATGTGCTTTGAGTGGTGTGCTAAGTGCTTAAAGAAGTGTGCTTATCATTGTCACTAACCAATTAACTACGCAATAGAGATGCATGTACTATCAACTTGGCAGTAGTAGAGTGGGGCAACATAGCTGGTAGAAGATTTGGGGCAACATAGCTGGTAGGAGATTGGGGGCAACATAGCTGGTTGAAGATTTGGGGCAACATAGCTGGTAGAAGATTTGGGGCAACATAGCTGGTAGGAGATTGGGGGCAACATAGCTGATAGAAGATTGGGGGCAACATAGCAGGTAGGAGATTGGGGGCAACATAGCTGATAGAAGATTGGGGGCAACATAGCAGGTAGGAGATTGGGGGAAACATAGCTGATAGAAGATTGGGGGCAACATAGCAGGTAAGAGATTGGGGGCAACATAGCTGATAGAAGATTAGGGGCATGATAGCTGGTAAAAGGTTTTGGGGCAACATAACTGGTAGAAGATTGGGGGCACCATAGCTGGTAGAAGATTGGGGACATGATAGCTGGTAAAAGGTTTTGGGGCAACATAACTGGTAGAAGATTGGGGGCACCATAGCAGGTACGAGATTGGGGCAACATAGCTAATAGAAGATTGGGGACATGATAACTGGTAAAATGTTTTGGGGCAACATAACTGGTAGAAGATTGGGGGCACCATAGCTGGTAGAAGATTGGGGGCAACATAGCTGGTAGAAGATTGGGGACAACATAGCTGGTAGAAGATTGGGGGCACCATAGCTGTTAGAAGCTTGGGGTAACATAGCAGGTAGAAGAGTGGAAAAACATAGCTCGTATGACAATGGGGGCAACATTGCTGGTAGAAGATTGTGGCAATATAGCTGGTAGAGGATCGGGGGCAACATAGCTGGTAGAACAGTGAGGCAACCTAGCTGATAGAAGATTGGGACAACATAGCTGGTAGAAGATTTGGGGCAACATATCTGTAAATTAGTGGGGCAACATAGCCGTAGAAGAGTGGGTCAGCATCGTAGTAAAAGAGTGGGGCAACATAGGTGGTAAAATAGTATTTTTGTTGGTGAAATGTTTTTTTAAAATTTAGTGAAGAAATAAGTTCACTTCTGGAACGTTATTTCAGTTGTTTTTGTTTTTGTTTTTTTAACGGGGTTGGGGGGGGGGGGCAAAAACTTGGTCGGCTTGTCAAGTTGTTTATTACTGGAGGCTCCAGTGTAAATTTCAAATTAAATTATGCCAGCAATTTTTTTAATGGGGGGGGAGGGAGGAATGCCACACCCTGCCCTACCCAAATGACGTCCCTGGTTCCCTTACCACGATACGGTCGTCTATTGGTAAGGAATGAGATATCTCTGTGTCCTCGTCGTTAGATTCGACGACTCTCCGTATTTTCTTCCTCTTCTGCTTGATCGGCTTTTCCAGCCTCCTTCTTTTCTTCTGGGGGGAGCTACCCGGAGACTTGTCTTTCTTGCCGTCATCTGATGAGTCGTCCAACTTCGTCTCGGAGTCACCGAAATGGTAATGGTTCTGTTTTTTTTGTTTTTTTTAAAAATTGTTTTTTTTAAAAAAGAATGTGCATTAATTGTCGTGGGAGTGATAGTGGTTCAAAAATTGTGATACCATATTTTATTTATATATATATATATATATATATATATATATATATATATATATATATATATATATATATATTTAGAATGTAACTTTATTGATTAGTGCTTTAGTATTTATTGTTTACCAAGGTGGTTCAATTCACTTCTGCAAAAGCCAAGGTTTTATTTTAAACAAGTCATGAAGGTATGCATGTGGGTGTGGGGGATTTTGAGGGAAGGTGTTCAAAAGGAGCAGTTGAGGCGACAACACTTGACATAATTGAGTCTATTGCCTCAGGCCTTCCAACCCCCAGTGCATGATAGCCTCACTAAGAATCCCTTGCAACCAGTGAAAGGTCTTCATCAACACCAGGCACAGAAACATTACCAATCTTGTATCCTGGTTTTTCCGTTTTTTGTTACGCATTGTTCATTTAACGAGCCAAATCTTAAAACAGATTAATTAAGGTACATAAGACCGATACTTAGAATTACTATCTACAAAGCCACCGCTTTCAAAACATACTTACAAACACACTGTTTACTACTTGCAAAACCACGACTTACTGCTGGTGGTTCTTGATATTTGCAAACATCCATGAGTGTGTCTTCTGTTGTCCTTCTGCTGCGTGTCGCCAGCTCTCTGGCAATGTCTTTAGAGGCTTCTCTGATGCTGACCTTGCCCATGCTGTAAAGAAGTGTTAAGACAAAGTATTGTGTGGATAGATCTCGTGCCCATGCTGTAAAGAAGTGTTAAGACAAAGTATTGTGTGGATAGATCTCGTGCCCATGCTGTAAAGAAGTGTTAAGACAAAGTATTGTGTGGATAGATCTCGTGCCCATGCTGTAAAGAAGTGTTAAGACAAAGTATTGTGTGGATAGATCTCGTGCCCATGCTGTAAAGAAGTGTTAAGACAAAGTATTGTGTGGATAGATCTCGTGCCCATGCTGTAAAGAAGTGTTAAGACAAAGTATTGTGTGGATAGATCTCGTGCCCATGCTGTAAAGAAGTGTTAAGACAAAGTATTGTGTGGATAGATCTCGTGGCCATGCTGTATATAAGGGGAAAAAACGTGTATTGTGTGGGATATGCAGATGTTGTATAAGATATTCACAATCTTAGATAAGCCAATTTTACCAAACCCGCGATACCGTGATTCAAGAAAGATACGTACTATAAGGGTTGTAGACAAATACCACAAGGGTTGTAGACAAATACCACAAGGGTTATAGACAAATACCACAAGGTTTATAGACAAATACCACAAGGGTTGTAGACAAATACCACAAGGTTTATAGACAAATACCACAAGGGTTGTAGACAAATACCACAAGGGTTATAGACAAATACCACAAGGGTTATAGACAAATACCACAAGGGTTGTAGACAAATACTACAAGAGTTGTAGACAAATACCACAAGGGTTATAGACAAATACCACAAGGGTTATAGACAAATACCACAAGAGTTGTAGACAAATACCACAAGGGTTATAGACAAATACCACAAGAGTTATAGACAAATACCACAAGGGTTGTAGACAAATACCACAAGGGTTATAGACAAATACCACAAGGGTTATAGACAAATACCACAAGGGTTGTAGACAAATACTACAAGAGTTGTAGACAAATACCACAAGGGTTATAGACAAATACCACAAGAGTTGTAGACAAATACGACAATGGTTGTTGACAAATAAGACAGGAGTTGGTGACAATTAACAAAAGGGTTGTAGACAAATAACACAAGGGTTGTTTACAAATACCCGAAGGGTTGTTCCTAAACCAGGTGACTAAAAAACCTAACAAGGGCAAGCATGGAAACACCTGAGATAATTATCACAGAAATCGTCCCTAAACTAGGTCACCCACCTGGAAATGTGCGTTTCGTTATAGCTTCCAGAAAGCCCGTAAGATTTAATATCTCTTCTGGTGCGTTGTCTCGGGCTGTGTAAGGGTGAGGCATTGTGCCCACCATGCTATACAGGCAGAAAAAGATCATGTTTTACGGGCAGAAAAATATTATGTTGTACTGGCATAAAACGATCATGTTGTACGGGCAGAAAAAGATCATGTTGTACGGGCAGAAAAACGATCTCGTTGTATGGGCGGAAAGATCACATTGTACAGTCTGAAAAGATCACGTTGTACGGGCAGAAAAATATCATGTTGTACAGGCAGAAAAAGATCACGTTGTACAGGCAGAAAAAGATCATGTTGGACAGGTCGAAAAAGATTATGTTGTACAGGCAGAAAAAGATCATGTTGTACAGGCAGGAAAGATCGTGTTGTATATGCAGAAAAATATCATGTTGTACATGCAGAAAAACATCATGTTGGACAGGCAGAAAAAGATCATGCTGTACAGACAGAAAAATATAATGTTGGACAGGCAGAAAAAGATCATGTTGTCCAGGGAGAAAACGATCATAAGACATGACTCTACGACTAATGAGCTGGTACATTTTCTCAATACTACTACAGAGTCATACAGTTGAGACCCGGGGGGGGGGGTAATACAATCAACCATTTTGCTCCGGGGATTACCAAACCTCTGCACGCAACTGACAAGATGGGGACATAAAAGGAATTACAGGGTGGTATTTCCAGGTTCCTGTTCCAAGGAAAAGCGTGTGGGAAGTTACCCAAGCAATAAATATGTATGTATTTCTTAGGGCAACATTTATTGAGGGTCGACATTGTCGGCCAACTGCAGACCTTTTTTGTGTGGATTAAGGGTGTCAAAAAATCTTGGTCCGCCCCTGACGGCACTAACCCTAGCTACGCCAATGCCAGAGATCTGTCGCAATCGAGTATTTATCTTTTTTCCTTTTATCCTTTGCGCATACCTCATAGCAACATTGAAAGTTTGTATGTTGAACGCTTAATTTAACTTCAAGGCGACACGTCGGTAATTATAAAAGGTTGCCAACTTCCGGCAATAACAATGGCGAACACTTTATATTTTTAACTGCTATCTGTTTCTTGTCGCATTTTCATTTGCCCTGTCTGCTGAGGAAGGATCTTAGCTGAAACTTTCTTCTCTTATTATCCTGTCTCTCGATTGAATCTTTCACATAACTTGATCTACTATTAGATTTTACTAGTACAAAAATCTCTTTTAGGGCTAATATTTTCTTATTATTGTTTTAATACCCTCTTAAATGTAGATATCATAGGACACAACATGAAGTCTTATGCACCCACCTTATGCAGAAAGCCTTGATAGGCGACCACCTCTTCTCCGTGCGGTCCTTGCGTGTTTGGATTAGGGGTGGCCAGTCGGTCCTCGTACACACTTCTGTCTTCGTCTTCGATGGTTAAGAACGACATGCACTCCTCTGGGGGGATGTTGAAGTTGCTGTTGTCGCCTTTCTTAGCCAGCCTGCTGGTCGGCTTTTTGGACAGCGCGTTGCCGCCTACGTTTTTCTTTGAATCCGGATTCACGCTGTCTAAATTGACCATCACGTCGTCTTTAGAAGATTCCGTCAATGTGAGACCCTTAACAGATTTCGACACCTTCTTTTTACGCGAACTGTTTGGACCACGTTGTCCCCTCAGTTCATGGGAAGGGGACCTGACCCCCGGGTAAGCCTTCTGAGTCGGGGATGAGTTCTCGTCCTTTGTGTTATTGTTCTTCTCGGTGTTGCTGGACTCATCACGTGCTGGGTTGCGAGGGTTCCCGGCAACGTCTTTAGAGTTTGGCGATGCGCTGAACTTCCGCCTCTTTGTCTGAGACTTTGGTGCGTGGATTTGGTGGGCAAACTGTGGGTCGTGGATTTTCTCGTTACAACTCAAGTAGATCGGACTTTGGACTCTTCTATCCCGTAGATGGCATGGTATCAGATCGTTGTCGGCCAGTTCATCCTCCGTGAGGATCGCCTCTGAGATGTTCGTCACGTCTTTGTCCATCATTTCAAACAATTTCTTCCGGATATCTTTCGGCGAATTGACCATTTTTGCTTTCCGCGTTTCCACTGGGGAGGACTTGCTTCTGCACCCATTGGACTCTTTCAAAGGACTCACCGTGCCCCTAAACTCTACCGGGTACGTCGACAGATCACCCTCGCTTCTTATGGACGATCGTAGAGTTAAGCTTGACCTAAAACTTTCAGCTTCCGGAGTCTGCTCCGGAGTCGAGCACCCGCGCAACGACGATATGAAACCTTCCAGCTTGTTCCCCTCCATGTTATCCCCATTCTCGTGGTCCAGTGTCGGGTAATTGTTTGACGTGCAGCTGTTGGATTGTGTCGGAGTCTTAGCTTCAAGTTCCTGCAGTTTTGGTCTCGTTTTGGTCAGCAGTTTGGACCTCGGGAGTCTTGAAAGAACGGGCTTTCCCGATTTTAAACTACCGTTTCGGGCTGGGGCGTTAAGGGGATGCAGTTCTTCGTAGAGGCTAGAGGTGATGCTCACAGTGGAGTTGGTCATGGCGTTAGCGGCGTTGTCGCCTCCACTTGCATCCGATTTGGTGACGTTTTGTTTGACAATGACTTTGGTCTTTGCGATCTTTTTCCTTTCCGGTGGTTTTTTCCTCTCGGGGATCGGTTCGTTGTTCAGCGACTGCTTGTTTGCAGATTTTTTGGGCATCATCAGCCTGGATTTAATTTTGCTGTACTGTCCAGACTTTTCTGAGTTTTTCTTGTTTGCCAGAAATTCAAACGCTTTGGTGCGCGCCTTGGCCGCGTTGCCGTGGTTGGCGCTTCTAGCCGCATTGAGCATCGGCTTCTTCGGCGGCGGCTTTTTCAGCTTCCTCACGATTTTGGTCCGGTGAGGAGATTCATTTCTTGGCGTCGTGACCTCGGACAACGGCTTGTGGGTAAATTTGTCGTTGGACGCGGTGGGCTTCGGGGGAGTGACGTGCTGCAGAAACTTCATGTACCTCTGCATTGCGTTGTATTTTTTCTCATCTTTCCCTGCCGCCTCTTGGTCATCTTGTTTTGCGTCGAAGCAACGGTGTGAGTGCCGCTTGTCGATCCTCTGCTGTGTGTTGGACGGCGTTGTCATGGCAGACCTGCCCCCGTCGCTCTTCGTCTTCGAGTGGACCTCGTGGACTGTGTACGGGACGTGGAACATGCTCTCGTCTCCCAGAATGACCTTGGTCTGGTAACGGTTGCCCCATTCCTTCTTGTGGACGACGTACTCGGCCTTGGTCGCGTCCCTGTTCTTCTTAGTGTTCACAAGGCCCCTGAGACTTATCCTCAGCGGTGATTGCATTTTGTGTTCATTTTCCGGCGACACTCGGGTACTTTCTCTTCCATCGGAAGTCCTTTTTAGGGGCGACGACGGTCCACACAAGGGATCAATGACGTTTTCAGCCCCCGGGCTTTTGATCCCCTCTGTATCGTTGTTTCGCACACCATTTTCCTCAAGAGGGCGCGAGGTTATCCCCGAGTTCATTGTTAAAACGCCGGTGTCATTCTCCGCTGTTCGTGAACTGCTAGACTGCTGGTCACCCAACAAGCTTTCGTTTCGCCGGCCGTCATTCGTTGACTGGGGAACAACTTTCGGCGACACGTTTTCCGAATTGCGATTTTGAGCATTTAATCTCGGCGACATTCTGGTGCTAGCAGACGTGTTTTTCAGGGCACCTCCTTTGGTCCACGTCACGATGCGCTCTAAATCCATCTGCTTTCCGTCTTCTTGTGTGCTCCAGGTTTCGGGAAATTTGTTTTTCCCTCCGTCCGTCTCCTGGTCGCGCTTGAGTTGGTGAACCGTGTACGACCTCTTCTCGAACTTCGTGATCAAGTCTTTCATCGCTGGCTTGGGGAAAAATGTCGCCCGGCCCATAGTCGACCTTGACCTCCCAGTCGGAAGAATCGTTTTGACGTCGATTCGGTTAATCGGCACTTCGTGATTTTCTAAATCTTGGCCATCTCCACCCTTGGTGGCGTTCTTGTGTTGCGTATGGTCGCTGTCGGCGTTAGCACATTCGACCGTCGTGAACAAATTTGGGGAGAACTCCTCGGCAGTGACGTTGTCTTTTGACAGGGAGAGAGAGGAATGATGAAAATCTTCACATCTTTCCAACATGATATAATATTTTGGGTAGATGGGGTAAAGAGTTTTGTCAACTGAGTGCATCACATTTTACGTCCACCACTTTCATTTACTGTCCCATCCAGCGTTTCTTAACATGTTTCTGCTCGTGGCCAACTTTTACAATTTTATTATGACCCTCATACTTATTATTAGTAATTGTAGGGCTTATATTTTTTTTTTAAATCTTATTTTTAAACTTGTGGCCAAAAGAAACATTATTTGGTCCCTGAGGGCCACACAATCCACCTTGAGAAAAGCTGGTGCAATCAATATCCTTCGCTACTAACCTATACATCAGCGTAATAAACGTTTATATTATATGGGTATACGATAAACGTTGAATAACATTCTAATGTTCATGTTTAGGAAATTAACCTTTACCACTGACATCAACATCATAATCCATGCTGCACAATCTCATAACTTTAAAAAAAAATTATATAATGGCTCTAACAGTTTAAATAATCGAGGCAGTTGCAAGAAGGCAAGCAATTCGTAAAAAAAAAATATATATATATTAATTATTTTTTTTAAATAAATAAATCAGAGAAGTAGGGAAAGTATAATTCTTCATAAAGTACGAAAATTAAGAACTCCAAAAAGTAAGCAAATAAGAACTCCAAAAAGTAAGCAAATAAGAACTCCAAAAAGTAAGCAAATAAGAACTCCAAAAAGTAAGCAAATAAGAACTCCAAAAAGTAAGCAAATAAGAACTCCAAAAAGTAAGCAAATAAGAACTCCAAAAAGTAAGCAAATAAGAACTCCAAAAAGTAAGCAAATAAGAACTCCAAAAAGTAAGCAAATAAGAACTCCAAAAAGTAAGCAAATAAGAACTCCAAAAAGTAAGCAAATAAGAACTCCAAAAAGTAAGCAAATAAGAACTCCAAATGGTAAGCAAAATAACAACTCGCACCACAAATAAGTAAGCAAAGTATAAAGCTAGATGTATGCAAAGCAACAACAACAACAACAATCATAGAAATAAGCAACAACAACAAAAAACACCAAAAAGTAAGAAAAATGATTAAACAAAGTAAAAGCATCAAGAAGTGGACAGAGTAAAAGCATCAAGAAGTGTACAGAGTAAAAGCATCAAGAAGTGGACAGAGTAAAAGCACCTATAATTAACATCTCAAAGAAGTAAGAAAAAAACACCCTACTGGAAAGAGTAAATCCCATAGACATGCGCTCCCTGTATCTAGCGGCCATCTGTCCTTTGAAGGACATCGTGTCCTGCTGATCCATGGCCATCTGCTGTTCGTTCATCTTGTCTTACACATCCTGTTTTCAAAAATGAAGATACACACTACTGATTTTTGCACACACAAAAACTTGCAGTCTCTTACAATGCAGTCCCACCATTTATAATGAAAAATTTCCACTCGGGGTGGACATTCCCACTCCACCCACCATTCCTACGCCACTGCAAATAATAGCCGAAGATCTGAGCCTTTCCTGCCAAGGACCCCCTCCCCCACCCACTATTTTATTATGTAACTATTAAATAATAG
The DNA here is from genome assembly GCA_964017045.1 of Omphiscola glabra. NCBI lineage: Eukaryota > Metazoa > Mollusca > Gastropoda > Lymnaeidae > Omphiscola > Omphiscola glabra. The sequence goes on along the minus strand of OZ024809.1, from coordinate 4,107,735 downwards.
TTTGGCCGCTAGTTAAAATAGTTTTATTAATAGTTATATATCGCATTAACAGAATGTGGCCCTTTTTGGTGCATGCTTATAGCCCGAATACCCCCCCCCCCCCCAACCAAAACCCGGCCTTGTTCAACTTGCAGGTTTTCATATATTTAAAATCTCTGGTTTTCTGATTATTTTTAACCTCAATAGAATATACCAATTCATTAACTAATCGTATTGTTGATAACGATCTTTCCTCTTTCAAAAAGACGTTAAACATTCATTGTTCCTATAGCATTTCATTAATACAAACATTCATACATTCAGCCGGTCATTCAGTTCAACTACGGTTCCGTTGTACTACAATATATTTTTCATCTCCACACACTACGAGGTTTATTTCGCACCTCTTTCCAAGATAGTTTGTGAATTGTTCGACCTATTCTGTGTTTTTCTATTCTATATCTTGATTCATATTAACCAAAATAGTTAACGCAATTAACAAATACTTCCGGTTCACGAGTCGCTTGATATGTTTCTCTCAAATTTTTATTCCTGCATAGTTGGATATTGTTTATTAGCTGAACTTTTCCCTCGTAACAATCAACCGTGTTGAAGTTCTGAGGTGGCAGTGTGTAATTTCTTAACAACACTATGTAGAACGCTGTGTAGCAGTCACTCAAGTTGTTTTGACAGTCTTAGAAATTAACTTGAAATAATTGCCCCGCCTTCACGGCTCATCGACTTGACTGCGGCAGCTGTGTACCCCTGACAGCTATCTCCTTGGTAGACTGCGTCAGCTGTGTACCCCTGACAGCTATCTCCTTGGTAGACTGCGTCAGCTGTGTACCCCTGACAGCTATCTCCTTGGTAGACTGTGTCAGCTATGTACCCCTGACAGCTATCTCCTTGGTAGACTGCGTCAGCTGTGTACCCCTGACAGCTATCTCCTTGGTAGACTGCGTCAGCTGTGTACCCCTGACAGCTATCTCCTTGGTAGACTGCGTCAGCTGTGTACCCCTGACAGCCATCTCCTTGGTAGTGAAATTCTTACACGATGTGGAACACTTTGTTTAAAAAAAGAAAACTGCAAGAGTTTTTCGTGGGGAAGAAAGAAGATGGGATCTCGCCACTCAGCTCCTATAAAGATAGTGCATTAAAAGACTGGCGATGTTACTTACCATTGGACTCATTAATGCGCCTTCATCTGTCTCTCTATGTTCAGAGTTCACGTGCGCCGAACTGGCAGCAGTGAGACCTCTCGAACATTTTCGCACATCGGAGCGCCGTGAGCATACTATCATAGCATGGAAATGAGCGCTATATAAGTACTCCAATCAATCCAATCAATCAATATCAAATTTATAAATGATGAGCTCTGGTGTGTGCAAACCTGGCAACACGGAAAGCTATGAGTTCTGGTGTTTACAAACCTGGCAACACGGAAAGCTATGAGCTATGGTGTTTACAAACCTGGCAACACGGAAAGCTATGAGCTCTGGTGTGTAAAACCTGGCAACACGGAAAGCTATGATCTCTGGCGTTTACAAACCTGGCAACACGGAAAGCTATGAGTTCTGGTGTTTACAAACCTGGCAACACGGAAAGCTATGATCTCTGGCGTTTACAAACCTGGCAACACGGAAAGCTATGATCTCTGGCGTTTACAAACCTGGCAACACGGAAAGCTATGAGTTCTGGTGTTTACAAACCTGGCAACACGGAAAGCTATGAGCTATGGTGTTTACAAACCTGGCAACACGGAAAGCTATGAGCTCTGGTGTGTAAAACCTGGCAACACGGAAAGCTATGAGCTCTGGTGTTTACAAAGCTGGCAACACGGAATGCTATGAGCTCTGGTGTTTACAAACCTGGCAACACGGAAAGAGCTATGAGCTCTGGTGTTTACAAACCTGGCAACACGGAAAGCTATGAGCTCTGGTGTTTACAAACCTGGCAACACGGAAAGCTATGAGCTCTGTGGTGTACAAACCTGGCAACACGGAAAGCTATGAGCTCTGGTGTTTACAAAGCTGGCAACACGGAATGCTATGAGCTCTGGTGTTTACAAACCTGGCAACACGGAAAGCTATGAGCTCTGGTGTGTACAAACTTGGCAACACGGAAAGCTATGAGCTCTGGTGTGTACAAACCTGACAACACGGGTGCGTTAAATTTGTGACGATCTGACAGCCCAGTGCAATACCACACCCCAACATCGTGGGCAGCGTTGATTTTCTACGGCAACTTCGTCAATGACGTTACAAAGGGGAGATAACTTCACGTTCACAAGTGGTGCTGCTTGGTGCTTTTTTTTTTCCAAAATACTTTTCATTCTTTTAATTGGGCTACTCACTTGACAGGATTAAGGGAGTGTGTAGTAAATTTTTCAACGTTTGGATGCCCAACGTGACCCAATTTAAGTAAAAAAAAAATATTTTTAATGACTATAAAACAATCATTTTAATTCATTTTTTTTTAAATTGCTACAGCGATTCCACCCCAAATTATTAATTTCTTTAAACACTCCGGCAATGATTTTACTCCAAATTTTAACAAAATCATAAACTAGAAAACGTTTAATTAATGTTGCCTTTTAATAATTTAATAACAAAACATAACAATTTATTTTTCAAATGGAATCATTTTGCTATTCGATGGCTTTTGCTGGGATTTATCCTAGTTTATATTATAATTTATTATATTATATATATATAGTTCGTTTGTCCAAATTGATGATGACCATTTAAATCATCCTATTCGTATTACTTCTGAAACTTTATTCGTTTAACTCATGTACTCTACTCAACAAGAACAAACGTCTTCTTGTTTTTGTTCATTCGCTACTTCTGAGAAACATCTTACACGGCCATTGGCGTTCATTTATAACTTCAGTTTTAATTATTTTTGATTTAGTGTAATAAATATTCATGACCACCATTTGTTTGAAATGTGTGTGTGTAGGGCAGTGCCATTTTCTTTGAGTTTACATGGCAAAACTGTTTTTAACTATTTACACTTAGCAGCAATATATATATATATATATATTTAACGCATAAATGGTAATTTGTGAGTACTGCCAAATCAACGTTCACAAGACAAAAACTCAACCAGCCAGACAAGGAAAAGTCAATGTTTAATGTAAAAAGCTCTTAATACTTTCCAAATGTGGGAAATGCTTTTATTTTATCAAAATATCTAACTGCAATCAATAATACAAAAAGATGTGGGAATAATAATAATAATAATAATTTAAGCACAAAATCAGAGGCAACAACTGAACATGTTGCAACGAGAGAACATCTTTCTTGTCAAAGATTGGTTGAAAACGTCTATGTGATATGTACTGGTAACACTAAAAGCAACACAACACCACCTATCTACATGTAATTATATTCGGAGTCTTAAAGGTGGTGGACGGCCGGGGATGGGGTGTAGTATGATGGGGCCGCTTAGAGATAAAACAGATGATGCTTAAGAAAATTAGGGAAATATATATTCTTTAAAAAAAAAATTTTTTTTAAAAATCAGCCCCCTACTTACTACTGAACTTTTGCCAGATTTTTAGAAAATTTTCTTGTCAATAAAAAAAAAATATTATCATACCCAGAGACACTTTCATTATGCTACACTGTACATCAGTGTAAGGAGACAACTCAGATGAAATTGAAATCATTGCTAAAAACAGTACATAGCTATTAGTTGCATACTTTTAATTTGTTAGGGTACAAAAAAAAATCAAGTCTGTACCAAGAACATGAGGATGTTTCTGGTACAAGAACATAGAGAAACCAGTAAGACAGTTTTGACCCACCACTCAGGATGTTCTTCATTGTCAAACAGATGCCCTCAAGTCATTGTAAAATTAATACCAATTCATAAACACTTGTGGGTTTTAAATGTTTGTGTTGACAATCTGGCAAGTGCTGCTATGAGCAACAGGGGAAAAAAAAGTCAGCTCAAAGTGCTGTATCTAGAAATAAGATAAAAATGATTAATTTAAACAGAAAAAGTTTTAACTGCGAAAACTATTCTTTTGGTCCACTATGACTGACAACTGTACATTGAATAAGAAAAGATTGTTTAAGCTAACACGTACACATCTGTACCAAACTTTATACAAATGTTCAAATGCCCATGGCATAATTACACAACAAACTAGCTGTCTTTCTATTAGGTATCAACTTATGGGTGAAATCTCATTACCCTACCCTGCTCAATGTCATAAAAATAGTGTTCAATTTTTTTTAATACATTATCTGTTGACAACCAACTCAATCTATTTCTTTTAAACACGCAAACAATAAAATATGTTTGGAACATGTTTCAAAAAATCTGAATAAAGAGACAAGTAGCTGATAAAAATCTCACTGGTTCCCAAGTCCATTTGTTGGAATCAAGAGTGGCCAAGGGTTAGGTTTCTTTTCTCGACATGGTTACTCAAGGGCATTAGGCCTACACCATAAGACATATAAGCCCCTTGCCCAGATGGAATTAAGTTCAATTTGAAAAATAAAATAAGAGTGATGAATGAATCGTTTCACATTTGACTTCATTGATCAATTCCATTTCTAAGAAAATAAAGGGGTGTTATCTAAGATTGATGAACAATACAAAGTGTTCAGAACTAAAATAAAAACTATGCAAATGATTTGAATGAACCCTATTCCAGTAGTGGTTACAGCACACCATGTAAGGATGGGACCCTGTAAGGATGGGACCCTGTTTAATGTTGGAGTCCAAAACATGCTACCGTATCTCAGAACTTTTGGACCATCTAAATTTTACTTCAAAAGTTGACAGCAATTTTCTTAAGAATGTCGAGTTTCAATAGCAAATATAACCCCAATTGTAAATCTTTCTTGTAGGTTAGGTAAATTTATGCACAACAACCCAACAGATAATAGTTACAAAATGGCCAACAATCACTTTGTTGGTCGGTTTTCTTATCACAATCTTATTTGTAATACTACATTTCTGTCAGTGTCTCTGTTAGGGGACCTTTCCTATGTTAAAATTTAGAAAAGGGGAGGGGGGGGGGGGGTTGTACAAATATAGGATTAAGATAATAGTCGTTCATTTATTTTTTTACCAACATACAAATTTTCAGACCAATAAAAAATTTTTTTTACCTTATTAACAGATATGATTTCTGTCAAGAGTTTTTTGTTAGAGCTACAGTACAAGCATTTGTACAGGAATTTCAGAGTGACAGAACTTGTTTTAAGAAAGGGAAATTCATAGCAACATTGTAAAACAGACTTGTTGAAGCTACCATCACTCACCCTGTTAGGTGCACTAAAAGATTGACAATACCGTCACATATACAGATCATTGTACCCATGTTTAGGACAACTCCATACAATTGATGACCAAATAAAATCATCAAGTCATTCAAAGCACACGGTATCTGTATGGTCATCTATGAACTGAACAAATGGATGTCATTGTCATTTGGTTCATTCATCTAAATAAAACAATTTGAAGAATTATCTAGAATTTAGTGACAGTCCAAATGACAGGAAAAAGTTGGGCAGAATGTATTCCAGAAGAAATCCGTTTAATGTTTTTATAGTCAAAATCATGTGACCATGTTTAGAAATGTTTCCGTAATCTGGGGATACTTTGTATTTATAAATATATATATATATAAATACATTTATAAATTACACACAGAAATCAAAATTTCTCAAACTAAATTACCTTGAATTATAACAAAGTGCTTGAGTTCAGTTTTTTCGTTCTTAAGTTTTAATGCCACTATAAATGATCGTTTTGAAGACTGGTGATCCTATGTCAAATTACTTTCTAGTTTTATTACTGTCATCCTATGGCCTGGGAGAAAAGGGTAATAAGTCAAAAGTTACAACAGCTCTGGACAAGGGTTAAATAAAAAAAAAATTACCAAACCGGTTATTGAAACTAATCCCATGTTTTTGTTACCCATAGGGTTTCATTAAACAGTACTCAACATCAACTATTTAAAACAAGGAGGGAGGGGGGGGGGGGGGGGGGGGGGGGGAAAGACTAACATATCATTAACAAAATATAAGAACAAAGTATTGCTTCATTGAAATGTTAAAATCATGATAACACAGGAGCTTGTAAGGGAGACATCACCGCTGTGCTATTTCTCAAAGTCAGTTTTTATTATGCTGGCAATGCAATCTTCACAAATTTTGTAGAATTCTTTCATTTAGCAGCAAAATCAACTCGTCAAAAGCACAATTACTTCATTAAATTAACTATAAGCATTAATAAAAACCTACACAATTTTACCAATGAGAAATGTTCTCTTAAACTGATGGGAGTTGTAAGCAAATTTGTAAAATATCAAAACTTTTTTTGTGGAAAATTACTGTCTCCTTAAGGAATAGCACAATTTTGTTGTTTCAATTTACAAAGCACATTGGACTGTATTTCTGAATGAAAGTGGACTTGTCATGGAGCTTGTGTTCCGAAACACCAGTAATCAAATAAGAGTGATAGTTTGAATGAGGATCGCATACAAATTTTCTCTCCTCTAATCTCTCCATCATGTTCCCAACTGACCCCGGTTAAAGACAAAACTATCAGACACTACACTGGCTTCTCATGGATAAAACTTATTTTAATTTTCACTAGATTTATAACCTTTAACCCCAATCCTACTCCACGTTTTTTTAGAAAGAATTTGTTTTTTTTTAAAATTCATTAGAATGACCCTCCAATGAACCTCCACATGATGCCTGTGCTGAATTTACAACAAGAAATTGCACATCCAATAGTGAGCAACAAAACAGACAAGTCTAACCACAGTGAATCTATATCTATCTTCACCACAAATCAGATGGACAGTTACAGCTTCTCTTCATCTACAGTGGCTCTGATTAGCAATTCAAACAAAGCAATATCAGTAGGTTACTTGTTAACACTGCTGACAAATTAAAATTGATAATACAAGCACCAAATGAGAGGAAATAATGTAAGTACTGATATGTTATTAACATGAATTTTTCTTTCAGAACAGTAATATAAGGTGTCCATCAGAAAATAATTTGAAACAATGAACCTGATAAAAGATGGAGACAGAGAGAAAAAGAGAGAGAGAGGGAGGGTGAGTATGTCATATCTTTGAATCAGATGACAAAATTATGATGATTTTTTTTTACACAATAGATGTTCAGCATTCATTATGTGAAGTAAGTCAAATGTGACCTCACATGCACAATGCAGACATCTCTATACAATATAATCTCTCATGCAGGGATAGAGAGAATTCACTGGCCAAATTTTAAATATGTGGACATCTTGCATTACTGTTTGAAAAATTGAACTTCTGAGACAATCTATGCAGTGTTCCTTTAACAGGGCTAATGAACATCTACTGAAGTTATTATGATGAAACAATGTGATCAAAGTTGGTCAAGCTCGGATCTAATCTCAGGTAACTAAAAAAGTTGAGTCTTGAAACTCTTGTAAGGCACAGTTTTGCTTGGTAACATTTTAAAAAATGCAATGCTCAAAAATTAACCAGGGTTAACGTTTCTGTTAATTTAGGTCATTTGGTAAGACCCCAAGTTAAGGTGAGACATTAATGGTGTAGAGATTTATTCTTCTATACCCATTCAAAGTTTAAGTCATTATGACCGACTCTATGACTGTAACCAAGACAACGTAACAGTAATTTATCCAGAAAATTTGCAGTAGCACATTGCCAATGATACAGTTTTCATCCACAAAAAATCTTGAAAAAAAAAAATGTTCTGACATTTGCCAAATGAAATATAAATGTGAAGATTGTATGAGAAAAAAACATATCAGATACTTAAAACTGTAAATGAAATCAAAGGGTCTAACTTTCTTTCTTTTTTTTTTTTCAAAGCCTACACATCAGAAGAAAATAATTTTAAGCAACAATGGAAATGGGGATATGTTTTCAAACAACATAACCATAAAGTTATTGTATTGAAACAAATCCTAAAAGAGTCAGTCTTTAGTTGGACTTCATTATTTCATTAACACATTTCTCAATGTACAAAAAAGGGCTCTAAAAATTCTTTTAATTCCTTACGCTATCTACTTCTGATCATACTTATAACATATTCTTTTTTCAGTGGCCCATAGTTTAATGATTCAGCCTTTTCTAGCTTGGACATGGTTTAATATTTCCACTTCCATCTCGGGTTTTGTTTGTTTTTTGCAAAATTTGCATGATGCCGTTTGCCTTTTAATTTTTTTAAACTATGTCCCTTTAAATCCCTATTTACTTTTGATGATAGGGTTAACTTTCCATCATTGAACAGCTCCGATCTAACTTGTGGTGAAGACTAAATAGGATAAAAATAGTTTCAAGTCTTTTCCAAGAAGTAGAGCAATAATAGGTTAAAAATCTATCAACTTAACCAAAAGAAACAAAACAAAACATCATCCTTCATGCAACACAACTAACCTTCAAAAAGGTTACAAAATTTTGGAAAAAATATGTACAGAGAAAAAGCAAGAGAAAATATGTTGATCTCACTGAAGTGTGTGTGCACTATGTGAAGATAGTAGATCATGAAAATGCCTCGAGTTTAACTCCTTGTCTATCACTTTGTTAGCAACAAGTCAGTCAGTTTCATTGCTGTAACCAAAGATCTTAAATGATCTATCACCTATGCAGATCAAAATGGTGTTAATAGGCAGATGCTGAAAGAGATTATTACATTAGTGTAACACTGAAAGCACTATTTGCTTCAGTATATTTTATGGAAATGTTTTAAAAAGGCAAATAATAAATACTTCAAAATTTTAACTGGTAGGAAAATGAGATTTGAAACATCTATAAAGTATGAGTCCTTAGTGTCTTTGGGCTCGTGTTTTGACCATATCATACAACCAAAGGCTTAAGAAAAGTTGTTAACTTGTGGAAGCTTCTTTACAATCAATTGGTTTTTGAGACAATGATGACAATTTTGTCAGAAAGCTTAAGCCTACTAAATAGTGACAATGGTCGACAAAGTCATAAATTATAGACAAAGAGTTAATCACAAGGGTCACATGACTTCTTATGAATGGTGTCAGTGTCAGTTCACAATCTTCACAAGTGAGTGAATCTAACTATTTAAAGTCTTTATCATAAACATGCATGTTTTATTTATTTGACAATTTTTTTCTTGAGACGAAATGTGAATAGCGAAAAGGTCAAATGAAAAGAAAGTGTGAACGGGGGCACCTGTGGAGTTTTGATGTGGCCTGCTTTACAGAACCTACAACAAAAATATGCACACATATTTTACACTTAACTACTTTTTAAAAATGTACATATTACTTATGCATGGTTTTTTTCCCTCAAAGACAGGTTTTTTAAAAAAAAATAACAGCTTAAGATTACTAGTTTTCCAACTGAGTATTCAATGTTGTAATTAAAGAATCTTATAACATCAATGACATTCATTATTTAAAAAAAAAAAAAAAAAAAAAAAGAGGAAATTCTTGATATATTTACTGAACATCCAGAATCAAACCTCCACAGTGTGTTATGGTATGTTCACTTTTCTTCCTTTCTTGAAGCACCACACCTTACGGGTGCAATAGCACAACCTCCTGTTGTGTTGTTCTGGTGAGATTCTTTACCCCATTTAATGTCAGCCGACAGTGCTTGTACAACTGACATTTCAGTTCTAGGGACATGCCGCACAATGGAATGTGTGAACATTGACAGCCATTCTGCAGCAAGAAAAACCTTCAATATGGTGTTGAGGAATTTAATTTATCCTTGTCTTAGCCATATAACATTGACAAATACTGTTTTTTTTCCTTGGAAATAAGAAACTATAATTTGCTGCTTATTACTAACATCATATTAAAATTAGTGTGTCGTCCATAATGTGAATTCAGCCACATGAACAATTTTTGCAGAGCAAAAAATTTAAGTTAAAAGTATGAAACGTTAGTGTCCAATTCAGCTCTTAAAAGAAATGACTGATTCCACTAGAAACTATCATATATTTTCACTGGTAATAATGCAATATTCACTTCCATTGTCAGCTGAATGTCACATGTGAGGGTCATGTCTACTTGCAATGTTGGCTGATTGTCACTTGCAATGCTTTAACTTGTGCAAGCAATTTGAACCATAAAATCTTCATTTCCTCATTATTTAAAATAAATTATAGATTGAAATTAGACTTTCAGCTTGAAAAAAAAAATTTTAAGACTGTTTTTTTTTAACATGGAAAGAATATTAACATCAAAAATTTTTACCTCACTACTTTCAAGCCAAAAAATGTTCACAAAAAGATTTGAAACTCAAAAAAACTTTGTACAACTCAAGCACATTGCACAAGTAGCATTGCATTTGTATATTGGGGAGCTAAATCGTCCCATTTCTTTTCTAAAATACAATATTATTTGTATGTCAAAGCAAGAATCTCCAAAGGTTAGCATGCAATTTTCTTGCAGTAACCTTAACCTTTCACATTTTTCTGTACAATGAAAAAAATGTTTTCAACAGAAGAAATAGTCTATATATCTTCCTTTTGTAATGAACATGTAACTTTTTATTCTCCCAATAATGATTAAGAGAAAATTTTTAAAAAACTGAAGTTTTTTCAACACCAAAAAAAAAATCAATATATATATATGTATATATATATATATATATATCAATGCCATTGTAATGTTGTTTATCTTTCTTTTAGAAAAAATAGAATAAATGCCCAAATATATTTTTTTAAATTCTGGGATATCAACATTTCTTTCCTTTTTCTTTTTTATAAACTGTTTTTAAATGGCAGATGTTCCATTTTATGTAAAATATTAACATAAAATGATATCCCATTAAAATCCTGTTGAGTAATTTGAACTGTTTGGTGCAGTAATAGGGTCCTGCTGCTCAGCTCCTGCTGGCATGGCAGTTCAACATACTTTTGCCTCTTTGGCACACGTAGGTATTGGACAAAAATAACATTACCTAGGTCAGGGTTCAACAGCCTGCATTTGATTTGAATCAAATTTACTTGTTAAAATAATGAAATATTGTTTATTCTTCTTCTGAAGGAAAACACTTATTCTTATTAAATAAAAAAATTATCCAGCCATAAGTAATTTGAATTTCACAAATTGTTTCCATTTATTTGAATAAATGATGGCAGTTGTATTTTCTGTCAGGCTCAGAACTTAACTAACATAGGTAAATGTGCAAAAAAAATAGAGAGAAAAAAAGGGTCACTTATGGAGGATAACACATCCGATATCCCTGTTTGTGACTTTCGATTATACAGTGAGTCACTACAGCAAAAGCTCTGGCAACTTTTATATTGTTCCTTTTTTAAATTTCTTGGTGTTAGTTGAACTGGAGTAGAATTTTCTTTAAATTAGTCCAATCAATTTTTTGTGTAAAATTTGCCAAGTTCTGCTGTGATGAGTCACCAAAATTGTAAAATAAGTCCAATCTACTGTTGCTGGACACTGGCCTTAAATGATGTGCTGGGCCAACAATAATCACATCATTGTTTAACTTCATCTATTCCATTCACTCAGGCTATTCCACATGGAATTTTGCACTGAATAACCCTGGAACAGAGGTTGAGAGGTTCCAAAAAAACTTTTAAATCTGTTGTCAATTATTTATGATGAGATTTTTATAATTTTTTTAAAGTTTTTTTTTTTACACATCATAATTAATTGGCTGCAAATTTAGTTCACATGTCATCAATGGTGTATGGATTTGATGGTCATGATATTGAAAAAAAATGCCATACACATGGGGTATGTAAGTATTTGGCAAGCTTATCATTCAAGACATGCCATGTTCAATTACACACAAGTCTTCCTTAGGTCTCACTGTATCCAAAGATGATTGAGCTTTTAACACTTTCTCAAAGTGTGGCACATTCACTGCTGGAGATCTCTACTCCTTAGAACGGGACTGCGCTGATAAAAACATATTTGGCTGTTGGCCACCTTGGGCAACATTTCACAATCCAAGTCCTCCATGGCCAGGGTACCTACACTTTCATGGAAACGGTCAGACTTGGGATTTTTCCAGCTTTTTATTTTTTTAATTATTTTTTTTTTGTTTAGCAGAGTTATTAAAGAAGCTGGAATCAAATGAAAATGCACAATTATGTCACAAAATTAATTTTCATATGCAGTACCAATTTTTAAAAATTTTTTGCTTCACATTTCAATAGTTTTTGTTTTAATTATAATAAAATGACGGTAGACGGAGTGTAAAGAGATTATATTTTGCTTAAAACATTGAATTTACTATCAATAAAGAACAAGAAAAAAAGTATCTTCAAAGTGAAATATTATAAACTGCTATTGCATATGAAAGATTGAATGAGTCATAGTTATAATAAAGCACATGTACACATAATTTGGTAAGCCTTGTCACATTTTGAGTTCTTCTATCTCAATATCAGGATTCATTTAAATAGAGAGTACAGCAGAGCTGTTATGCAGTGATCATTTATGGAGGCCATCGCAAGCCATGTTTACAAATGTAGAATGTATTTCAGAAAAAAGGGGTGACCTCTATAATCAATTTGAAATCATGCTTTAAAAAGACAACAGTTTCCAATGAAAACACTTAACTTGGGTTCAAATGAAACAACTGCAGAGAATATTTTAAAAATATTTTCACAGGAAATTTTAAACATGTGAATTTGTCCAGTCTTTCTTGGCTATCAATGAATGTTTCAACCAGAAGTAGATTATTTTATATTAATTTTTTAAAATCTTGGTACCTATGTTCAGTTTGACACAAAAAGAAAACTTTGTTTCCCCTAAAATAATAATAAGGAATGGCTTGTCTAAGATAATCACTGCACATGACATATTTAAAGATTGGTGTTTTAGCCTGCTGAGGGGGTCAATTCATTTGTTTGTTTTAAAACATGGTTCAGCTAACCCAAGCTTGAGCAGGAGTGGACATCCTAAACAAAAGGTCTCAAAAGTACACTTATACCTTTAATTCCGATTGTCCAGTGACCCACAAGTTAAAATGTTCACAATCTGTTGATCTAAATTGATGAACTCAATTTGTCTTGCAGGTTTTTGGGAAAAAAAATCGAAAGATTTGTTCCAAGGCAACAGAATAAAATAGAAAAATGTAACATTTAAATTAAAAAATTAACCATTGAGTAGGATGATGATTAAATACAATTAATACTTTTCACATACAAAGCTGGCAGAGCTCTTTCATGCACTATCATGACTGTCAATTAACACAAATTGTTAACAACCTAATGTCAGAGTCAAATGGGTTTAAAACACCCAACACAACAACTATCAAATTTACATTCTGTTATGGCTGTGCCCAACCGTCAACACACACACAATACTGCATCTGTACCAAAGTCATCTCATAAAATATTTGACATAACACAAATAATACAATTTTAATCTACATTGTCTTGGGCAGCAGTAAGAGGAGAAACTTGGGCACAGCATCACTAAGAACAACTAACAAACCAAGAATAATTTAATTCCCTTACGTAACTCACAACCACAAACAACTCAGGTTTCAACTGAAACTAATGCTCGGCATGAGAACTTTCACCCAATAAAAATTGCTATACACGCATCATACCTGTCACTCCGCACCATTCACTATATGTTCCTTGGCTTTGGCACTATTGTTATTCAATTTACTTTTGGCTAGTTTAGAGTCCGAATCGCTCCCACTGTGATGGTTCCCGACCATTTGCTTAGGTGGCTGTGTGGGTCCGCTCGGTGGGACAGAGGAGTTGTTGTTGCTCCCTCTTGGTCTAGTGTCTCTAGGTGGTCGTCCATCCCGTTGATCTTTTGGGGGTGGTTCTTGCTTAGTGGGGCGGTCTCCACCTCCCCCATTGACCGCTTGCATCCCGGGACTGACTGAACTGCGACCAACACCTGAGGCCGATACACTTGGCGGGTGCCCTGAATCTGATTCATTTCCCCTGTATCCCCCACGACCCGAATCTGATTCATGTCCCCTTTGATTGTAACCACCACCACGACCACCTCGACCTCTGCTTCTATCCCCTCTGAAGTTAGAGACACTGGTGTCAGTCTCAGTTCCAGATGCCTGTCCACCATTGCCACGTGGTCTATTTTTCTTCCTCCTTGGTCGCCTTTGCCTATCTTGCTGGTCATAGTCTGGGTAGAAAAGAAATACAATTAATGCCAAAAATTAATTTAAACTTTTTTTAATTAAAAAAAATTCCATATTGAAACCAAACATGATTAAACTTTGGCAAAAATAGTTAACCTATAAAATCTTATTTATAGGTAACAAACCTTGATCTTGGCTGGTTACACTAGCATTGTCAAGTACTGTATCATCATCATCTGTCATTCGACGTCGAGATCTGGGATCACGGGATTCATCATCATCATAACCTGAAATAGTTTATTGCATTATTATGTTGGAAGAGTGTCTTTTTAAATACCTCACAAAGATAACAGTATAAGTTTTTTTAATGTAGCTGCTGTTGGAAGAAAATAGATAAAAAGCAGTTAGATGGTAAAATCTTATGCAAAATAATGGTTATGGCTGCATGTGAAGTATCTTTGGGAGATTAACAATAAAAGACCATTTTAAAAATCTTTCCAAAAACACTCTTTCAAAGATGAATTTAAATGCACTAAAAAATTGTTTTTTTTAATTCTTAAAATAACTTTAAAACTTCATTACGCAAAGATATGTATGTGCAGAAGTGTAGTAAGGCACACTATGAAGCCAAAGAATTCAAATTAAATGTACAAGACAGAAATTTTTTTTTTGATTTAAATTTTTTTAAATATTTCCTGCATATACTTTCTTTTCTACTTTTAGTGCGTCTTCGAAAGAAAGTCATTAAAAAAAGGTTTGATTATATTTTTTTATATTCTTTTTTTAAGTATGAAAATCCACAAAAAAAGGGTGGTTTTTTTTTGAACCAACAAAATCTCAGCTATAGAAAAATATCCTTTTCTTATGTCCCCATCACCCCCCACCCACCTTTCGTCCATCGACCCAGCATACTGGAGCTAAAACTGTGTCATCAACTCAGTGGACATTTCAAGCAAGCAGCACAAGGAAGAGTCAGATGACTGAACAAAAGTGTTACGTGTGTGAAAAAAAAAATATTAAGCTTCACAAGATGGAAATGCGAAAAGAGAGAAAGCCTTTAAAAATAAATCTTACCTGCTCCTCTTGGCGGTAGTCCTCCTCTTCCTCCTCTCATACCACCACCCCTTGAACCTCGCCTGTATGCACCACCAGCCCTTCCGCGACCACTCAGAATACTGTCCGTTAAATAACCTGCTTGCCTTTTTTCTTCATCTACCTCAGCTGACCAATCACCAACCATAGCAGCAGGCATTGATGGATCATCTCCTGTACAAATTAAGCAATGCATCTTATAATTTCCACAATGAGTGAATGATGTTTTTTGTCGTTAACAATACTTTTAAACAGTTTTAATGATGCAAATCTCCTAGCGATATAACACTTTATATTCACACATTGCCCTTTGGTGACTACCAATTTCAACCTTTATATCCACAGAACGCAGCTAGGAGATTGTAATATCATAGCAAAATGAAAAATTCATGAATAATCTCCTTTTAGCCACGCATGCATTCTAAAATGTTTACATCCTCCCGAAATAATTAAATCACAACTTTTAAATGAAAATATCTTGTTCAAAGTCTGATTTTTGTTAAATTTGATTTATGTAATTATAAATAACTAATAGGTAGGTTAATAATGGTAGCTTCAGTAGTGCAGATTCCTATATTTAAATTTAAGTAGTGAAATCAATATCGTACATGACAAATTTTTTGAGTTTATGGTTTTATAGCCATATGTTTTACTGCAAGGCTGAAAAGTTATGTGGATACAAGGGCTTTTTACTCTATGCAAGTTTTTTTTTTTTTATGTAAAACCTTAAAAATAAATCTTTGCTTGCTTTTAGGTGATGTTTAAATAAAATCTAAAGCTTGTTAACTATGTCAAAATAATCAAGTATGATGATAATTAACAATATAAATTTTACTCAGTTTAAAAATGATTGTTTACAACCAGCAAAAATAATGGCAAAAAAAGAATATTCTCCATTTAAATTAGAACTTACCGTGCCTATCTGTATTCCACCGACGGCCTCTGCCAGTACCACGGCCACCCCTGCTACCACGACCTCTTCGGTCATCAAATTGCTCTCTATGTGATGAACGAAAGCAAATTCTTTACCAGGCTCATAAGGAATATTGAAGATGCATTAACTTCAAGATTGTTGGGTGTAAGATTCGTTAAATTTTACTTTTCCATTTGTTTGTGCATGTTTTTCAATTATTATTTTTAACTCGAAGGAGATATCAAAGGGGCAGATATATACATTTAAATTAAAAAGGATAATGGCTAAAACTTACGGATATCCCCATCTTCTATCTCGGGGCGGGGGAAAGTATGAACCAGGCTGGGGCCCTGATAGTGACTTAAGCTGTTGATCGATTTCTAATTTGGCTTGACGCAACTGTTCCACTTCCTGAAACACAGGTGCATATTATTGAGACATTTCTTTTTTCATAGAAAGTACAATGCTTGAGTGCAATAAAATGAGGAGTGTATAAATGAGTAAGAGGTAGAAAATTAATTTTAAAGTGATATTCACACATCATCATCTGTCTTAGTATTAAACCATTTTGTCCACAAACTAAAAAAACAACATATTTTTTCATGCTGAATTTAAAAATATAGAAGATCAATCCTCAAATTTCTCATAAAAAGAGACCTTAAAATATATTAGTTAACAAAATAACTTCCAGGTTGAATATTAAGTGACCCACTAGTTTTCTTCTTAGCCCAGGGGTGCCACTCACTGAAAGCTGTGAACCCTGAAATCCCTTTCTAAAAATTTCTTGAACCCTGAAACTTCATCTACCAAATTTTCCAACCCTGAAGCTAACGAAACTCATAAAATTCATACACTTTTCTCGTGCAATGATTACATCCTATACTATATGCATATATTTAGCCACAAAACTACTAACTGGGGACAAATCACAGGCAGTTGAAGACATTTAATTGCTTAATTCTTCATTTTAACTAAAATAAACTACCAAAATCGATATCCGGAGAGCGTTGAGTCTAATGGTACCCGGGTGCGAATGGCGGTGCTGCGTGTCTGGGTCCATTTTGACTAATGCTATTCGGATGTCCTTTGTGGTAGTTTATTTTAGTAAAACTGAAGAATTAAGTTTACAAACGTATAGTCCATTCAATTATCTTTCATTTAATACCTCATTTTGTCTTACAAACCCAACAATAATATATTAAATAGTTTTTTAATCCCAACCTCTCACTTATGCTGCCCGTGTATCAATAGCCACTTCGTTCTTTAATTATTAACTCTGGCTGCACCTATTGGTACACGGGTACCAGAATTGAGAGGTTGAGATTAAAAAACGATTTAAAATATTATTGTTGGGTTTGTAAGACCAAATGAGGTATCAAATGAAAGTAAATTTTGAGAGATGGGTACGTGTTTTTTACCATGGCCGCCATCTTGGTTGACAAGACCCGTAAAATTAAGAATGAAACGTTTAAAAATAAAGAAAAAATTCCTAAGTGTATCCCTAACCTGAACCCTAGCCTAAATCTATCCCTCACCCTAACCTGAACCCTAAATCTATCCCTAAACCTAACCTGAACCCTAAAGTTATCAGCAACATAACAAAACACGCAAATGACGTCATGTACCCATCTTTCAAAATTAGCCCAAATGAAAGATAATTGAATGGACTATACGTTTGAAATCGTAATTCTTCAGTTTTACTAAAATAAATTACCACAAATGACATGCGAATAGCATTGAGCCTAATTTTTATTTATTTATGAGTGGTTTTAAAAATTGAAACCAGAAAAGAATTAACACAATTAATGTTTTCCTTGTTACTTTAAAAATTATTTTGCTTTATTTTCACATTAATTTTAATCACATAATATATTGTTTGCGTTTTTCGAAATATGTAAAAAAAATAATCTTTCCCCTGTTAATATTTCCCAAGGTTTTGCTTGATTTTCAAACTTATTCCCCAGATCCCAATCGGAGTTGTGATTTCCCAAGATCTTGGGAAATGTCCCAAGGTGTGGTAGCACTAATACTGGTGCTTGCAAACGAAAACGAGACGCTCGCAAACAAAAGTGAGAGCTGGTCGAGGTACATGTTCTATTTATAGCAAAAAACGAACCCGCTCCTCGCTGACTGGATGGTCCTTCGCGTCGTCTTTATTTTTAAACCCAGAGCTCGTGTTTGAAAAAATTGAACTGGCGTACGGTACCCGGAACGAGAGAAAATAAAAACTTGCGAATCCGGAATTGAATAATATTTAGCCTCGCTAATCCGGAACTGAAAAATATTAAGCCTCACGAATCCGGAATTCCGGGATAACCCGGAAAAGTGGCACCCCTGTCTTGGCCTTTCTCACTTCCAATGGAGCATATGCCATCCACAATACTTTTCCATCTGTCCCTGTCCTGGGCTATCTTTGCTAGTTCAGTCCAACTTTTCTTTATTCTCTTCACCTCTACCTCTAATCCCCCCCATCCCACACGAGTTGTACTTTCCGATAAAGCTCTGAAGTACACAAGCTAACACTGTGGCCATACATTTTAGGTGAACCAGATTAATGCTTAATAAAATAAATGAGTTTTTTTAACATGCTTAGTCCAAATATTATTTATGGTTCGAATTCAAAGTTGAACTTTAACTAGTTTACCTTGAGATGATCCAGGTGATACTCAAGAAGAAGCTTTGCATTACTTATACTCTCCATAGTTCCAACAAATATAAATGGCACTTGACCCTGGAAGGATGCAAAAAACTGTTTCCGATAAGACATACAGTCAGAAAATGTAAAAACATAACCGGCTTTTATTCTTAAGTCTCATTGACATTAATCAATAATCTTAATTACTTGATGCATCACAATAATACCTCTTCTCTTTCAGTCTCGTGTTCATTGTCCCCTTCAATCTTCACTCGTACTACCCCTGACTTGTCAACAATGTCTTGGATATTTCTACCATTTTTGCCAATAACTTTAGCTGGAAAGAACAAAATAATTTTCATTTTCCTTAATATCTATTTGTAACATGAAAACATTTTTATTTAAGAATAAACTTTTAAAATTTTCATACCAACTAGATCTCTAGGCACTTGAAAAGTTTCTTCAGAAAACTCCAATAAGCCTCGAGCTGATTTCACTGCTTCTAGAGTCTGTTCACAAAAGAAAAAGAAAATGCCTGACCAGTGATACATGACGAGATGTTAATTATAACAAACTTTAGTACTGTGACAGAGTCATTTAATGTATGAATGAGATAAAGAAAAATGATGCGATGTGAACAATGCTTTAATTGGAGACGAAAAAAAAAGTTTAACAAGTTAAACTGAATGTAAATTGAATTACTTTTAATGCAAACTAACATATAACACTTTTTGTTCGTGTTGTAACTATAATGCATTTAAAATAAAAAATTAATTACAATTATTAAGAAAACATCATGATTATTGCAGGAAGTAACAACAGACCAGAAAAAGAACAATAGAAGGGTAGAAAAGAGAAACTCTGAATTATCCCAATTTAATTTTAAGTCCTCACTGACAAAGTGACGGCTTAACCCAGTCCTTTGGAGATTTCGACAGATACGTCCAAATGCGTCCCCGGCACATAGCGACACACCTCTCTTGTTTTTAGTTAAAAATAGCAATGAAATCTCACGCCCCTCTAGACTTCCGGCGATGGCATGATTCTGCATGTTTTTAATTTAAAAACCGGAAGTTTTTATCTTGTTTCACTTTAAAACTATGTGTGCTTTAGAACAACGCATCTAGATGTACCATGTGTTCGTCCAAGATGCCAAAAATCGATTTTTTGGCCATTGTTCATTATTTTTTTCGCCACTAATGTTATATTTTTTATTAAACCTTATTCACTTTTTTATGCATTTTCCTAATTAATTAATATTTAGCAGCTTAAAAATATATTTTAAAAATGTAAATCAATTTCAAAACTGAGTTGCTTCCTTTTTTTTCAGGAAAATAATTTAAGTACGGAAGTAGCACTGCCGGAGGGAATGAGTTAACCCTTTGAACCCTTGGCTCCTGAGCCTAAAATACCCGTGCCCCTGGGCTCCTGGGATAAATGTCCACACACTGACACACAAGCAAACAAAATCAAATGATTATAAATTTGATTTATTTCAATCTAAATGTGTCTGTATCACAGAAATGTTGTAAAAATGGCATAGTAAAAGGTCATTTATATGACCCTGATTTTTCATAAAAGCCAAGGCTAGAACAAGGGGATAGACCTTATTTATTTTATTCCCAAAGCACACATCAATAGCACTAGAAGTTGCTTGAAGTCAATCGATCGACACTATCATTATCTATTTGTTTATTTCAATCATTTTTCAAAAGAAAATAATAATTCTCTGAATTATTTACATTTCTCATAAAATTGCTCTAGTTTTATGTCCTTTAGAAAAGCAATTTTTGTATTTTCGTCACCTCTATACATAGAAAAACATTACTAAAACATAACAAAAACAATGCATTCATGGGCGCTGCCATTACTGTGACCTTTCGCAAGTCACGTGATAAACCATGAACTCAGTATTTACAACACATTTTACATAAGGACTGTCGATCTATGGTAAGGTATGGGAGACCGAAAAATCGGTCTGGCGGGTTGTGGATTTTTAAGGCACAGACTGATAAAGCGGGGTCGCGGGTTCAAAGGGTTAATGTAATGTTTTTTTGCTCAACAATATCTAATAACTACTTAAAATTTCTCACCTCCCCATAGACTTTGAATGTACAAGATCCTTCATCTAGTTCAATGCCTGTAATGCCATCCACCTTACGGGCTTGCTGTATGTTGGCCCCATGTGTGCCAATAGCTAGGCCCATAAGCTCATCACGGACTTGAAATTCCTCCATGTATCCTGATCTAATTTTTGTACTCTAAGGGAATAAAAAAGAAAGTGCATGCAGATATAAATCAGAACAGTAATATAGTATAGTTAATACACTTCCGTAATAACACTAGGTAGTCCAAACTAAAATTTTCTATACATAGCAGACATATGTGGTGAGTTTCACCTGACAGAACTTTTTATTCTAAGATATAGGCCACTTATTTCATGTAGATATCTCAATAAACAAAAAAGTTATACGATTTTCAAATTTGCAGAAAATCGACCAAAAATGGGTTTTTTCACCTTGTGAAAAAGTGCTATGTTTAAGGACCTATATTTTCTAAAATAATCAACAGAGAAGTCCAGGAATTGGTGTATGTGCTCCAAAGTTTACAATATTTAAGCCCAATTTTTTTCAAGTAGCCAGATCTATTAATTCTTAAGTTATTAAAAAATAAAAAATAACAAGAATGATTTTTAGACGTTTTTATTTTCAGACAGAAAAAGTGTAAAAATACACATTTTCAAAAATTCATCAAAAAATATTTTACAGACGTACATAAATATATCATATATCAAATTAAAGGTAATTTAGAGCAGCACAACATGCACTGTGCCTTAATGGCAACAAAAAATACCTACAGGCACTAAAATAAGGACAAAATTACTCACGACACAATTTTATAGAAAAATGAAGGTTATAAAAATGCGATTTAAAAACAAATCATACCACATAACTGTTTCAAAATTAAAAAAAAATGAGGTCAGATATGTCTATTCATAACAAATAGAATAATAAGAAGCAAAGTCAATGTCCTATACCATGAAAAAAAGATAGCAACTTAGCATTAATGGGTAAAAAATATCAACAATAAAAATATAAGAAATCAGTGACAGAAATGAACATATCACATCATATGAAAGATAATTATAAGCAGCATAACATGCCATGTGATTCAAAACTTAATGGCATAAAAACCACCAAAATGAGTATTAAAAACAAGTACCCTCTACTCTAAACAATTAACATCCTTCTCGGTCTTGTTTGCCTGTAGTTTGATCGAGTGCAGCATTAACAGTAGGCTGTAAGTTCTTGGGATGGCAGGGGGCGTTGGTCTTCTCGCTTTCCCTTCAGTCAAAAATGAAGCACATATGCCATCAAGAATTTCCCCAGCTGTTGAATAAGCAATGGAATTTTAAACAATTGTTAAGTAAGAACACATTTCATTTTAAAAAAGTACTTCTATGTGGACCAGAATTACATAATTCTCTATCATATCTAATGGTAGAAAACATATAAGCCTCAATTGTTGAAAATTAATTGAAATTATACTTACATATTAGATTCCTAAAGGTAATCAATGGACAGTTCACTGCAGGTTCTGTACTGTGGGTACCAGCAGCCAAGTCACCACTTTCTGTGTTGTTATCCATCGTTACTTAAATATATAACATTGAAAGGAAAGAAATTATATTAAAATTGTTGTCACTACTACTACTATTACTGTAATTATAATTATAAATAAGCCTGTGACATATAATTTATTCAAATATACCCAAATAACTTAAAATTAATTGAATTTTAACTGATTATTTGTGAGAGTGATAGGATAAGGGCTCAAGAATGAGTGGATTGGGCGAGTCCAAGTCATGGTGGTCAACCGGTAAAATAATAAGCACAGTTCAGAACAATATAATAAAATATAACCAATTATTCCTTGATTTTTATTAGATCTTATGCTAAGTAAATTATTTAAAACACAACTATCAAAATAATTGCAATAATTGGTAAACAGTTATTTTGTTATTCACCGATGTTTAAATTACGTTTATACCTCTTCTCCCGATATTAATATGAGTCCGTCCACCTACTATAACCCAAGTACACAAGGCTCTCGGGCAGCCATTTTGAATTTGTCGATTCACGTTTTTGGGTAGAAAGCTCTGTTTAAAATTATTATAATGGCCTTATCTTATTTCCAATTTTATAAATTACTACAAATAATTATACATTATCCTTTCGGAAAGGTGTTGAACCATAATATGTATCGATGGACTGTCCTAAATTAAATACATCAACCGCTAATCACATCAATTGAATAAGCCTGTACATGTAGTGTTCACGGGCAGACCCACGAACTCAGTTTCGTTACAAAATACCCTAATATCTTTCATTAATTGAATAAAACTCAATCCAAAACAATAAATTCATGTGTTAATATGTATATGAAACTTAAATTATAATACTTACGGGTAGATTGAAGATGCTAGCTCGATTAATCCGTTGCGCAAAACCGGTAGACAGAAGCCACAAGCGCTCCGAGAGATTTTTTGAAAGGCGAATGTCGGGTGGGTTTTTCTAAACGGCACGGCTTCGCGCCTATCGTTACCACTCATTTGATTTTACAACACTAATTTGTTATTAAAATGAACTTTCCATCGGTGTGAAGAAAGTACTATAGGTCCATTATTTTCAACTATTTTTCTTCAATTAAAGTTTTCAAACTGCATTTTAAAAAGAAAATAACCGAGGTATATATACTTTCTATACATAGAATAAAAGGCCAGGATCTGCTCTTTCGCGTGGTGGTAGCATTAAGTCACTAACTTGAATAGGCGCGAAGCCGCGAGCGTTTGAAACACCATGGGGTAGATCGGCACTCGCGAAAGCGCCGTAAAATTTGTCAAAACTGATACTTTTCAAACACAAAAAAACCACTTTCAGACACAAGTTAAAGACACAGAAGTAACATATTTTGACAGATAAAGACTTAAACTTTACTGACATATAAATTTTATTGGTGTAACGCTGCCAGAAGTATTTTAATTTTTTTTTTTAAATTATGAAAAAATGACCCCAAAAAGCATTTTTTCTTCAGTTTGGACTACCTAATAACACATTAAAAAAAGACATGTTCAGGGGGGGGGGGGGGGGGGGGTTTGTCCATAAATAAAGCCATTTAAGAGAATCATCTTTACATTTTTCACCTTAAAATTAAAATGCACACCAAGAGCTTTGTCATGCAACTGATAAGAGCGGAGCTGGTAGGGGGATAGGGGAATAAAATGAGAATTTTTCCAAAAATGAGTTATGGTTACTGGTAGATTCCTTAGCATTCATTACATGTGTCCAACCACGTTAAGTAAGCCAAACAGGAATTTTCTATGTTTAACTATGTACAATAAGAGAAAAAAAAGGAAGGGAAATAAATCATTTTGCCGATTTTATCAAAACCTCAAAATTTAGACTTAGTCCCTTTAATAAAATGTTATTCAATTTGGATTTGAGTGGGGATTTAGAGGTTAGCATATTCGGGAAAGGGTGCGATAAGGATAAATTGGTGCTATTATATTTTAAAAGGCAAATCAACAGCATTTAGTTAGACACTCTTTGATTGATAAACTAAAATTGTCATTGAAGCTAAGACTAAAGATTAAATGTAAAACATTATCATTAGAGTATGCCCTAAGTTTGGACTAAGTATGACACTGCTACTGACAGCTTATATTTATAAGTTAGATTACAGACCTGAAGTTTTTTAGCAGCTTCCTCTGTGCGTTGCTTCAATAAGACTTTTTGCCTCATATTTCTTAAAAACATGTCTCCAATCATGGAAGCTCTCTTAATGACACTGGGACTGGTGCTCTGTAATTGCAGTCACAAAAATCACATTTTAAAATTAACACAACAGTGTATATGTTATAAAAATCAGATAACAGAGACAAAAAGTAAGGTCTTTTCAATCAATCAATTAATTAAACAAATCAAGTCTAACAATGATTTAAATAACTCTTAATGATTGCAGGGAGAAATCAAACATATTAAAATTAAACATGATTAATGGTTTAGAAGAATGCTCTAAAAATGTAACATAATCTAGTACTTACGAGTACATGAAGTGATTTGTCTTCAGGATTATAGGAAACCATGGCCCCACCAATGTGCTTGCGGAATTCTTGAATGGCCAACTCCTCCTGACAACTGTTGAGATAAGTGCAGTATTAAGAAGTACTTCTTATTTTCAAGAAGTTTGTCTAAATATAAATTACTTTTGAAAAAAAAAACAAGAATAATGTAATTAGCAAACAATAATGTAGTGTCGAAGCAAAATTATACTCAACTAGATGAAGTGCTAGATTTGTGTCAATGAATTTTGCTGCAAAAAAAACCCCACAAAAAACTATCCTATTACCTACCCTTCTCTCAAGTCAGGAGGCACTTCTAGTACAAACTGAAAGAATGACTCTTTTGTGATAGGGGGGCTGGAAAAAAATAGGTTTTGAACAAGTAAATAAATCATATTAAAACTAAAATAAATAAAGACAAGAGAAAATTACACTTTTATTAGCCACTTATAGGAAAGCTAAGGAAATGGACAAAGAAACTTCACATGTTAGCATTCTGTTGTTTTATTTCTTACTTGTGGTTAACTGATCTGATTTTATCCAGGGGCAAAATATCATTTGCATCCCAGGGAGAAGCAACCACAGCAAATTCTCCTTTCAGCATCTTGATTTTAGCAGGGTACCATGCTAAACCTTCTTCATCCTTCACTTTTCCAAAAACCTATAAATTATATGCAAAGTGCGTAAATAAATAATAAAATGCATACAAAATATACAATGCTTACTTATTTCTTTTAAAACAAAATATATTGGTTTTAACAACTCAGTTGCTAACTTTATCAATGATTTTTTGTTAAGAACAAAATGTCATTTCTTGTTAATGCCCAGACTGATTGATATGATACCTCAACTCTCTCATCTTCTCTGAATTCAGGCTTGGTGGCTCCAGACTTGGGCGGCAGTCGCACATTTGTGAGTTTGACTCTCTTGTCTGCTTGCCAGCTAATTAAAAGGGGTGAAACACAAAATTTATGACAGTCATCTGCAAATTTTTTAGACCCTGCAGCTAACACAATATACATACAATAAATATGTTGACATTAAATATCTCATGTAGCTTGTATAGATGGGTTTTTTTAATGCTTTTAGACAAACATTTTTGTTAATATTATTCACTTACTTATTCTCAAATGAGACCAAAACTTCATCTTCGTAAAAACTTTTTAGGTATGCCTGCAAATACAGTTACAAAAATAAGCTTAATATCTTTTTCACAACACAGCTTCAAGAAAACTAATGTGTGTGTATTTAAAATTGATTTACCTATAGTTTTAAATTATTGGTAACAGGGTAATAACCTAAAAATACCAAAAGTAGAAATGATAAAATTATAGATTAAAAATACCAAAAGTAGAAATGATAAAATTATAGATTATCAGAATTTATTTGAAAATTGAATTTTAATATTATAATAATATTAAAATTATCTAAGAAACTTTTCAACTCGTGTAAATTAATGGGAAAAGGCTGTAAAAAATTCACATTATCATCAGAGGCAGGGTTATCCAGTGAGATCATCTTCAGTCATCACCAACAACCCAAAAATCTATGCTTTAAGCCTATATTAGAGTGAATTAGTTTTTATAAGTCTGTATCACACATAAAGTCCAGCTTCTTTAATAGTACAAATACTAAAGTGCACCAATGACCACCTCAAGCACCACCCACCCCTGCCTCCATTCCCATTACGGCAAAATGTCAAACTGGGCCACCTAATCATATTCCATTTTATGGAACATCATTTGAAAAGAGAGTAAAGTCAGGGTAGCTAAACTACAAACAAAAAAGTAAGAAATTTGAAAGAGCTTGCTCTAGTCAGTTTCAAAAACCAATTATTAAAGTTAAATAGAAGAGCAGGATCAGGGTGCCACCAAAATGCTGGCAGACTCGTAGGAGGCCCATGGGGAAGTCTGCAGTGGTGTAAAACCATGAGTTTACTGCCACTGCCTCAGTGTAGTCTTTTATGAACTCATTTTGTTTCTGAGATATCACAGATAATATGACATAGTCCTAAGGCTAAAGAAAAGTAGGTACTTATGTGAAATTTTCAAAATATTTCTAAAAAATATTAATGCAATACAATTGAATAGTCAATTGAATTGTTTATAAAACACCAAGATCAACTTTCTAGCTCGAGGGGTTTAAAAGTTATGAAGTTGTTTAGTGCTGACGTCAATACACTTTTTTATCCATTGAGTTTTCCTCCAAATTTTATGACACCTTTTCAGCTCATCATTTTCACTCATATATCTAGCATATTTCTCAATATAAAAATGCCATATTTACAGTATTTGTTAATAATATATATGATATATATATACACATACATAATATATATATATATACACATACAAAATATATATATATATATATATATATATATATATATATATATATATATATATATATATATATATACACATAATATATATATAATTGAAAGTAGAAAATATGCATCAGAATAGTCTTTTCCTTTTTAAATAATTATTTTAAACATAAGGTCTTATTTTTCATTGTAATTTTTCTTCACAATCTTCTAACAAACTGCGAGTCTGGTAACATATATTTGACTCTGGCATTAAAACGATCGCAGTTGGCTAGAAAAATATTTCCTTCAATAAGAAAGGTGGTCAATAAAACTTCCGATCTGATAACTGAATCGTCCGATTCCTTAGCAAAGAAATTAGACATGGACGAAGTCTAAAATATTTTATATCATTGTAAAGGATGAATCACTATCGGATCAATTGATCATTGAAGAATGATTTGGAGATTGTGGTTTGCTTCGATAAAAACAATGCAGTGTCTACACGTCAGCTGACCGGACAAATAGTGCGGGAGAAATTCATCCGATTTTAACATTGTCACTTTTTAACCATTTGTTCATTAGAAATACCAGCAATGGTTCTAGTATTTCTTTTGTAGAATTGAACATATTTCTTTTTCATGTAAATGTCCAGACTATCTTTTATTTGTTGAAATGACGTACTGTAAACTCTGATTGACTATTAGCGGTCACATCAAAAGGCTGACGGACAAATATCTCGCACAACTTTGTTACGGTGGTCATGTGACTTGGTCGAATATATAAATTCTTACAAACTTTAGAAGAGTTTTAAAATGCTGTATTTATATAATAAAAAAAGAAAGAAATAGACCTAACATAGATAGATATTTGATACTGGGGGGCAGGGGATCATAGTCTGAAAAAATAATACCCAGCTTCTTTTTTGCCAAAGTAATATTTGCACATCTGAAAAATAAAATCCAGCTGAGAAATTATTTTATTGTAAAAATTGTGTGTGTGCTAATTATTATGATAAAAATTATTAATTAAAATCTAAAGATGTTTATAATTACCATAATAATAATTTTACTGCATATGTGTGCATATTTTTTTAATTTGATTTGGCATCATGCTTTTTTTCTAATTTACTACTTAAATGGTGCATACAAATAGTGCATGTTTTATCAATTATTATTATATCGAAAGTGTTTTTGTTTGCTTTAAATTTGCTACTTTTGTTTTCCTGAATAACAGATTATTTTTTTTAAATACTTAGCTAAAATGTATCCTTATTAACTTCCATACAGGTTTTCTCTTTTTTATATTAGAATTATAAATGATAAAAAAACTGCCCCATCTATTAGCACTCATTCTTATATTATTAATTTTATTTTAGATGAGAATCCTGTAGAAAGCTAATAAAAAAATGTTTGTGAACTAGCATTTCAATTATCATGCCAATTCCACTTTTTTGGTAATAGTAATAGTTTCAGAAAAAATTCTTATTCCCAATTCGTCAGTTTAAAATAGATTCTGTGGATTTACTTTAAATATTTTAAAGTATAGCGAAGAGGCAATTTGTAATTTATCTGAAGAAAGTTACAGCAGTTTGAAATTCCAAATAAAAATTTCAATCCACTGAATATTGGGAAATCTATTCTTTATTTGCATTCAATTTCCCTTAGATAAAATCACACATTAATAAATATGTAATAACTATTGTAAACAACTCATATCTTCTTAAAATAGTTAGGCCGTTCATATACGATTTATAAAAATGAGAAGTTTTCAAAACCCATAAAAATGTATAGACAAGACGTTTCTAATTAACAGGTTTTTTTGTCTTTTGACTCTGGTAAAATTTGGAAATATTTAGAAAACGTAGTCTAATTATTATAAGTTGTTTTTTTTCCCCCATTTGCTTTCAGCATATAAAACAATGTTTGCAGTTCTTTTTAGTGATGGAAACCTTTTTATTTTAATTATTTTTTTGAAAATTCATTTATTTTAAGTAGCTACCCCGGAAATAATATAAAAAATAAAAACTACATTACTATTTTTACTATTTTTTTTGTGCATAAATTTGAAAGATGAAATAATCCAAAGATTTATCAAGATTCAGTGGCGCCCTCAATTTCCGCCTTACTTCCTAATGAAAATAATAAACGGTTTTGGTGCAGATGGGTATACTACCTAATGTCGTACTATTATTGCCGCCATGGGCAGCCAAATACTTTTGTTGTTCTCCCTTTCATGATACAAATAGGTACTTTGACAGAAATTTTCAATGTTGTCCTATTGACATAAATGATACATCATTTTAAAGGACTAGCTATAAGCTTTGCAAAAATACCAATTTCATCTTTCTAGCTTTTATAGAAATGAAGTTATGATTTTTTTGGTGAATTTTTTCACCCCCTTCTTTATCTTTGTATTTAATTGTAAAAACTTGTCACCGACTTTCCAAATTTCTGCCTTATTTTGCCAACAACTTTTTTATTTGAAAAGATAATGCAACTAAATTTTCAGGAGACATTCTCAATGCAATATACAACTCAATGAACAACAAAACTTTTACATAACATCAAGAATTTGCATTTTGGATAATTTTATTTGTGGGTATGTGACGAAAAAAGTGAATGGAAAAATTGGAACAATAATTATTTCTGAAGAAAAAAAGCTGAAAATAACATGTTTATGTAATTTAAACTAATTTTACTAAGCTATTGTTGAATTTTAAATCAATTATCATATTTATAAAAAGGTAAGTATTCTTTTTTATATCTAAAATTGATGGATATAATTATAATTTATAATATAAATAAAAATTACTCAAAAAAATTAAAATCATCCATAAGTTATAAGACTAATGGTAAGGACACACAGTAAGTAGGGTAAGTATTAGAATGTTACATTAACTTAACAATTATTTAAAATTTATATTTTAATACCTTATTAAATTAAAAAGATACTAACTTTAATTAGGCATGTAAGTGTGGTTATAGTAATAGTTAAATTTAGTATAATGTAGTAAAAGTAAATATATTCTGTTTAATTTTAATGTCCCTAGTGAAAGGATAAAATTATTATTATTCCTATTATTGGTTCAGTAAAGAAGAACAGATCAAATGTTTAGACATTAAATAAATAAACTTACACAGTTTTTAACGTAAATTGATGCTATATTATGTATTAATTTACTATTATACCGTATAGTTATAAAAGCTATTTATTTATATCAAGGGACAAAACTTGTCAGAAATTCAACAGATTACAAAAACTAAAATTTATATAAACTTCTTGAATTATTTAGTTGTATTAACTTCTAATGATATTGTAAAACTGTTTCTTATTAATTAATTGGTTAGTGCTTAGTGGATTTTTCGATACGAACAATAATGAAAATATTTTTATATCATTATATAAAATTGATGAGAAGAGCCATTTCCGACAACCCAATTTTTTTTTTTGAGAGGGGAGATAACCAGTGATAATTAGCATTTTTATTTACAGAGTTAATTGCATAACTTTTAAGTGAAATCGTCATTATTAACGAAATAAAGTTATTCCTATTTGTGAATTTATCAAGTACCGGTACGATAAAAAGCAATGTGGTACGAGTAGACATTAAAAAGTAATAAGCTATTAAGTACATGCCGGCACTAGGATAAATATATTGCCACTGACAAAATATTCCATGCTTCAATAATCATAATGGTATCACCGTGTTTGTAAAAATATGCGCTCTACGTCACCGACGACAAATTAGTTTATTATTAGAAAACTGTGACGTAAAACGCAAAAAAACGAGATAATCACTGAAACGAATGTAAAAATGGCCGCACAAGTTTTGCGTTATTTTTCTATATGCGCAGACCGCGTGAGACCTTCAAAATACCTAATACAAACTCTGCAAAAATGCCACACCTGATATAAAGAAAAAGTAACACCCGGGTGGACCACCCCATCCGCCTTATTTCAATGCCCCTAGCAGGGGCATATCTAGAGTACTAGAGTGTTTGGCGTCAGGGGACAGGATTTATCTTTACGCCTCCCTCAACTCTGCAACCCATGCCCATTATTTTCAACCATTAAATTAAATACCAATTAATACCATCAAAGCCCACTTTGCCCCCCCCCCCCCGCGCTAGTCAGGCGCCCCGGGACGATGTCCCAAATGCCACCCCTTAGTACGCCTCTGGCCACTGGCAGTGCCCCCCCCCCTCCTGGGGGTAAATGTCTGAAAGAAATACTGCTACTGACTAGCAAGGGCCGACTAGTTACTACTCAGGACTACTGACTTAAGTGAGTATAGACTTCTTACTATTATGAATAATTATTATGTCTATAACAGACTACTACTATTACTAGGCTCTAAGTCCTACCTAAGTGATTCCAAGCCAAAAAAAATGTCCAAAGTTCCAACTAAAGCCAAATGAAATTACTAACCTAATCACCACTAATTTAAATTAGGTACCAAATTAATATTATTATGCCTAGACCTAGACAAGACTCTAAATCACTGATTTAAACAAATTCATTTGAGTTATCGTTAAACTATATGGCATTACATTTCGTTAAATACACCAATTTTCGTGTTAAATTTACTAAAACAAGGCATAACAGTCTCACTAACAGAGAAGAGAAAGAAAAATATAAGTTCTAAACTTTTTTGTTGAGTGCCAGAAGAAAAATGCCGGGTTCTAGGATTCCAGTAAAATTATTACCACCTTATTGTAATGTTATATTGCATGGCAGTTCTTATTTTAATAAATCCAATACAATATTGATAAACATAGTAGAAAACCAACGTACTTTATAATAAACACCGTTGTTTCCACCAACTTCAACCGAAAGATCCTCCATTTTGGGCAAGAATAAAAGAATGCTGGGAAATTCTTCACGCGCTGCGATTTGCTCGTTTTTCTTTTCTTTTCTTTCTATAATGGACGTATCTGTTATAAACGTGTATGTTTGATTGATTTTAGAATATATATATATATATTTTTCGCATAATTTAATTAAGGCTTGAATAGGATTTTTTTTTAAAATCAACTTTTCTTTAAAAACAACACCAAACCAAAAGACCCACTGTGTCCCTAATATACTAATAACTTAACAAGTTCAGTATGCATTATAATAATTTTTAAAGTACTCAAATTAGTATATTCAAAACAAAATATATCGATATTATGAAAACTATCAACGAAAGTGTTGAATGCCTTCCCTTTACATAATTTACTTTATGATTTATTCCCAACCAGTAACACAGGCAAACCGAAGATTTAAAAAAATAATAAATTGTTAATGTAGGCTAACAAATTCCACTAAATTTTAAATGGTTTCCAATTCAGGCAATTCATAATAATAACACTTTTCCACAATTTTCGAACAAGACTATCAAAATTATATTTAATGATTAATAATGATGATGAAGAATTTTAATTCACGAATTACATTTTCAATTCAAAGTTAGGCGCTAGCCCAATGAATGTATTAATAAATTAATGACAATGTTTTTACCAGAATGTGCTGCTGATTTTCCAGGGGGTAAGCTGTTGAGTTTTTACTTGAACCCATGGGGGGCCATGCGTCAGTGCCTACAAGATTGCTCAGAGCACCAGTGGCATATGAGGGTGGTAGGGGTGCGGTTCGCTCCGTGTGGCACTTTTCTCATTATATGGAAGGGCTGAATTTTCTGTCAACTGCAGCATTTATTTCATGGAAGAGGTGCAGAGATAATCTTGCCCCCCCCCCGGGTGGCACTAATCCTAGCTACGCCACTGCTGAACATACAAGTCTTACAGACGAGTAGTTCAGTCTTCTATTTGAGGTTAAATTTGTTATTAAAAAAATGTCCTCTGGGGCCAAGCTGCATCATACACTTTGAAATTCACTTAGATTCACAAGTGCGTGGAGAGGTGTAGTCTGCCGAATAGGAACCTGCTTACTTCTCATAACAAAATCCAGGAAAATAACACCATCATTGAAACGGATGGGTTTGAACAATTATATATATATATATATATATAAATATTAGAATTGAACAGAAGATGAATTTCGTTCCCGGGGTTCCGGTAGACAAGTTTCTGGTGGCTTGCCGATTTGGAAGCGTTGGCCACCGACCCCCTCGACGTTAACCCGGGAAACATAACCACCTTTGCGTGTCCCGCGTGACAGACAGCGGCATGCATGGTAACTGCTGGAATAAACGGCCCCTAAAGGGCTGCCACCTGTGATACTTCAATGATACTTCACAGGTGGAAGAAAAGGCAGATACAGGGTAGGGATCATGATTACAAGTTGCCGTTAAGGGATATGAGGCGAGAGACCGTGGTGGAAGTCTCTGGCCAATGATTCTAAATACGCAGCCCTGAGAAAGCTGCTTCTTGGCAACCGTTTCGTCCCAGCTACTTCGCGAATTAGTTGCGAGGTGGAAACCCACTGTAGAGCCCCTCTTAGAGGGGGTCCGATGCTTCCCCGGGACGTTAATTTACCGTCCTAGCCCCTAGGAGAGTGGACTGCGGACGTTTTAAACGCATCGTCTTCGGTCAACCAGACGTCTCCGGTCGGGGAGGGTCTCCGTCGGCAAACCCTATCGAACGGTTGCTGGCGGGGACGGTCCACGCCCGGGGAGGTCTCTGGCGGTCTCCCGCACGGTCCGACGTCGAGGAAACCGGCGCCTGGCTGGTATGTGGGGGGGGGGCGCCAGGGAGGGCATAAGGAGAGTTAAGCTCGACAGCCCGCTGACGCCATTTCCTAATGTGATATTTCAGTAGCAGACTTTCAATTATCTTTTTCAAAGGTCAGGCAGTTAACTATGTCGGTGGCAGCTGACTTTTCAACTTTCCCCCACGATGGGCTAGCATGCTCTAATTCCATGACGACAGGCACATTACAGTGTTCTTCATCATTACACAACTTGACAGGTACATCACAGTGTAATTCATCATTACACAACTTATCAGTAAGCAGCAAGAGCAATGTTACAAACAGACATGGGCAATGTCACAAACAGACAGGAGCAATGTTACAAACAGACAGGAGCAATGTTACAAACAGACATGGGCAAAGACAAAGCAGTAAAAGTCAAGGCCATGACGATTGTTTTTATTCATTTAATAGTTTATTGTCTCCATGAACAATTAACTAGTTTTACAAAAGGTTCACTAGAAATATAAAAAAGAAAAAGAGGCCACTATTGATGCCCTAACAGATGTGTATATTGTAATGTTTTCCATCAAAAATTTGAATGGTGGTATATAAATGGAATGACAACTTTTTGAAGTAGCAGATCTGTTACTGCACATAATGTAATTAAGTTAAACTCAACAAATGATGCACATTGTTACTTCATTGAAATTACAAAGTCACCCAAAAGTGTACAGAAACATGACTGGATATAAAACATCTATCACAATTTACTGTAATATGCTTGTAATGTTTTAACATAATTAGAAAAAAAAAAACAGATAGAAAAAGATGGTCTTCAACAGCAAAAATCTCAAAAGTAAAGGAAAGAAAAATTGTGCTTTTGACCACTTAATGAGTATTTCCTTACTCATAAGTTAGTTGCTTATGGCCGAGTAAAATAATAATTGATGTTTTCTTCAAGCTAGGTTCATGGCTCTCACTATAACACCACTTTATTTCCAATAAGTAAAGAAATAATAAATAAGAGATTGTGAAGAAACTGAACGATTGGTCACTTGACACAGCTTGTGTTTTGATCAGTAAAAATAAAAACTTTTGAGAGCTTAGAGCTCTGAGAATAGGTTACTTTTTTTTTACTCTTCCTGTCGGCTTCAGATTTTATCATCAGCCGTATAATGGAAGTACACATTTGTCATTATTTTATTGCATCATGGTTTAAATTTGTTGATTTTTAATGGTCTCCTGTATTGATCATCAGTCAATTGAAAAGGTTTTTCCAAGACATAAGGGCATGAAATTTTGTTAGACATGAAAAGATGTTACAGATGAAAATATGCAGATGTCAGTACAAAACAGCACCAAACACAATGACAGGTTTGCTGGTTCTTGCCATAGATGATCAGAATGTTGCAATGTTGCTAAAGGATGTGGAAGCTCTAGAAATGAAGAAGAACATTAGTGGAAAACATCGGTAACAAAATATATAATGAAATAATATGTATAGAAAGTTGATGGTGAAAATTATAAAACTTTACTTGCCTAAAAACTTTACATTGATAAACAAGATATTTTCTTTATGATTTAGGACAAATCAGCAACCTAGACTCAAAAGTTATACTTACTAAAACATAAATGCACATAATTTCATCAAATATATAAATGTTTAAGAAAGGATATGTAATTAGTACAATATAAATGCCAGAACAAATAATTAATATGATAATTATTATGCATGTGATTCTAACATTTAATACCCAATCATGGAAGACTAGAAGATATATTGGTAGGATAATAATTTAAGGCAATTTGCAAATCTTTCTACCTGCCATTGGGAAGTCTCAAATTCTAACAATCAAATTTTTAAATATATAACTGAATTGGGTTTTGATGTTTTGTATCCTGGATATACACAAAAAAAGAACAAAGTATGACAAGATTCCATGTGCTTGAAATGTATATTTAGGAAATAGTTCATCAAATCCTTGCATAAAAACGAATATATTTTATCAGATTTTATTTGGTTCTATTTTGCCGTAAAAATAAAATAATACAAAATCACTACCACAATTTATAAGAATCCAGGGATATTTAAAAGATCCCTTTTTGGTAAAAAACAAATATAAATCATCGTCATTGTTTTTAAGAATCCAGCGCTTCATGGTAACATTAGCTCCTTTTTATAATAATTTGAGTAATCCAGGGTATGTCAAATATTGCGGTTGCAGATGCCTGACTTGTACCAATAAACTTATTCATTCTTCATTCAATTAGTCTTTTAAAGCTGAGTATGGCTGTTCAAACTGTTTGATTCTGTTTTCTTATTTAGCCTTACATTATGGGCATTGAGAATTAATAAACATTTCTATACAGAATTTAGTGGGTGTTTATTTTAAAATTTCAATATAAGTATATATAAATATATAGATGTAATGACAATTGGTCTACGAAAAGTTTACACGCAATCAAAGTGTCCTTTTGGGTTGGCCACTAAACAAGAGAAATGCCATAATAAAATATAATGTTGAATAAATCTAGCAGAGCTCAGCATTTTATAATGGGGTGCACATAATAAAACATTTAAGCCAAACACACATTAATTTGAAGATAAATCTTCCCCCTTTAAATAAAAATGAGATTCCTCCCCTTGGTAAAAAAATCCTATATAACATTACGTTTATTAACAAAATAGCCAGGTGAAACACAAATGGATTAACAGACTAATAAAATAGGAAGAGAATAATCATGTAACTCAAATCAATAAACATACATAAATTGTCACAGATTCACACAGTAATCTGAAATCTGGCCTTTATTAAGTAAGAAATTTATTTTCATGGGAGTTTTAAGAGAAATGGTCCTAACTGATCACTGTTTTAAAAATAAATTTTCCAGAAATTTTGGATATTTAAATCATAAAACCGAGTCAAATTGCAACATTGTTGAATAATTAACTGCATTATGTGTTATAAATACACTAAAGGCATTTTCTATAAAATAAAATAAATAGCTAATACATTTGTTTAAATTAATGATACACTTTAAGCCCATCGTCAGACCACATTAACATATTTCATTATCAAGAATTTTAAAGTTTTAGATATCAATAATAAACCAGGACTACAAAGTATAAAAAAAATTTCAGCGCCTTACATATTTATAGCAATAACATATTTTAATAAACAGGTTAAAAAAAGGCTTTATTCCATGTATTTAAGTCAGGGGGTTCTCAAACACAAAACCCTTTAAGCTTCATTCTTCTACCTGCTTAGTGAGCTGAGAAAGAGTAATGCTTCCTGAACGACCTACATAGGTGCGTTTCATATTTGGCTCATCAAAATCATCCTCAAATGGCCCTCAAGATGATTGAGTGTTAGACAGCAGCTTTTAAAAACATTTGAGGTCATGGCAACAGGTTGAGAATCCTACTTTTGTACTGACAAATTTCATTAAATTTCCATGTCTTTTAAAGCTGAGTATGGCTGTTCAAATTGAAGTCTTTCAGCTTTTCAGTGGGAGTATTCCATGTACTACTAGGGACAAATATATTAGATGGCTGGACACATATCTGACCAATTCAAAATAACTGGCTTTAAAGTAACACATTTTTTTTATATTAAATCTCATCTCTTCAATAACACGAGACAGAAATAATTAGGCATCACTACAATATTTATTTTATCACTTTGACGTATTTCACAATAGTAATATATTGGAGAAAGATAGTACGTTGTCCTTCACATAATCAAAATATCACACGATTTACACACGATGTTATAGGATGAACAAATAGAATATTTTTGCAAGAGCAAAACATATCAGGAAACCATACTTGACAATACATTCGCTATCTCTCCTATAATTCCCACAATTCCTCCTGCTTCCTGTTTTTATTATTTCAAAAACCAAAATATAATTTTCCGAAATAAAGTTATTATTTAAATCTATGATCTGTTACATAGTTAATATTTTTTTTTGGTTAAAACAAGCTATCACCTCCTTGGACAATAAAAAGATAGATTAATGTAGGATACATTTCCAAAAGATCAATATTACAAAAATACTCTCTTCTAAAAACCTATTACTAACGGTTATATAAAGACAAATCTCCACCACCGAACAACCAATCAAAAAATTAATTCAAAAATATCTTGGAAGAATGAGTAAAAATGACTACTTACAAGAACAAAGCATTTCATAATTTTTAAACAGCTGTGATAATAATTTACAATTAAATTTGTTTTGCACCAGCAGGAAAAAGGGCATCAACATCAGGGAAGATAATCAACATCAGGGGAGATAAACAAATACAAGATAATCACATTCAAATAAGAATATTTTTCGGAGGTTCAGTTTAAGAAGCATTTTACTCTTGAAATTAGAATATTGAATACAAATATACATCTTAAGTGTTATGATAATTTTTACCTGGTTTCAGGTAATTGAGTATAAAAACTATCACTCAGCGACTGTGGTCCTGTCTTAACGAGACAAAATGCAAAGCATAAATTAAAAGGAAGTACATACTATTATGGGTGATGGCAAAGTTACATGCATAATCTGAGTGCAACAGCAGTACAAGTAATTCTTGAGTAGCTGGATAATGAAGGCTTTGGTTAAAAACCCTTAAATTTTAATAAGTTCATCAAGGATAAAGGGAAATAAATATTACCAACATTTAATTTGCATGTGAATGAATGCCCTTTGTTTCTCACAACAATGGAACATGTATAAATTACTTAAATTATTGGAATAACAAAGTTGACAAATATCTGGGATGGTATAAAATAAAGGCTGGACAATTACATTAATGGGATGGTTGCACAGAGAACTAAAGGATACAATTTTAGATTGCCTATTAAATGTTTATGTCAATAAAAAAATATTGCAATTATAGGAACATCAGCAGCAGACATTGAATTTTTTTTTTGGTGGGGGGATAATTCCCCATAGTCTCAATTTTTACAAGAACTTTAGAACAAAGCATTGCATAATTTTCTGAAAATATGATAATTTTGGTAATTATAGAAACACCAGATGAAATTATAGAATTATTTTTATTGTAGTTCAAATTTGATAAGGGGTAACCATTTTTTTGGTGATGAAAATTTGCAATTTTTTTTCAAAGCCCCCACCTTATTTACAAGCTCTCTCGTGCCCTGGCTAAGCTATTGGCACAATCTCTCTCATGCCCTGGCTAAGCTACAGATAAAGCTCTCTCATGCCCTCACTAAGCTATTGGCACAATCTCTCTCATGCCCTGGCTAAGCTACAGGTACAAGCTCTCTTATGCCCTCACTACGCTATTGGCACAATCTCTCTCATGCCCTCACTACGCTATTGGCACAATCTCTCTCATGCCCTCACTACACTATTGGCACAATCTCTCTCATGCCCTGGCTAAGCTAAATATACAAGCTCTCTCATGCCCTTGCTAAGCTATTGGCACAATCTTTCTTATACCCTGGCTAAGATACTGGTACAGGCTCTCTCGTGCACTGCCTAAGCTACTGATGCAAGCTCTCTCGTGCCCTGGCTAAGTTACTGGTAAAATTTTTAACACTGTTTTGAGATGAGAACATTTTTAACACTGTATTGAGATGAGAACATTTTTAACACTGTATTGAGATGAGAACATTTTTAACATTGTATTGAGATAAGAACATTTTTAATCCTATATATTGAGACGATAACATTTTTAACACTGTATTGAGATGATAACATTGTTTACAGCTGCTTCACATCCTGAAGAACACATTAAAACATTTAGAAAGCTACCATTTGCCCAGACTTTACTGGAGACACCATAAACATGTCACTGGTAAATATGACAGGTAGATCTTTCTTTCCCTTAGCTTTCATAGTGTCTCTTCCCAACCAAAAACAGCATTGACTCTGGAACAATGTAATAATAGAGTTAAGGCAGTGCCGCTTAAAGTATGATTAATGTACCTATCGTAATGTTAAAAATGGTATGCGCAATGTAATTATCGTAATGTTAAAAATAGCATGTGGAATGAAACTATTGTAGTGTTAAAAATAGTATGAGCAATGTAACTATTGTAATGTTAAAAAAATTTAATGTTCAATGTCTTTTTTCAATGTCAAATTTATTATTTCCAATTGAATATTTATTTTAAAAACATCTAAATTCAATTAAGACAAATTAAATGATGGTATCACAACAGCAGTTCTCCATTTAACAAACAATAATCCACCTACACATTACTCAAGTTCTATTGCACCCCATTTAAGATTGTAAATTAAAATGTTGCTATCTTGAGGAGCAGATTGAGGAGCAGAGTCCATGCCAATGATTATTAAAAGAATGGATGGATTACATTACAACTACTGTAAAAGGTTAATTGTTGTAGAAAAAGAAATATATTACATCCAATTTAATTCCTCTATACCAAACTTTAGCAACAAGTCTGTGAACTTTAACAACTTAGCAGCAAGCCTGTGAACTTTAGCATCACACTTGAAAACTGCTGCAGTAAGTTCAAATAGACAAGCTAAAGAATTTAAAATAAAAATTTAAATTAAAGCCAGCCCCATTTAAGGACAAGAAAATGTGAACAAACTGCATGACCCTGAATTTTAAGAGCTCTCTCACCAGCATATGTTTTGGGCATCACTCTCGGCAGGTTGGGGACCCCCGTGTCGAAAGTGAAGTGAAAGTCGTTGGTCGTCTCCCTTGTTCCTTTCTCTGGATCCACAACCTCTGCATGGACGTGGACTTGGATATCTGAACCTTTGGTGTACACAATCTGGTGGGATGATTGGATGAGACAATTTGTTTCATGATATGAAACTGGACTTTTGATTAGACGGATGTGTGAATTGGTTATCTGAGACAAATTTAATGTAAAGAATTATAACGAGGATGACATTTTTATTTACAGAATCTTCAGATGATATATCAGTTTTTGTGGTGAAGTCTAACCCCATGCGAAATACTGATCTCCCATCAAGCGCCTCCCCAGGTGGCAGATAGGGGAAAGCCCACCAGATATGGAGGGTACCAGGGAAATAAAATATCTGGGGCGGACCAAAATCAGAACCTACTGCCTTGTAGGAAGTGGAGGGATCCACAAAGGCTAGGGAACCTTACCCAAAAACTAAGGCAGCTACCTAGAGAGCTGTAAGGGGCATGGTTGTGCGCAGGGTTAACAGCCCGGCCATGTAAAAAATTTATGTTACGAAAGCCAATCAACAGAATAAAACCCGGACTGATACCAATGGAAATCGACCTATGCCTGGATATGGACATGATTTTTGGATTGCGACTTAGAATGTACTAAGCCTGTTTAGAGCAGGAGCCTTAGCCAACCTTGTAAATCAACTGGTTAAATATAAAATATCTAATGCTGCTTTAAAAGAATTTCGGTGGAAAACTTCATACATCCTCAAAACAAAAGAATACACCATATTTTATAGTGGTAACAACACCAACACACTAGGAACAGGATTTGCCATGAAAAAAGAAGAATGACAATGGGATCCGACTCATTGACTTCACTGTAGGGAAAGGGATGTCAGTTAGCAGCACCAAGTTTCCACAAAAAAATATACATAAAGCTACTTGGAACTGACCAGATGGAATCACCCACAACCAAACTGACAGTGTTCAAATCGATCGGAGGCATGGATCAGATATACTAGATGTAAGTAGCTATTGAGGACCATCTACTTGTAAGGGTTAAATATAAGCAGAGAATAAGCATAATTCACAATGGTCGTAACCAAAGAGAGAAACTATACGATTACCAAAAGCTTACCAAAGACCCACTGCAAAAGCTTACCAGAATGAAGTAGAAGCACAGCTAGAAGCATCACATGCGGAGGTAAACAGGGAAAACCACATAAATCAACAGTGGGACAGGATAAAAAATGCTATGAAAAGATCAGCAGAAAAAGTTGTAGGATTCCAGAAAACTAACAATAGAGTAGGCTGGTTGGAAAATGAATGCAGAGAGACTGTCAAAGAAAGGAACAAAGCATGAATGATCATGTTACAAAGAGAAACCAGAAAGACAACACAAACATACAAGGAAGCACGGAGGAAAGCCACAAAAATGCGTAGGAAGAAAAAGAGGGAATGGGACAGAGCTCAACTAAAAGAAATAGAAGATTTATCAAGAGAGGGAAACATCAGATGAATGTACATGACGATAAAAGATGAAAAGAATGGATACCGAGCCAGACCTCACAAGTGTGAGAGCCAGGATGGAGAATTAGTCCTGGAAAATAGTAAAGTACTGGAGAGGTGGGCTGAATATTTTTTGAGGATATACTTGTA
Organism: Omphiscola glabra; assembly: GCA_964017045.1. Taxonomy (NCBI): domain Eukaryota; kingdom Metazoa; phylum Mollusca; class Gastropoda; family Lymnaeidae; genus Omphiscola; species Omphiscola glabra. The sequence continues at coordinate 4,065,693 of OZ024809.1, read as the reverse complement.
ACAATACATGTGTGTTCATACTTTATGCATTGTTAATTAATTACTACTGAGCTGTGATGATACTTGTAATGGATGGCCTGTATCTGCTTATTAGTACTTATACTTGTTGAAGAACTGAATAGATCCAATTGAATAATTCACACGGTACTTTATTACATGATAATGATAAACTGATAAAGTTACAATGTAAAGAATATCATATACTTTAAATAACATTCAATCCTTAAATTCACATCACAGCAAGCAAATCTTAACATGGCGTCCATCCTCGCCGACTAGAAATCATGTACTACCCATACCCAGAAAGTCATGAGTTCTCCTTCCTCTACACAAATGAGTTCCTGCTTTTTCTCGTGATATTATATGATTACTATATCCCTACGCCATCGTGCATAGGAATAAATACTATTGTCATGTGACTTAACTTGTTTTGTTACAATACTGAGTGCAGACAATAGACAAGATGAAGATTACCAACCACCACAGGGAGGACCAGACCTTTTTATAAACTCCCCAACACTAGAAGAAACTAAAGAAGTAATTAATTATATGAAAAACCACAAAGCCTCTGGATAAGACCTCATCACAGCAGAACTTATTAAATATGGAGGAAAAGAACTACACACTCAGATATATAAACTTATAACTAAAATTTGGCAAGAAGAGAATATCCAACAGAATGGGAAACATCATTAATAACCCCAATACACAAGAAAGGCTCCAAACTTCAGTGCACAAACTATAGAGGAATCTCCCTATTAAATGTTTCTAGCAAAATACTGACAAAGCTAATTGCCAAAAGATTACAACCGTACAATGAAGAAATACTAGGTGATTACCAATATGGATTGAGGCAAAACAGATCAACGACTGATCAGATTTTCCCCATCAGATGCCTGTTAGAGAAATGCTATGAATATAATATACCAGTACATCAACTCTATGGCAGCATCAAAAGAAAATATATATATGAGCCGGCAGGAGTTTGGCATACCCAACAAACTGACAAGACATGTAACACTGATCAACTCAAAAAGCAAAATCAAGGTTCAAGGAGAATATTCAAGGGAATTTCAGATTACATGAGGCCTAAGACAGGGAGACTCACTGTCTTGTATGCTTTTTAACCTGTATGCTTTTTAACCTGTATGCTTTTTAACCTGTATGCTTTTTAACCTGTATGCTTTTTAACCTGTATGCTTTTTAACCTGTATGCTTTTTAACCTGTATGCTTTTTAACCTGTATGCTTTTTAACCTGTATGCTTTTTAACCTGTATGCTTTTTAACCTGTATGCTTTTTAACCTGTATGCTTTTTAACCTGTATGCTTTTTAACCTGTATGCTTTTTAGCCTGTATGCTTTTTAACCTAACATTAGAGAGAGTTATGAGAAATATACACATTGACACCCAAGGAACAATAACAGGATACTTTCTGAGGGAAATCCAAGACCCTGCAACAAATCAGCACTCTCTACAATCAACCCCTTAAGTATCTTGCGAATGCTGATGACATGGCACTGCTAGGGAAAAGTATTAAAGACATATCAAAATCCTTTATTGAATTAGAAGACGCATCACTACAAGCAGGGCTGTAAGTTAACAACCAAAAAACAAAATACATCACTATGATAAGAGAAGAACAGACAGATGAAGCCATTAAAATTAGAAACCAGGAAAATATATGGACCAACAAAAGATGAATGTGGATGGAAAATACGAACCAAACATGAATTGTACAGTCTTTATCAGGATCCCACGATAGTAGCAGAAATAAAAAAGGGCAGGCTACGCTGGGCAGGACACTTAGAGAGAACGCCATATGACAGAGGAGTGAAGAGGGCGCATCACCAAAACCCCAGAGGAAAATGGATCAAAGGCAGACCTAGGCTTAGATGGATGGATGATTTGGTAAAAGATCTACAAGAACTGGGAATCCAAGCATGGAAAAGTAAAGCATTAGTTAGGTCTGAGTGTAAGGAAGTAGTGAGGCAGGCCAAAGCCCTACATGAGCTGTAGCTCCACAGGGATGGATGGTCTGAGTGGAAGGAAGTAGTGAGGCAGGCTACCACTTTGTTTCAAGGCTACCTCAACTGGTTATAATGCAATATAGATTAATACATCATATAAATGTTAAACTTAGAGAAAATTCATTCCAGTAATTGAAAGGAAGAAACAAAAACCACTCACCTGAGATGACAGAAACAGTAGTGAGCCTATCTCCACAGGTCTTTTGAAGACAATGTCATCTACTATTTTACACATATTTGGTCTGGTGTTGCTGAATGACATAGATATATAAATGGGTAACCAGACAAAACGACAAGTGACAAAATGACAAAGGACATAATGACAAGTGACTATATGACCTGGGGTCGGCAACCATTTTTTGAGCCAGGAGCCATGTTTATAAATATCTATTAAGAAAACATTTAGAGAGCTGCAATCAAAATAAATTAGTATTTTTTTTTTAAAAATCTATTACTTAAAAGATCAGCATGCAGCTCCGTAGTAGTGGGCTCCGGACCATAGTGGGTTGCTGACCCTGGTGGGTTGCTGACCCTGGTGGGTTGCAAACCATGGTGGGTTGCAGACCATGGTGGGTTGCTGACCCTGGTGGGTTGCAAACCATGGTGGGTTGCTGACCCTGGTGGGTTGATGACCCTGGTGGGTTGCAAACCATGGTAGGTTGATGACCCTGGTGGGTTGATGACCCTGGTGGGTTGATGACCCTGGTGGGTTGCAAACCATGGTTGGTTGCTGACCCTGGTGGGTTGCTGACCACAATGGGTAGCTGGCTACGCTGGGTAGCTGACCATGATGGGTTGCCGACTACAGTGGTTTGCTGACCACCGACTCACACCAATAAGATGCTGTAATAAAAAGCTACTTCGAAACTAAAATTAAGTTCAACTCACGCATAAATAGATGCGTTGGCCCATGCCAGCTCATAAGCCTTCCTCATCAGGAAGCCTCCAAATATTTTGTTGTATAGATTTCTTTGCTGTGGACAGAGACAGTGGGACAAAAATGAAATGCATACGTTTATTACAAAGGGAAACAACAAAATGCCAATAATTATTGATGATCATTGGGTTTTGGTGTGCAGCCTGGCCGGCAGGGAAGAGTCAGGTGCCAATCCTTCTGGGGGCATTTCAGATAGGATGGCACCTTTTTCTTTAGCATCTGTAGTGTTAGAAAAGAATATATGTCAGTTCCCCTGTGCCTGTCGGATCGGCCTAAACAGCCGATCGGCTAATTACATGCAGTGTTGGCACCTGATTTCCACCTTTCATTGTCCAGACCCTATGTCACAAGTTTGCTGATTTATGTCTTAGTTACTAAAATTAATTTGGTTTCATGGTGTGTTTGTTGTTTGTTGTTGGGCCGTCCTGTGCAAGATGACCAAGGTGGCGTGTGACCTACTTTTTCAAGCTAGCCCGCATGAAAGATACATGTGTATTGGGTTTCTTGGTGGTGTGAGATTTACGTATTTAACATTTTTAGAGATGATAAAGGAGTGGCCGAGTGTCTAAACTGAGCCAATCTCAAGTTCATGGTCTGAGGTTCAATCCCTACTTAAGCCCAGTCACGCAAAAAAATAATTTAAAAAAAACATCATCAGCACCCTGGGTAGAGTTGCCATTGTTAACCTTGGACGGTAACTCAGCACCCCGGGTGCAGTTGCCATTGTTAACCTTGGACGGAAACTCAGCACCCCGGGTGGAGTTGCCATTGTTAACCTTGGACGGCAACTCAGCACCCCGGGTGGAGTTGCCATTGTTAACCTTGGACGGCAACTCAGCACCCCGGGTGGAGTTGCCATTGTTAACCTTGGACAGCAACTCAGCACCCCGGGTGGAGTTGCCATTGTTAACCTTGGACGGCAACTCAGCACCCCGGGTGGAGTTGCCATTGTTAACCTTGGACGGCAACTCAGCACCCCGGGTGGAGTTGCCATTGTTAACCTTGGACGGCAACTCAGCACCCCGGGTGGAGTTGCCATTGTTAACCTTGGACGGCAACTCAGCACCCTGGGTGGAGTTGCCACTGTTAACCTTGGACGGCAACTCATCTAAGAGAAGGAAACTCTGAATTCAAACCCGGAGATGGAGTCCTGTAGGCGGATAACATTGGCTCAATGAAACATTGCGACAACTCTTGCAACGCCACTGGTGCCAAGCTGTATCATCCATTTATGGTGCTCCCTTGGGTTACCCAGCGGCGTGGAGTGAGGCGTTTGCTGTCTAGGGAATCAGCTTATAATCTAAAAAAGAATAATCCCAAGCATTTTGGAATTTGCCCTGCGAAGTCTACAACGTCGTCTACACCATCGTCACATTGTGACGGATGGATGCCAGCAAAAAAAAAAAGGAGTTTTATTCAATTACAGATAATGATTTTGCTAATTCTTGGGCAACTAGGCATATTTGTTTTAATTTTGATTCTTTGTTTTGTTGCCTTATACATTATCTATTTCTAATGACTGGAACTTAACTTTCTAAATAATAACATAAATTTTAGCATTACACAATGTTCTGCAACAAAGGCTGAAATGACACATCAAAGAAAAACCTAATTTTACTATGTTTATTATCCATTATCAGTCCTCACTTTCCATTTGACTTTACTCCCTTACTTTTGTCTTTCACTCTCCATTCAAAAGGCAGTGAGCAATTTTTATTAATGCTTTTTGGGGGGACTGTGGGGTGGTAACATCATATTTACCTCTGGGTGGCAAATGATGAGAGATTTCTTAATGGTTTCATCCATCCATACTGTGTTCTCTGGTTTAACTCTGATTTTGAAGGTACCTGCCCTATTATATTGAGGAAATGACAAATTTTAGGCTCGAAAGTCAAAGTAATTTAAAACAAATTTGGTGTCACGTTTGTTTGTGCTTTAAGCCATGGAAAAAGAAAAGAAGACGAAAAAAAATTAAGCCATGATATGGCAAGTTTATAGTTTAAAGCAGTGATGTGGTCAAGTCTAGTAGCAGTGGCGCAAATTTGCCAAGTATTAACAATTAAATGATTGTATTTTTCTTTAAAACCTCGTTAACCACAGCACTATCTTCAAATCACATCACAATCTCTAAATCATACAAATCACCGGACCATGTTATTGTGTAGCATATTTTGATTTTAGCTATATTTTAAATTTCATTCATAGTGAGTTGGAGGATCTTAGTCAGTCTAATAAGTTTATAGTACAGGGCATAGAATATAAGAACATCTGAACCAAAGAATATACACAGCACGAACAATATACTAACAATCATCCTATGAAAACCATGTTTAAATTAAGCTACCTTTTTTCTACTGTTTCACTACAGGCGTACTAACTTGAGATCCACTGTGGATAGGAACAGGTCATGGATGGTTAGTCGTTCCTCTTCAGTGGGGGGAGTTTTTAGTAGGGACTTCACCCCTTCCCTCTGTCGCATTTTTTTACTTTCTGTAACAAACCACAGAACAAAGTAGGTATAAATCCTTCTGTTAACAAACCACAGAACAAAGGTAGGTATAAATCATTCTGTAACAAACCACAGAACAAAGTAGGTATAAATTATTCTGTAACAAACCACAGAACAAAGTATGTATAAATCCTTCTGTTAACAAACCACAGAACAAAGAAGGTATAAATATTTCTGTTAACAAACCACAGTACAAAGTAGGTATAAATCAAAGTAGCTGAATTTAGTCATTTTAATTTTTAAATATATCAATTATGTTGATATCTCTGATAAAGAAGTGTACACCAGATTTCAGAATGATCAAGAACAAGCATTTAGCAGTGAGTCGTAGGCCAGCCAGGCTTACATTTTGAGGGCATAGCTTGTTTACTTAAGAACTGACTGCCTGTCAATAAGTCTTTTATCTTACAGTGTTGGAAGAATTCAAATTATCATCATAAGAAGTCATTTAACCATCCTCCCACCAGGTGGAAACGTTGATTCACTCACCTAACCCTTTAAGTATCAGCTCATTCACTCACCTAACCCCTTAAGAATCAGCTTGTTCAGTCTCCTAGCCCCTTAAGTATCAGCTTGTTCAATCACCTAACCCCTTAAGTAACATCTCATTCACTCATCTAGCCCCTAAAGTAACATCCCATTCACTCATCTAACCACTTAAGTATTAGCTCATTCACTTATCTAACCCTTTAAGTAACAGCAGATTCACTCACCTTCCCCAAGTTGGAACAGTTCAATTTCTTCTGGAGTTTGTGGATCTAATGGATTGACAACACCCGCTCTGAAATATAACAGAAGAAATAGGCTATTGTAAAAATGTTTAAATATTTTAAACATAATATCCATCTTCTGAATTCAGCATCTGAATGTAGGCCATTAGTTAGCATAAAAAACTTGGGGTCCACCGAAATAACACTCAATTAACTCAATAAAACTGTAATTCGATTAAAGTCTCAGGATTCATAAATTACACATATCTTTAAAAACACCAAATTCATTGTTAATTGAAACAAAGACAATTTTAGTGGAGTTATTTACATCTGCAAACACCAAGATTATTGTGATTATTTGGGGACATACTTAATTTACATCTGCATAAATCAATATTTTTGCGATTATTTTGAAATGTGCTTCATTTTTACCTGTAACTTTTTAATCTTTTAAAAGTTAATTTGGTGACCAGTAAACATTATCTTTAAATTCAGTTCCAGAATATGCTTATTTGGGCTAACCAAAGGTCAAAGTTCAACACTTTGAGGCATGAAAAGTACAGGCGAAATCAACAAAAGTTCTTTGTGAGAGCTCAAAAAAAAACAACCTCTGTTATATGAAATCAATTTTTCATAAAGAAACACGCACAAACACCTGTTTACTTTTTAACCCTGGCTCGTGAGTGATATATTTATAAGTACATTTTTAACCCTGGCTCGTGAGTGATTTATTTATTAGTACATTTTTAACTCTGGCTCGTGAGTGATATATTTATTAGTACATTTTTAACCCTGGCTCGTGAGTGATATATTTATTAGTACATTTTTAACTCTGGCTCGTGAGTGATATATTTATTAGTACATTTTTAACCCTGGCTCGTGAGTGATATATTTATTAGTACATTTTTAACCCTGGCTCATGAATGATATATTTATAAGTACATTTTTAACCCTGGCTCGTGAGTGATATATTTATTAGTACATTTTTAACTCTGGCTCATGAATGATATATTTATAAGTACATTTTTAACCATGGCTCGTGAGTGATATATTTATAAGTACATTTTTAACCCTGGCTCGTGAGTGACATTTATAAGTACATTTTTAACCCTGGCTCGTGAGTGACATATTTATAAGTATCAAAAAAATTTAAAAAATTCTGTCACGACATGATGGACCTGCTACCACAAAAACAAGCGCAATAAGACACTTCCTGTACAGCAGCGGTAAACAAGCAAACTTACGTGTCTGTTTCAGGGTTCCTGGCCACAAACAAGTATTTGGCAGTGATCACTTTTTGTAAGGACCCATCGAACTCCTGGAACATTGTCAATTAGTTTGATAGCATTACACGCACAATAAACTTACTAGAGGAAATTAAAACTGTACAATTGACTTCAAATGTGTTTCATTTTAAAGAAATTATTTTAAATTACTTTTGATAATGCTAATAACAATGAAAAGTTTTTAATTTTTTAAATATTTTTATTTGTATATTAAAGCATTGGTTCTCAAACTTTTTTTGTCCACTGCCCACTAGAGGCCATCAACACATCCTTATATACTCCCCTATAAAGAATTGTGCACAATGCCATAAGGAAAATTATAAAATGAAAATGTGTAACATATTTGAATATTTTGAAAATAAAGTTGATTATCTTCATCCAACGATTCCACCTCCACAACTTTTAAATTGGGATAATTATAAATCAATAATGTTTTTATATGACACTTAATGTTAGTAACAACTTTTTTCACTGCTCAAATGCTCTGAATGCCTTGGATGCCATTTGTGAAGTGACATCAGGTTTTCAACGTTTGGTTGAAAGTCACTCTACACGACTCTTAAATGGTCTGGTTCAATAACCTGGAGCCTATTTCTTTGCTTGGAGCAAAATTGAATAACCACGCTAAAATCATGTACGACCGATACTGGCAGCATTTATGTGTTAACAAAATTCCACTAGTTTCAAATAACTTGTAAAAGTGGTTCAAAAACTTGCCCCAAAACAGTGTGCAGCACCATATGATGGAAATCTTCATCATTCTCAACACAGAGCTTCCTAAGGTTTTTTTGTTGATTTCCAAAGAAATATTAACAAAGCCACCGTAACAACCATTCATTAATGTTGCTCCATCAGTTGTAACCAGTCATTGAGGGTGCTCCATCAGTTGTAACCATTCATTAATGTTGCTCCATCAGTTGTAACCATTCATTAATGTTGCTCCATCAGTTGTAACCATTCATTAATGTTGCTCCACCAGTTGTAACCATTCATTAATGTTGCTCCATCAGTTGTAACCAGTCTTTAATGGTGCTCCATCAGTTGTAGTAGAAAGTATGTTATTTAGCCAAATATTCTTGTCAGTGAAGAGCTGCTCAACAGTAAGAAATATTTGACTCCCTTTTGGTATCTGTCTCTAGATGTCTTGCATACAATAGTAATTTTTGAAAAGACTTTCATCTTTTACCAAACGTTAGTAAGAAGAAAGCAAAGTTTCAATGCCTGGCAAGGTTGACCCAACCAGTTGTAATATAAATTATGTTGATCTGCTGCACAAATTATCTTCAATATTCTCAGCATTTCATCTATATGCCTGTGAACTGGACAGCTGCTGAAAGAAATCATCTTTAGTACATATTGACATGACTTCTGCAAACCAGCAGTCAAAACCACACCAATAGCTGTTTGGATAAATTCTTCATTGCATGGGGCTTTCCTTCCGGATGTAGCAATCAATCATTAAATCTTGTATGATGCATGCATACCATCCGAGTGATAAATCCATTTTGTGATCGAGGCAGTTTATGAAGTTTAGAAGTGGCTAATTCAGCTAAAAAAAATTATTGAGCAGCACCTACAGCCAAAATGTAAGAAATAGTACCAAGAAGGTAATGTGGATAGCTATCCTGTACGAATGTGGTTATCAAGTTCTTTAATGAATTCTTAACATAAGCTGGAAAAGTGGTTTTACTGTCAATGTCCAGCTTTGGCCCCAAGCAATGAAAAGATCTATAGACATGGCCAGTCTAATTTCTGTTCTAAAGTCTTGGGCTGCGACTAAAGCTTTGAAATAGATTAATTAGACACTAGCAATTTGTGTCCATATAACAATATATGTTAAGCTTTATTAATAATTTTACATAATACTAAACAAGTAGACGTTTCGGCACATGCCTTCATCAGTACAACAACAAAACATTGAAATAAGTATAAATTAAATTTACATAATATATATATAGATATATCCTACCTAAAAAAAAGAGAAAAAATAGGAGTGGGTGCAAAAACCAGACAGAAAAAAAATAAAGAAGAATGGAAAAGAAGTGACTTGGAGTAAAGAAGAATGGAAAGGACGTGACTTGGAGTAAAGAAGAATGGAAAGGATGTGACTTGGAGTAAAGAAGAATGGAAAGGACATGACTTGGAGTAAAATGTATAAAAACCAAGCAGGAAAAAGACATGGCAGTTAAGTAAAATTTTTATATTGACAAAAATTGTTTGTGTCTAATTTTCTATCATTTTTACCAAGCCTGTATATATTGCTTAAGAATAATTGACGAGTGAAGACTTAAGATATCTCGAAATAAAAAAATACAGAGGTATCATTCCATCAAATGAGTCTGATTATTATCAAGCCTATTAGGGTAAAAAAAGGATATTTGTATTGTAATTAATTACCAAATACCATAAAATATATTACACCTTTAAATTTTATTGTGTAAATTTCTTCACTAGAGTATTGTGCAAACTCTTAGTACACTTAAAAATTAGGTCAGATAGGAGGCGTTCAGAATGAGTTTATAGCTCCAAGGGGGGCGGTGGTCGGAAACAGTTTGAGAACCACTGTTATAGACCATTGTGCACACTGAATATTATAGACCATTGCACACACAGAATATTATAGACCATTGCCCATACAGAATATTATAGACCATTGCCCATACAGAATATTATAGACCATTGCCCATACAGAATATTATAGGCCATACCACATACAGAATATTATAGACCTTTGCCCATACAGAATATTATAGACCATTGCCCATACAGAATATTATAGACCATTGCCCATACAGAATATTATAGGCCTTACCACATACAGAATATTATAGACCTTTGCCCATACAGAATATTAGACTTTAGCAATCACACATTTTCAAAGAACATTCAAACTTTTCATGGAGTTAATTTTTCAATTAAACAATTTCAAAGCAACTGCTAACAAGATGATTATTATTATTATTTTGACTAACTTAGAAAGAAAAAAAAGCAAGCAACAGATTATCTTAGCCAAAAGACATAAGGTAAAATAAGACAAAACAAAACCCCCCCCCCTTCCGCCCCCCAAATCAGAAATCAGGCCTACCTGCTCAAGGTGCATGGTACACTCCATGGAGGACCTACCCACCCAGGTGACCTGTCCTTTCAGGTAGATATCCTTAAAAGGTGACAGTTGAGGCTTAGACGGGGATGTGGCTGATGACAAGAGATAAAAGAAACAAGTATTCCCCATGCATTCCCCGTTTGATTCATTTTGTTGCTAAAATTTATTTTGACACAACTTTGTACTGGGAATATTCCAAACTTTTTTGCTTCAATTATATTAAGGAAGAGCAAAGGATGGAAATAAATGTGTGTCACGGCTATTGGTAGTTAAAACCTCCTCTTTGTGCTGTATTCCTGCTATTAATAATAGTATTATAGTTTGTTGACCACAGGTGGATGACTTTCTTATTTCATTAAAATAATTTTTTTTTGCTAAGTAAAGAGTCTGGAAATCTAATAATAATTAATATTTTTATTACAATGCTACATTCTTTGTTAAGAAATTTTGTAGGAAATATAAAAGAACTTCTCCTTAATTTCATTTTTTCTTAAAACAGATATTTGTATTAAAAGTCGGCACATCAGAAAGTGTTGAATACCGGTACAACAAGTATCAGACTAGTTACAAGCACATACCTATCCTGTCCACCAATGCCGTAACAAATGCATACGGTGACTTCTGGTCATCCCCAAGAGCTGGATTTTTGTTGTGGTTGTAACATATCAAACCTGCATCACGAGACAATTGATAGACATATTTGAATCAAATATTAGTCAAACCTGCATCACGAGACAATTCATAGGCATATTTGAATCAAATATTAGTCAAACCTGCATCACGAGACAATTCATAGACATATTTGAATCAAATATTAGTCAAACCTGCATCACGAGACAATTCATAGACATATTTGAATCAAATATTAGTCAAACCTGCATCACGAGACAATTCATAGGCATATTTGAATCAAATATTAGTCAAACCTGCATCACGAGACAATTCATAGACATATTTGAATCAAATATTAGTCAAACCTGCATCACGAGACAATTCATAGACATATTTGAATCAAATATTAGTCAAACCTGAATCACGAGACAATTCATAGACATATTTGAATCAAATATTAGTCAAACCTGCATCACGAGACAATTCATAGACATATTTGAATCAAATATTAGTCAAACCTGCATCACGAGACACAAATGTATAGCAATTATTTATTCTGGCTTTGCCCGTGACTACCTCTTTAACAACCAAAGCTTAATGGCTAACCATTCTCCATAGCAAAGGGAGACCATTATTTTTGGAAAAAGATGTACAGATGCAATTTCCCTTTGCTGGATCAATGCCCCTTGATTTCACAAAAATTCCAGGACGGAGTAATGTTGACAGTGTCACAGACTGTCTAATCCATTTTAAACACAAGATCATTGCATCTCAACATTGTACAATGTTTCAAAATGATGTTCTTATGAACAGATACATTCACATCGGTTGGTAGATTATCAAAAATCTCTGAAATAGAGATTATAAAAAATCTCTGAAATAGAAGATGCTGAGTTTCTCGTGCACAGCAGTCCAATCATTAACAAATGAAATAAAGTGGATAACTAACAAACTGGATGACAAGCAACAAACAAAAAGTGGATAATCAACTATTATCTAGTGCGGTGGTTCTCAACCAGTGCTCCCTAATGGCCCCACATGCACTACTAACGCTACTCCTCTACGTCATTAACTTGCAAGACACTGGGTGGGCCTAAAGGGGCTCACCAATAATAATCGATTCTAAAATGGCAAGAAAGTCTAGGAATAACTGACTTGGCCTATTATTAAGCATCAACATACGTATGACAATAAATAAAACTATTACCAACCAACTCATATGTTTTAATGTTTCATTACTTAAATTTGACTTCATTAAAAATATATGAACACCAACAATTGGTTCAAGCAAATGATGGAAATCATCCATCTTCTTTTGAAAACTGTCCCTTTGTTGACTAAGTGGCAGGCATCTTCTTTTGAAAACTGTCCCTTTGTGGACTAAGTCGCAGCCATCTTCTTTTGAAAACTGTCCCTTTGTGGACTAAATGGCAGCCTACCATCCATCTTCTTTTGAAAACTGTCCCTTTGTGAACTCAATGGCAAGCTAACAATCAAGTTCTAGACCAGGAGCCTCAAACTACGGCCAGTGGGCCAGATCCTTCCACCAGGGGTCCTCAATCCTGCCAGCATAGACACCGTAAAGGTACATGGAAATGACAAATATGGGACTGATGTATTAGCCATATGTCCCTTTAAAATACCATTGAAGTTTTCTTTTGGTTAATATTTTTTTCTGCCACTTATAATATATGTGGTGTGCATAGAAATGAGATATGTGCAGTGTGCATAGAAATGAGATATGTGCAGTGTGCATAAAAATGAGATATGTGCAGTGTGCATATACATGAGATATGTGCAGTGTGCATAGACATGAGATATGTGCAGTGTGCATATAAATCAGATATGTGCAGTGTGCATATAAATTGCATAGAAATTGCATAGCAATGAGATACGTGCAGTGTGCATAGAAATTGTTAATGTTTTGAAAACTATAGTACAGCCCCCAAACAGTGTCTGAGGGATAATGATCTAGCCCCCTTGGTTAAAAAGTTTGAGGACCCCTGTTCTAGACACTTATTTCCTCAACTGTTTCCTGACTCTCACCTGCCAGGGTGTCGAAGTCTTCCAGCAGACGACCAAACCGGATTTTTTTAGTGTAAGTTATGTACTTGTCCCTGGCATCTGCCTGACTCAGGGGGATAATCGCCTGGACAAAGCTGTCCATAGGCTTGCGTTTGGGAAGTTCTGCCTGCGATGTGGCCACCTTCTGCATCACTTGGTTCGGTATAATCTCTGACCTACCAGTTGGTTTGGGAATAAATATTATTATCTTTATATTAGAGGAAATTTTTCCAGTTATGCAAAATACAATTTTAGAGAAAATGCTTAATTGATAATGAGTATCAGTAAGACATGCATCCAGACTCACATGGTTTTATATGTATATTTGAGAATTAGGGAGCAGATGTGTATTCCTGTAACACAAAAATGTAGTATGTTTATTCCTGCAACACAAAAATGTAGTATGGGTGGTCCTTTGCTATTAAATGCCCAAATAGAAGAGAAAAATGTCCCCAGATATTAAATGTACACATTTTAGAGAGAATTTGTGCCTGATATGAAATTTACACAAATTTGAGATAACTCTCTCTATCCTCACTGTATATACTTTTTCAGGACATTAGTTATACTGCCTTGCTTCAACACACAACCCTTACGCACACAATTTGGTCTATTTTTTAAAACCTACAGTCTTGACCTACCTGGGGCCTTCATTATAACGTTAACCAATATATTCTTGTTAAGGAACCACAAAGCTTTATTGTTTTAATGCAAAGAAAACTAAAAACATCACTTCACTGAAGTCTGCAAATTGATTTGGCAAACATCGTACACATTTAATAAAATTTCATTTATACAATATGGCTTTCTACCACTAGTGGATCAGAGATTTTGTAAGAGGTGGGATTCTGCATTGGTATATATATTGATGATATGGCTTTCTACCACTAGTGGATCAGAGATTTTGTAAGGGTTGGGATTCTGCATTGGTATAGATATTGATATCTCAGTATTGAAGAATCTTATCACAGAGCTCTCCCCATTTATAATGTCTGGGTTAATGCTCTTTAGTATTCCCCATGCTCTTTTGTATTCCCCACGCTCTTTTGTATTCCCCATGCTCTTTAGTATTCCCCATGCTCTTTAGTATTCCCCACGCTCTTTTGTATTCCCCATGCTCTTTTGTATTCCCCATGCCCTTTAGTATTCCCCATGCTCTTTAGTATTCCCCATGCTCTTTAGTATTCCCCATGCTCTTTAGTATTCCCCATGCTCTTTTGTATTCCCCACGCTCTTTAACACAATTAAATAATGTCTAATTCACTCATTCCAAAGTGGTATTAATGTGAATACTTACACCCATTGTTTACGAAAACCAACCATATGCATTAGATCATCTCGTACTGAAAAGGCAAAGACAGAATTGAACAATTTGAGAAGAGACATTTGCCAATTTAAATAAAAAAATATTCAGCGCAAGAAACATGGGGAAAGTAAAAAAATTTTATTGACCACCATTCAGAGTTAGTTACAGGATCGCCAACTCAAAAATAATCAAATTTACTGACAAATATTCGAAACTTGAACATTTTTGACAACCAAACAGAATGTTCAAAAAAAAAATAATAAATTTAGGAAGAAAAAAAAAAAAAAAAGAAAATGGAATATCCCTAAGATTATGTAATGTATGATGATTCCTGGTTAATTAACCATTCTGTTCATTCATGGGTGCTAACCAACATTAACCAGGAATCATCATTCTCCTGCGTGAAATGCAGACGAGATTGTCATTCCAGGATTGGCCGCCTAGTGAGCCACTCGTCAAAGTGTAGGACTACAATATAGCTACTCCATCGTCTCGTGAAGACGGAAGGATGCCATAATAATATAAAAAAAATAAAATAATAATAATAATGTTATGTATGTGTATGGCTCTATGTCATTTGACCAGGAGATTTGAGCCTTTTTTATGATGTTTTTATTCAATTTAAAACATTGCCCCAAGTGTTGAATTTCATCTAATTAGGATCATAAGCTTGTTAAAAGAAAACCCAAAAGTTAAGATGTTAGTTTTTTTTACTTCAAAAACATTTTGCACAATGCCTCATTTTCACAGACAGCCTAAAATTCTTATGGACCTTTAAGGACAAGTCATTTTAGGTCCAATTTTTACGGACTGTCCAAAAATTCTTATGGACCTTTAAGGACAAGTCATTTTAGGTCCAATTTTTACGGACTGTCCAAAAATTCTTATGGACCTTTAAGGACAAGTCATTTTAGGTCCAATTTTTACGGACTGTCCGAAAATTCTTATGGACGTTTAAGGACAAGTCATTTTAGGTCCAATTTTTACGGACTGTCCGAAAATTCTTATGGACGTTTAAGGACAAGTCATTTTAGGTCTATTTTTACGGACTGTCCGAAAATTCTTATGGATGTTTAAGGACAAGTCATTTTAGGTCCAATTTTTACGGACTGTCCGAAAATTCTTATGGATGTTTAAGGACAAGTCATTTTAGGTCCAATTTTTACGGACTGTCCGAAAATTCTTCTGGACGTTTAAGGACAAGTCATTTTAGGTCCAATTTTTATGGACTGTCCGAAAATGTATGATGGTTGGCAATAAGATATGACTATAAGGAAGAAATGTCTACAGAGATGTTGCTGCAAAAATTGTGTGATATTATTGTGAGTGTGACCAACTCAAATTTCAATTTTCATAAAATGTAAGCAACTGTGAGACCAACATACTATAGTTACTGTGAGACCAACATACTACAGTTACTGTGAGACCAACATACTATAGTTACTGTGAGACCAACATACTATAGTTACTGTGAGACCAACATACTATAGTTACTGTGAGACCAACATACTATAGTTACTGTGAGACCAACACACTATAGTTACCCTGTTTTATGGTGAGAATCTTTGATCTGTCAACCTGTGTGGAGAACCAGTTGCTTGGCATCTCCCTTCTGCACAGTGTCAGTCGGTGGCATTTTAGTATTGGGGACATCATCTGTTGGAGATTTATATTAAAAATGAAATGTATGAAAAATGAAATCATGTATGTAAAAAGATATCATATTCAGATAGCTAGACAAAGAATTTGCAATGGACCTTAAGTTTGTATCCGGAAATTTGTTTGAAAGACATTTGGTCGACGGAAAATGTATAGAAGAAAGTTTGGTCTCAATGTAATTTGGTAGAATGGAAGTTTGGTCGAACTGAAATTTGGTGGAATGGAAGTTTGGTCTCACAGAAATTTTGCAGAACAGAAGTTTGGTCAAACTGAACTTTGGTCAAATTATTTTGTTATTAATATGTGTTGTTGTTATGTGTTAGAGGAGTGAGTTAGAAATTGGGAGATTTGTTTGGACGCATTTGAATTGGATCAATTTTCCGGTAACCCCTTAACCCACCAATGTGCCTTAGAATACATCAATTGATCACATCACCAATGAATGGACCTTAGAATACATCAATTGATCACATCACCAATGAATGGACCTTAGAATACATCAATTGATCACATCACCAATGAATGGACCTTAGAATACATCAATTGATCACACCACCAATGAATGGACGTTAGAATACATCAATTGATCACACCACCAATGAATGGACCTTAGAATACATCAATTGATCACATCACCAATGAATCGACCTTAGAATACATCAATTGATCACAGCACCAAAGAATGGACGTTAGAATACATCAATTGATCACATCACCAATGAATCGACCTTAGAATACATCAATTGATCACAGCACCAATGAATTGACGTTAGAATACATCAATTGATCACTTCACCAATGAATCGACCTTAGAATACATCAATTGATCACATCACCAATGAATCGACCTTAGAATACATCAATTGATCACATCACCAATGAATCGACCTTAGAATACATCAATTGATCACATCACCAATGAATTGACCTTAGAATACATCAATTGATCACATCACCAATGAATTGACCTTAGAATACATCAATTGATCACATCACCAATGAATCGACCTTAGAATACATCAATTGATCACATCACCAATGAATCGACCTTAGAATACATCAATTGATCACATCACCAATGAATCGACCTTAGAATACATCAATTGATCACATCACCAATGAATCGACCTTAGAATACATCAATTGATCACATCACCAATGAATAGACCTTAGCACCAATGAATGGACCTTAGCACCAATGAATGGACCTTAGCACCAATGAATGGACCTTAGCACCAATGAAAGAACCTTAGCACCAATGAATGGATCTTAGCGCCAATGAATGGATCTTAGCACCAATGAATGGACCTTAGCACCAATGAATGGACATTAGCACCAATGAATGGACCTTAGCACCCATCAATGGAACTTAGCACACATGAATGGATCATTGCACTCATGAATGGATCTTAGCACCAATGAATGGATGATAGCACCCATGAATGGACCTATGCACACAGGAACAGATCATAGCACCCATGAATGGACCTTAGCACCCATGAATGGACTTTAGCACCCATGTATGGACCTGAGCGCCCATGAATAGATCTTAGCACAGTCCAGGCCAGCAGCCATACCATAAGTTATATTTAGGAAGTTACGAACAATTCTCTGGTGGCATTTACACGGGATATGAAAATCGAACACAAGCCACATGCCCATGAACGTGACTTAAGTTTCACAGACACTATTTAATATCCAGCAATAAGCCGGGATATGAATGACGTAGCGCCCCCTCCCCCCACAAACCAACCCAACACATGCGAGTTCACAATTTGTTCCAAGAGTTTGGAAGCAATCTGTGTATCTGTATGCCTATTTTTACAGTCTATTATTATGTGCAAATTTTTTTTGTAAAGATGTTGAACTATAAATAGCCCCCCGCCCCCAACCGTATGTTTCTAAAAAAATAAGTTAACCTTTGCGAGGACCCCTATATGGCAGTGAACAGGGGTGAGGGGTGGGGGGTGTGGGTCAACAACGTCTCACTGGACGACTATTTATTATTTAATCTTTTTGAGTTTATTGTCAAGGGTCATATGTTAGAAAATGATTTTTCCAAAGAGATCGTCTGCTGTCCTTAAAACAAATGTACAAGTTACACAACAACCCTGCTTGCGTAATACATTTTTTTTAGTTGTCCGTACACGCCCTTGAACCACAAGGGATGACCTTCGACCTATGAGCGAAGTGACGCAGCCAGTACGTGCCTGCTGACACTGACGTAGGTAGCTGTGGTGGACGTGCTGTGAGCTCGCTACCGTTTTACCTACGACTACGAGGCTATTTTAACGAACGGTTTTGCAAAATGTAAAAGGGGGGGGGGGGGGGGTCGTGGCAGTGGGGGGCATAATGGGTAAAAAGAATAGGGGTATTTTGTTAAAGCTAAACGAAATTGGAGATGAAGTAGAGGAGATGAAGTAGAGGAGATGAAGTAGAGGAGATGAAGTAGAGGAGATGAAGTAGAGGAGATGAAGTAGATGAGATGAAGTAGAGGAGATGAAGTAGAGGAGATGAAGTAGAGGAGATGAAGTAGAGGAGATGAAGTAGAGGAGATGAAGTAGAGGAGATGAAGTAGAGGAGATGAAGTAGAGGAGATGAAGTAGAGGAGATGAAGTAGAGGAGATGAAGTAGAGGAGATGAAGTAGAGCGACGACTAGATTGAAGAGGAGGTAAAGGAAATGTGTTAAAGGGGAAAAAAGAACGTCAAATGAGGTTGATGAGCACTCTGTTACAAAGGAGGCAGGTTGGAGGAAATGGACTAGTCGGAGAGGAGTGAAGTTAGTTGGATGGGAGGGTGTTGTCCACAAAGAAGGCAGGTTGGAGGGAAGGGAATGTCAAGTGGTGGTAGTAGGTGTAGAGTATCCGGAGATTTGATCGAAAGAAATTTCGTCGACGGAAAATTGGTCGAACGGAAATTTGATCGAACGGAAATTCGGTCGAATCTTTGATGTAGTCAATCATACAAAATCTCAAAACTGGTCTTTTTATCAAAGAGCCGAAAAACATGTTTTATTTTTGTGACTATCAGTTCG
Organism: Omphiscola glabra; assembly: GCA_964017045.1. Lineage (NCBI taxonomy): Eukaryota > Metazoa > Mollusca > Gastropoda > Lymnaeidae > Omphiscola > Omphiscola glabra. Next base: position 4,046,443 of record OZ024809.1, on the reverse strand, counting down.
GCCGTACGACTGAGTACTAGGGTAAAAAAAAAGGGGGGGGGGGGTAGGAGTTCAACTGGGATTAAAAAATGGACGGACAGGATGAGAATTATGGGTAGGACAAGTAGACATTTCTACGCGGGTTGCAATTGCTGGGAGAGTAGGAAGAAAGAGAGAGAGAGAGAGAGAGAGAGGGAGAGAGAATTCCCCAGAGTATTATAAAATCAGAATTGCCATGACAGGCAGCAATATATCTTCGGTATTGCCACAATCCCATACATCATACTGACAGCATTTTATACTCAGTATTGCCACAAACCCATATATCATACTGACAGTATTATATACCCAGTATTGCCGTGACAATGACATCTATATATTCAGTATTGCTTTGACAGCGTCATTAAATCATACAGAAAGTAACATACACTCAGTATTGCCGTGACAATGCCATCTATGTTTTCAGTATTGCCGTGACAATGCCATCTATGTTTTCAGTATTGCCGTGACAATGCCAACCATGTTTTCAGTATTGCCGTGGCAATGCCATATAAGTTTTCAGTATTTCCGTGACAATGCCATCTATGATTTCAGTATTGCCGTGACAATGCCATCCATGTTTTCAGTATTGCCGTGACAATGCCATCTATGTTTTCAGTATTGCCGTGACAATGCCATATGAATCATACGGATCGTAGCGGCTGCTCACCCGGTGCTGCACAGATCTAGCCTGACAGCTTTGCGTGACAGTTGATACATCTGAAAGAAGGGGTTCTCAAGCCGTTGGTTTCCAATGTGGTGAAACGAATATTCGGGATTGGCGCACACCCACCCCCTATTTTTTTATCTCCTCTTAAAACCTTTTTTTTAAAAATCATATTGCCTAAATATAGATTATATACTGGTAACTGTTTTATATATACCAATCAGTTATCGCAAACGGCTTGACCTCCAAGAAATCCATTATCGAATTCGGAGTACCCCCAGGGCTCGGTCTTAGGCCCGGTGCTTTTCATTATGTACGTTCAGCCCCTGGGTGCAGTGATCAAGCAGTTTGTCATGGTATATCACATGTTCGCGGATGATAACCAACTTCAGAAATCCGTGATCCCCTCTCTGTTCCCTCGGCTTCTTAATATGACACAGAAGACAGTGGAGTCAGTTAAGCACTGGATGACAATAAACAAGTTCAAATTTAACGATGAAAAGACTGAGCTGATCCCCATTGCCACCGCTCAAAAGCTAAAATCTTTAAAAATTACATCATCCTTTACTCTCTCAGGTGTGCAGATTGAGTTTGCTCAAACAGTTCGAAACCTGGATGTCTACTTAGACAGAACACTAACTATGGAAAATCACATTAACATGATTTGCAAGGCGATTTTTCTAGAGCTGCTCAGAATTATTCATATAAAACCTTTCTTGACGTTGAATGCATCAAAGAGGCTGATGTCTGCATTCGTGCTATCACGAAATGGACTACTGCAATGCTCTCATGGTGGGTCTTCCAGCTACGCTCCTGGATAAAATTCAAAAAGCACAGAATAATGCGGCTCGAATTGTTCTTCGTAAACGCAAATTCGACCATACTAAAACTCTTCTGAGAGAACCTCATTGGCTGCCGGTCCGCGCTCGCATAGAGTACAAAATTGCAACTCTGTGCTACCGCTGCTTGCATGACCTGGCGCCGTCCTATCTCCAAGCGCTCATGACGCCTTATGTACCCACTAGATAACTCCGCTCACCCGATAGTGGCAAACTCTCGATACCGCGTGTTCGCCTTGAGACTTACGGAAATCGCACGTTCGCATTTGCTGGCCCAACCATTTGGAACATCCTTCCTGACGCTCTCAGAAACAGCCAGACGCTGGAGTCCTTCAAACAAAAAATTAAAAACTCATCTATTTCGCAAACACCTTCTAGGGTGAAGTTGTCTACCATCTTTTACAGCTAGCTATTATCTCCCAGCTTTGTTTTTGTGCCGCGCTTCAAGCCTTTGGGGATGAAGCGTGATTTTTTAAATGAACTTTATTATTATTATTATTATATATATATATATATATATATATATATATAAAGTAAGAACATGTATTGCAGAGAATTAGGATGAAGCCCCATACAAACAGATTCACTATACACAAACAAGGCGTTAGGAAGAAGGCAATCATGGCGTTGGTCTGGTTTGAATAATTAGTTTCAGAATCCCTGTCTCGTATGGTGTCAAAGGCATTGAAAAAGCAGGCAGGTGCGGTTTTGGTCTAGGATGAACAATTAGTTTGAGAATCCCTGTCTCGAATGATGACCGAGGCATTGAAAAAGCAGGCAGGTGCGGCGTTGGTCTAGGTTGGACAATGAGTTTGAGAATCCTGGTCTCCTAAGATGTCCGAGGCATTGAAAAAGCAGGCAGGTGCGGCGTTGGTCTAGGTTGGACAATTATTTTGAGAATCCCTGTCTCGCATGATGACCAAGGCATTGAAAGGACTAAATGAAAGTCGGATCTTGTTCCCGCCAATCGATAACGTTGATTTATGTGAAATAAGCCGTCTCCTGTTTAGTGTCTCCATAAGGCCAAGTTCAGGTGGAGTGAAGCGTTGGAAAGCATAGAGCAAATGAGGTGCCGGGCGTGGAACGGATGAGGTGTTAGGGTGGTGGTTGGACAGATGAGGTGCTGGTGTCGTGGTGGAATAGATGGGGTGGTGGTTGGACAGATGGGGTGCTGGTTGGACAGATGGGGTGCTGGTTGGACAGATGGGGTGCTGGTTGGACAGATGAGGTGCTGGTTGGACAGATGGGGTGCTGGTTGGACAGATGGGGTGCTGGTTGGACAGATGGGGTGCTGGTTGGACAGATGGGGTGCTGGTTGGACAGATGGGGTGCTGGTTGGACAGATGGGGTGCTGGTTGGACAGATGAGGTGCTGGTTGGACAGATGAGGTGCTGGTTGGAGAGATGGGGTGCTGGTTGGACAGATGGGGTGCTGGTTGGACAGATGAGGTGCTGGTTGGACAGATGAGGTGCTGGTGTCGTGGTGGAAAAGATGGGGTGGTGGTTGGACAGATGAGGTGCTGGTTGGACAGATGAGGTGCTGGTTGGACAGATGGGGTGCTGGTTGGACAGATGGGGTGCTGGTTGGACAGATGGGGTGCTGGTTGGACAGATGGGGTGCTGGTTGGACAGATGGGGTGCTGGTTGGACAGATGGGGTGCTGGTTGGACAGATGGGGTGCTGGTTGGACAGATGGGGTGCTGGTTGGACAGATGGGGTGCTGGTTGGACAGATGAGGTGCTGGTGACGTGGTGGAATAGATGGGGTGGTGGTTGGACAGATGAGGTGCTGGTGTCGTGGTGGAAAAGATGGGGTGGTGGTTGGACAGATGAGGTGCTGGTGTCGTGGTGGAAAAGATGGGGTGCTGGTTGGACAGATGGGGTGCTGGTTGGACAGATGATGTGCTGGTGTCGTGGTGGAAAAGATGGGGTGGTGGTTGGACAGATGGGGTAGTGGTTGGACAGATGGGGTGCTGGTGTCGTGGTGGAAAAGATGGGGAGGTGGTTGGACAGATGAGGTGCTGGTTGGACAGATGGGGTGGTGGTTGGGCAGATGAGGTGCTGGTTGGACAGATGAGGTGCTGGTTGGACAGATTGGGTGGTGGTTGGACAGATGGGGTGCTGGTTGGACAGATGGGGTGGTGGTTGGACAGATGAGGTGCTGGTTGGACAGATGAGGTGCCGGGCGTGGAACGGATGAGGTGTTAGGGTGCTGGTTGGACAGATGAGGTGCTGGTTAAACAGATGGGGTTGTGGTTGGACAGATGGGGTGGTGGTTGGACAGATGGGGTGCTGGTTGGACAGATGGGGTGGTGGTTGGACAGATGAGGTGCTGGTTGGACAGATGGGGTGGTGGTTGGACAGATGAGGTGCTGGTTGGACAGATGAGGTGCTGGTTGGACAGATGGGGAGCTGGTTGGACAGATGAGGTGCTGGTTGGACAGATGGGGTGGTGGTTGGACAGATGAGGTGCTGGTTGGACAGATGAGGTGCCGGGCGTGGAACGGATGAGGTGTTAGGGTGCTGGTTGGACAGATGAGGAGCTGGTTGGACAGATGGGGTGGTGGTTGGACAGATGGGGTGCTGGTTGGACAGATGGGGTGCTGGTTGGACAGATGAGGTGCTGGTTGGACAGATGAGGTGCTGGTTGGACAGATGGGGTGCTGGTTGGACAGATGAGGTGCTGGTTGGACAGATGGGGTGGTGGTTGGACAGATGAGGTGCTGGTTGGACAGATGAGGTGCCGGGCGTGGAACGGATGAGGTGTTAGGGTGCTGGTTGGACAGATGAGGTGCTGGTTGGACAGATGGGGTGGTGGTTGGACAAATGAGGTGCTGGTGTCGTGGTGGAATAGATGGGGTGCTGGTTGGACAGATGAGGTGCTGGTTGGACAGATGAGGTGCTGGTTGGACAGATGGGGTGCTGGTTGGACAGATGAGGTGCTGGTTGGACAGATGGGGTGGTGGTTGGACAGATGAGGTGCTGGTTGGACAGATGAGGTGCCGGGCGTGGAACGGATGAGGTGTTAGGGTGCTGGTTGGACAGATGAGGTGCTGGTTGGACAGATGGGGTGGTGGTTGGACAAATGAGGTGCTGGTGTCGTGGTGGAATAGATGGGGTGCTGGTTGGACAGATGGGGTGCTGGTTGGACAGATGGGGTGCTGGTTGGACAGATGAGGTGCTGGTTGGACAGATGGGGTGGTGGTTGGACAGATGAGGTGCTGGTTGGACAGATGAGGTGCCGGGCGTGGAACGGAGGAGGTGTTAGGGTGCTGGTTGGACAGATGAGGTGCTGGTTGGACAGATGGGGTGGTGGTTGGACAGATGAGGTGCTGGTGTCGTGGTGGAATAGATTGGGTGGTGGTTGGACAGATGGGGTGCTGGTTGGACAGATGAGGTGCTGGTTGGACAGATGAGGTGCTGGTTGGACAGATGGGGTGCTGGTTGGACAGATGGGGTGCTGGTTGGACAGATGAGGTGCCGGGCGTGGAACGGATGAGGTTTTAGGGTGCTGGTTGGACAGATGGGGTGGTGGTTGGACAGATGGGGTGGTGGTTGGACAGATGGGGTGCTGGTTGGACAGATGGGGTGCTGTTTGGACAGATGGGGTGCTGGTTGGACAGATGAGGTGCTGGTTGGACAGATGGGGTGGTGGTTGGACAGATGGGGTGCTGGTTGGACAGATGGGGTGGTGGTTGGACAGATGAGGTGCTGGTTGGACAGATGAGGTGCCGGGCGTGGAACGGATGAGGTGTTAGGGTGCTGGTTGGGCAGATGAGGTGCTGGTTGGACAGATGGGGTGCTGGTTGGACAGATGGGGTGCTGGTGTCGTGGTGGAATAGATGGGGTGGTGGTTGGACAGATGGGGTGCTGGTTGGACAGATGGGGTGCTGGTTGGACAGATGAGGTGCTGGTTGGACAGATGAGGTAGTGGTTGGACAGATGAGGTAGTGGTTGGACAGATGAGGTAGTGGTTGGACAGATGAGGTGCTGGTTGGACAGATGGGGTGGTGGTTGGACAGATGAGGTGCTGGTTGGACAGATGGGGTGGTGGTTGGACAGATGAGGTGCTGGTTGGACAGATGGGGTGGTGGTTGGACAGATGAGGTGCTGGTTGGACAGATGAGGTGCTGGTTGGACAGATGGGGTGCTGGTTGGACAGATGGGGTGCTGGTGTCGTGGTGGAATAGATGGGGTGGTGGTTGGACAGATGGGGTGCTGGTTGGACAGATGGGGTGCTGGTTGGACAGATGGGGTGCTGGTTGGACAGATGGGGTGCTGGTGTCGTGGTGGAATAGATGGGGTGGTGGTTGGACAGATGGGGTGCTGGTTGGACAGATGGGGTGCTGGTTGGACAGATGGGGTGCTGGTTGGACAGATGGGGTGCTGGTGTCGTGGTGGAAAAGATGGGGTGCTGGTTGGACAGATGGGGTGCTGGTGTCGTGGTGGAAAAGATGGGGTGCTGGTTGGAAAGATGAGGTGCTGGGGTCGTGGTGGAACAGATGAGGCGCTGGGGTCGTGGTGGAACAGATGAGGTGCTGGTATAATAGATGAGGCGCTGGGGTCGTGGTGGAACAGATGAGGTGCTGGGGTGGTGGTGGAACAGATGAGGTGCTGGGGTGGTGGTGGAACAGATGAGGCGCTGGGGTGGTGGTGGAACAGATGAGGCGCTGGGGTCGTGGTGGAACAGATGAGGTGCTGGGGTGGTGGTGGAACAGATGAGGTGCTGGGGTGGTGGTGGAACAGATGAGGTGCTGGGTGGTGGTGGAAAAGATGGCATGCTGGTGTGGTGGTGGAAAAGATGGCATGCTGGGGTGGTGGTGGAAAAGATGGCATGCTGGGGTGGTGGTGGAAAAGATGGCATGCTGGGGTGGTGGTGGAAAAGATGGCATGCTGGGGTGGTGGTGGAAAAGATGGCATGCTGGGGTGGTGGTGGAAAAGATGGCATGCTGGGGTGGTGGTGGAAAAGATGGCATGCTGGGGTGGTGATGGAATAGATGGCATGCTGGGGTGGTGGTGGAAAAGATGGCATGCTGAGGTGGTGATGGAATAGATGGCATGCTGGGGTGGTGGTGGAAAAGATGGCATGCTGGGGTGGTGATGGAATAGATGGCATGCTGGGGTGGTGGTGGAAAAGATGGCATGCTGGGGTGGTGATGGACTAGATGGCATGCTGGGGTGGTGATGGAATAGATGGCATGCTGGGGTGGTGGTGGAAAAGATGGCATGCTGGGGTGGTGGTGGAAAAGATGGCATGCTGGGGTGGTGGTGGAAAAGATGGCATGCTGGGGTGGTGGTGGAAAAGATGGCATGCTGTGGTGGTGGTGGAAAAGATGGCATGCTGGGGTGGTGATGGAATAGATGGGAGATGCTGATGAGGTTCTAGGGGGAATTGATGTGGTTGGAATATACAGTGTCTTGGGGGGGGGGGAAGATGGTAAAGGCTGAAAATATTAAGTGATGGGTGGAGGGTGGCTGTAACAGATCTGCGTGGTGAGAGACACGATGGTGAGTGAGATGAGGGGGGTGTGACATACATGAAGGCAGAAGATGATAATTGCTTCAATGTTTACATGCAGTGTTAGAGCAGAGCACGACTAATGTGTCGGCTAATCAATTACTTAAGACTTTTACTGACAAGAGCCTCGTGTCTCAGGCTGAGACAATATGACAAGAGTAAAGGTCCAATTAAATAAGACGGGACCATGCTGGCCAGTCTGAGATTGGCGGAGGCTGGTTAGAGAGTCTAAAGGGGTCGTGTCTGGTCTTTTTCATGCTCTAATTTTCGAGAGTATGGCATACGTTGTCAAACTACTAAAAGTTTGGTTGGAGAGTCTGAAAGACGAGATTCTAGAACCTGATAGTGAAATACGTGTACTGAGTGGAAGCGCCCTATGCACTTGGTGGAAGCGCCCCATGCACTGGGTGGAAGCGCCCCATGCACTGGGTGGAAGCGCCCCATGTACTGAGTGGAAGCGCCCCATGTATGGAAGAGAAGCGCCCCACGACTCTCTACTCTCCAACGTACTATAGACAACTATGTCAGCCAACATTGGCATACAAACACTGTCTCGCCCGGCTGCTGGAAGGACTCAGCGCCAGATCCAATTAAGGGACACATGCTGACATTATTAAACCGATTAACTTTATTTTAGTCTAAATACACGCAAGGCCGAGACAGTGAGACCCTCTAACGGCTCATGCAGCTACCAGAAGGCCGGGGCTGTGAGACCAGCCAACAGCTATCAAAGGAGCCAGACCCCCCCCCCCCCCCCACTTTTCTGAAGCTGCAACATGCAGACATCACTAGAAATGGCTTGATTTGAACAATAGAAGTGAGGCTTGCAATCAGGCAGAGTATATACAAAGAGTCTGCCAGTATTGGTGTTTCGTTAAAAGTTATACTTAGAACTATGATATTTATTATAGTAATAGGCTAAATAATTCCGTTTTTTTGTCGTTAACCGCGTCGACGCCTCGAAAAAAATGGTGTTTCATTACTATTGGGCATGGGCAGGCCTTGGAGGATCTAGGCCCGAGCACTATTGCTCCACTGGCACGGGGATGAATAACGCCCCAAACTGCCAGAGAACTGCACGTAGCAGTTTTTATGATCAAAATTACCGCAGATTTAAAATTGAAAGAAAAAAAAAAGCAACAACTATACTCTCCAATATTCCGGGAAGAAAGACGGAGGGGGAAATAATATTGTAAATATTTGACATCGTTTAAGTTAAGACAAGGGGCGATCTCAAACTTAAAACCCATAAGGACCCGATGAGTTCACTTCAGACGTTCATTCGAACATATTAATAGTACTGTTGGTATATACAATCAACCCTCATCATTAAACATTTGTTACAATAACTTCTGCCATTATTCCCCCCCCCTCACCCCGCCTCTCAATGTGGAAACAAACGATATTCCAGAAACGACACACAAAACACTGAACCCGAATTGTAAAAACAACCACTAAAATCCCTCTAAAAGAACTATATCATCAAATCAAATTGATTTCTTTTTAAATTTACCACCTCCTGCAACGCCAAACTACGCCAGGCCTGATCTACGCCATAAGAATCCCCCCCCCCTTTTTTTTTTCTTCTCTACCGTCTTTCTAAATTGAAGAAATGAAAATTTTCCACAAGAGCTCGCTAGAACTGGACATTTTTTTTTTAAGTATCAACAATACATCATATTTCCAGGGGCTGGCATTACCAGGGGCTGGCATTAGGTATAGGTTGCCATTGAAAATTTTATATGTAGGATGGTGATACAGGTTGGTATTATTATAGGTTGATATAGGTTCAGTAGCGTAACTAGGGGGATCGACCGCACCGAGTGACACCCTTCCAAAGGAGTGGGGGGCGACACAAAATTGGAAATTTGAAAATTGACAGTGCTCCCTCCAGTTGTTATAAGAGATCTGAGTGAAATAAAAGAACCAGAAAAATGTACAACCAGAGCAGGGTGCCAACCAAGCAGGGTGTCACCACAGTAATGAGGCTTACAGGAGGTCTTTAGAGAAGTCTTGAGGAGAGGGAGTGACACCATGAGTATACACCACCAAGTGTCACCAATCCTACTAAGGCATAGTCTGACCACATATAATAGGTGGCAATTACTTTTAATTAGATTGGATTTATTGTATTGAAGTTAAGTTGCTCTAACTGGTTTCATTTAAGGCTGCAAGGGTTGCAGGGCCCACAAGATGGCTCTTATTACTAGGTTAGGATTAAATGTTTCTGGTATAGATTAGACATGTTGGCATAATAGGTTGGTACATTAGAGGGGTACATTAGGTTGGCATATTAGGATGGTACAATAGGTTGGTACATTAGGTTGGTCTATTATGTTTAAATATTAGGTTGGTAGGTTAGGTTGGAATTTAAAGTTGGGAGATAGTTTGATATTGGTAGCAGAGGCATGGCTTTACTTTTTGGGGGCACTCTGCCACTTTTCGATTTCTTTATTATATTTAGCTGTCCAGTGCAATTTGAATTACTTTCCATTAAATTTTTCCGCATCACAACTTTGGTCCACTTTAATATCTGAGGCCCCTGGGGTTGCAAGGCCCACAGGTTGGCTCTGATTAGTTGGTTATGATTAAAACATTGGAGTATAGATTAGACAGGTTGGTATTGTTGGTTGCTATTAAAAGTTTAAATTATATATACTAAATATAAGATGGTATTGTAGGTTGTGATTAAAGCAGGGACCATAGATAAGTTGTTATTGAATGTTAGTTTCATAGTTGCTACAATTTGTGCATTAAAAGGATGATAAAATTAGTGTCATTAAAGTAGGGTTGGTATAATTAGTGACATTAAAGTAGGTTGGTATAATTAGTGACATTAAAGTAGGTTGGTATAATTAGTGACATTAAAGTAGGGTTGGTACAATTAGTGTCATTAAAGTAGAAGTACTAGAAGCAGTTCTTAAAAAAATATTTTTATTTTAAATCCAAACTTTTAAAAATAATTATTATGTGAGTGAAAAGACTTAAAAACTAATATATATGGCATCCTTCAGTCTTTGTGAGACAATGGAGTAGGTCAGGCCTACACAACATATGGCCCTCGGGCTGCATGCGGCCCACCAGCACCCACTTTGCGGCCCATGAAGTAACGAAATATTCTTTACTCTTATTATTTTCTTAATAGCTTTCCCACCCCCTGTCCTATTTTCTTTCGGCCCGCACACGTTTTTCATGAAGTATTACGGCCCGCCTTACATTTTGAGTTGTGCAGGCCTGGAGTAGGTTATTAAACGGATTAATAGGCTGGTCATAGAATGGCAGTCTCGGCTGCACTTCTTGCAGGGTAACCTTGACTTCTGGTTAACTTTGGCCTTCTGAACTGCTCTTTTTGTTGCAAAGGCTTTCTTTTATGCATCTTCTGCCTGTTTGACTCACTCATACACTTCTGTTGATCTTCCATACTCCAATATCTATGTTGGCTTCCTTTATGTTTTTTTTTTGGAAAAATGCTTAAATTACAGCCACGGCCATACAGTAAGTGTTTTCCACTCTGCCTACTCTCCATAAAGCAGATTCTTTGGAATATGACAGCGCTCCATTCTTCTTACATGCCCTAACCAGCTAAAGCGGCCTTTTTCTAAGAACGGAGGATATGCTGCTGATTTTGACGGTCAAGACAAATAATGATACATTATTAAGTATGCTGATACTCGCTTCTCATGTCTTCTTATATATTTGGTAACTGTATTTCCAAAAATAGTACCTAGGTGATCTACAAACACAAAATAACTCATTATTCAATGTATGGACTTTGAAGCTCTCTAAGAATGTCAAAATGAGGACAAAACATGAAACCCAATTTTGCAGATCGCAAATTTTGAGGAAAAACTTCATTCCGTTAATTATTGTTGTCTTTTTTGTTTTCTTTATTATAATAATAGAATCAATATACATGGAGACAATTTTAAAATTCTATTACCAGCTCATAACCCGACCACCCCATTTATTCCCGTAAAATATTTCCCAAATAGTTTACATAAAAGAGTATATATAGTAGTTATTTAAAACTTAGTTTTTCCTCTAAATGTGACTTTTAATGTAATGGATGGTTAATCATGATTTAGACAGTTAATAGTAAGAAATTTTTGCTGAGTGTAAAAAAAAATATTTAAGTATAGCCTGAAAAACTTCAATGTCATTGCCACTACACATCTCATGATCATTTAAATGGATGGACTACACACAAAATAAATGTGAATACTCTTAAAATAACTATCCTCGGTTTCTTTCCAAGTGAGACAAGTAACTGGAAGTAACAAGCTGCTTGATAGAATGTAATGCTTGAAAAAAACAGCCACTTAGAGCAGTGGTTCTTAACCTTCCTAATGCCGCTTTACTTTAATACAGTTCCTTATGTTGTGGCGACCCCCAACCACAAAATTAGTTTTGTTGATACTTCATAACTGTTGAGTATATGTGTTTTCAGATGGTCTTGGGCAACCCCTGTGACATGGTCATTCAACCCCTAAAGGGGTCGCGACCCACAGGTTGAGAACCGCCGACTTAGAGGGTCAACTTTGCTTACACTTAGCCTAAAGGTACTAACACATGCTTTAAATTTGTTTAGTTTTCTGGTTGAACTGAAATCAACATCAGCAGTGAGTTGAGTGATTTCTGATATTACTGATAATAAAATGAAGGATAATATAATTGATAATAAAAATGTATATCCCCTATCATGCCCTATGCCTATGTGCCTAGCGCTAAACCACATAAATGTAAATTCTTACAATTGTAAACTGTTTAATATTAACAAAAGTTTTAAAGACTAATATCTTATATTATGCAACTACAAATCTAATTCAGTTTGATAAACATTCATTTCAATCAGTAATTGTTTAGGTCTACTTTCTTAACCAAATTTATATTATGAGGCCCAAATTTAACTTTTAAATAATTTAATTTAAAAAGCCCTAGACTATTTAAATAGTTATTGCCTATAAGTTGTAATTTGATAAAGTTTAAGTTAATTAAAGACTATTATAATTATAAGTTATAATAATAGTCTTTACTAAACTTACCTAAAACCAAAATTTTCTTTGATTTATACAACAAAAATAAACTCTGGCTCAGGTTTTTATTTTCAGTATGATAATGAAATGCAATGTCAATGTCCTAAATACTAAATGAATGAAATCTAAAAAATTAATTATTACCATTAAATTATAACAATAATTTAAACTTTACTAAGAAATACAGTCAGTTTGAGTAAGTGGTGTAACCTACCAACAAGCACCCACATGGCCACTGGTACTGTAATGCCTAGAGCCTACAGCCTGCAGTCACCAGACTAGTAGTAGTAGTAACTAGTAACTATTGTGTGTGAACTATGTGAGTGACAGTGAGTGTGTGTTGTTCAATTTTAACACTGTAATTGTAATAGTAATAGTGTAATTTACAGGTACTCTAGTCTAAATAATTAAACATTTTAAAACTATTGATATTTTTAATAGTTAGTAAAACATTATACTATACTGATATTACAAATTTACTTTTTAAATTATACGTAAAAAGTAGAAATCGTGGTGCTTACTCCAAAGCCTCAAAAGAGAATGTGACCTACGAACAGTGAACTGCTGAATAATCGTATGTTTTTTAAGTGGATCGGCGTTCGTCGTTTATTCCGTGCAAGTTTTACAACTTCATTTTTTTTTTCTTCTAAAAATTAAACCTAAAAAAATTAATGATGAACACGTCGGAATCGAAACAAAATTTGAAAGATGCATCTGACACTTTAAATACTTTAAAATATTTTGTTATATTTACATTTAAACAAAAATTAAATTTGAAAAAACTTTCTATGAAATATTCTTAGACTAATTAGAATTTACACTTTTCAATATTATAAAATATAAATAATATTAGTCTGCTGCTCTGTTCTGTTCTGGTTCGGTACGTTGCTGCATCCATATACTGGCATATGTGCAACGGTTGGGGAAGCGATGTTGCCAATCTAACGGCCCCTAGCAGATGCCAGGGCGGCCTTGAAGCTTTCGATCGTTGTCGAGTTCACGGCGGCTAGGTTGCCGGAAATTTGTTTGAAAGCAATTTGGTCGACGGAAAATTAATCGACGGAAATTTGGTCGACCGGAAATTTGACCGACCAGAAGTTTGGTCGAACGGAATTTTGATCGAACGGAAATTTGGTCGTACGGAAGTTTGGTCGAACGGAATTTTGATCAAATGGAAAATTGGTCGAACGGAAATTTGATCGAACGGAAGTTTCTTCGAATTATGTTTAGTTGTGTGTGTGTGTAAATTAAAGGTTTCTAATGGTCATTTCACACGATCAAGTTTTCCCCAAAGTTCTTTTTCCAACCCACTATATAGTAGCCCTAAAACAAAATAATGAGTTCAAAAAGAAATTTGACGCAAAATTTGAAGACAGTTTGATTCGTGTGAACTGAGCATAAGACAAGTCCGAGAAGAGTTTCGAGTGAGATATTGTAAAAATCTATTCATCCTAAATTTGTATTTAATTTTATTTTGGATGTTGTTCTTCTATTTTATTAAAAAGTTGATCAAATATCATTTATTTTAACATTTTCCTTGTCAAAAGGTAGTTAGCTGTTTACTATATATATTATGTTAGTATATAAAATGATGGCATCGAAACAAATGTCACTACACAGTCTACATGTTACATAACAGCTTGAATAGGCTTATATTTATTTAAAAATTTGAAAAGAAACACGATTTAATAAAAAATTAAAGGCTATGCATACAAAAATTCATCAATTCAAAATCAAACACCAGCTTAGGTCATAGGTCATAGTGCCCGTAGCAATGTCGGCAAGCTGTGTCATTTAATATCACTCAGTCAGCTACGCTGGCTTAATCTTAACTCTTAGTCCTTAGTTTAGTATAGTATTCGTATTAATAGTAGCCTACCAAGACTAAGATTAAATTTTAATTAAGATTACTTAGAAGTTGTAGCAGTAAGTTTTAGTTAGTAAGTCATGGGGGCTCGATCCTGTAGCACAGGGCATGTGACAATGTGGGTTAGTCTTTCTACTGAAACCTGATATTGTTTTCTTCCCGAAGGAGGCTCCTGACCAGTAATGAACTGTTCCATATGAAGTTCGTTAAAACTTTGCTCACGGTTAATGGCTCTTATAAATGTACACATTTTGGGGTGATCAGTGAAAAACTTGGTTCTGAAACCTCCTATGCCAATCTTCAAGAGTAATATTGTCTTTTGGCAAATCTTGTTGACTCGCATCAAAGCAGTTGCTCATTGTGACATATGAAGGGTAAATCGGGGGCGGTGGACGGTGACTATGATTAGATCAACCGATCCATGTGTCATCAAAATAATTAACGATTATGCTACTTCAGCTTCAGGAGGTAAAATATTTCTGCTGCAAAGTAACTGAAAGTAGCCTACTCTACCGCGTGTTGTATAGGCAGCAGGGGCCAATGCTCAAGCAGACAACATTCGTATTCTTTATGCGAATTATGGGTCAGAGTTAAAGTTTTGCTTCAAGCCATTTAACAAATTTCTATAGATACACTGGCAGAAGTTTAAAAAGTATTCTCGAATAATTGTCTGAGGAAACTCGATATTTATAGCATTTACCATTTCAAGCTCAAAGTTGTGAGAATAATTATATGAGGATTACAAGTAGGCTCCAAGTCTTTGATAGCTTTTAAAAGCTGTATATAACAGTGTACAGTTTTGTTTGGAAGACGTGCATAAACTTATGACACATCAGTGTGTTCACGTAAGTAAGCCATGTATTGTATACAATTGCTCAAATAAAGGTTGTACCGTTTTAAAAGTACCATCTTCATACCATTTTTTTAGCTTGAAAGTAAGCGCATACTACTCCTGGATGAAAATATCAAAATTCTAAGAAGAAATATATTCACAAAATGAATCTGATGTCCCTCCCATGAGAGGTAGGCTAATAGTTGGACCCCCCCCCCTCCCCATGAGAAGTAGGCTAATAGTTGGACCCCCCCCTCCCCATGAGAAGTAGGCAAATAGTTGGACCCAAGTGTCTTTTAATAAATGATTTATTATGTTTTTTTTTTCATAGTTTCATCTGAAGGGAGTTGACCTTTGACCTTTCGTGTCCGGGGTTAAATTCAATGAAGCTTTAGACAAAATATAATGAGCAGATTCATATTGATATGTAGTTACAGCATCACTTTTAATCTTTTTCATTATTATATTTACCCTAGTTTTGAAGCTATCAGCTGTATGCGTTCTTTGCTTTCTTTACTTATAGCACTAATAGCAGTTATAATTCGACATGGACACTTAGGCAGTTACATGAATGGACATGAATGCTATTTTATTGAAGTTTACGCAATTCCAATAACTTGTATCGTCAGGTTGATTTTCCTTTCTTCTGGATATTTTAATAATAACGTCGCATTAATAGACACTCTTATTTCTTTAAAAAAGTTACTGTTGGTCTTTAGTCTTTATATTTTTATTAATACGTTTATTTATACTGTTTTGAATGTTTCAGTTACACGCGTCCTTTCGAACAGATCTGCCCATTTCTCAAACGTAAGCTTAGACTCAACAACATTTATTTAAAAAAAAAATGAAGAATCAAACTAAATATCTTTCGAAAACAAGAACAATTCCAACAAATTTCTCAATGGCAGCTATTAAAAAAAAAATTCGACCAAACTTCCGTTCGACCAAATTTCCTTTCGACCAAACTTTCGTTCAATCAGACAAATTTCCGGATACGGTTCGATGAAGGGGCGTAACTCTTGGTTTTTGTTTAATTTTACATTTGATTTTAATTATTTAACTTCATGAGAGGTTCAAAAACAGTCAGTAGTTTCGATAATTTTAACTCAAGAAAATGTCCTTTATTGGAGCCATGATCTCTGTGGTCCACGCAAGGTCTAGATTTGAGGGCAGTGATTTGAATGCAGTGGAGGATTCTTACGGTCAAGATATCGTGCCACGTCTACGTTTCATTTTCAATCTGTGATTAAAGTTCCATGTCAATCACACAGTTCACAACTAAATTTCTCTCCGTTTCTTTCATCTGGGTGAAGCACATCCGGTGGTTCTGTGCATTTTCATGAAGACTTAACTTTTCAGGTGCATTTCTTTGGGTGAATCAATTTTCTTGCCTCAAAGATGATCGATAATCTCATTTAGAACAATAACGACAACGGATTCAAATGCCGACTTTTAGAAAGGGAATAAGCCATCCATGACCGAATCCCTTCCTCGTCATTCCCCAGTTTTCGCTTGAACCAAGCTGTGTTCATTGAACCGTTGTTTGCTGGTAGGAAAGGCCTCTCATTGCTCTGAAAACACTTTGGAACCAAACTTTACCATTTATGTTCTTAATGCATCAGGCAGAATTGCTGTTCCGGTAACTTAAGTTAACGTTCAGAAGTCCAATGTCAAGCTGTTAAATTAATTCTGGTATGGAAACTCCAGACTCTTTGACACAGATGGCACCACCTACTTCACTATGTTCAGGATCAATCTTATCAGACTCTTTGACACGGATGACACCATCTATCTATTTCACTATGTTCAGATTCAATCTAATCAGATGTAGTTTGGACAATATATTCAACAGTATCACCAATTTCATTGTCTTACGTTCTTCTTATTGTTGTGTAAATATTTTCACTAGCACCATTACCACTAGCACCCTCGCCTGCACTGGCACTCTCGTTACTAGCCCCTTCCTCACTAGCACCCTCACCATCAGCACACTCACCACTAGCAGCCTCCGCACTAGCCTTGTCATACTCGGTGTTGTCCGATTTTTTGACCTCCCCATCATCTTGTGATTTATCTGAATTTACTTCTTCTATATCATGCGTCACATCTGTACTCGGTCCCACTTCGGAGTCAAACAAACGAGTAGCAGGTGAAGATGTCTCCGTGAAACCTGTCAAACTACTTAAGCCAGACAATTTCAAAGAAAGACATGACGAAATTGCCTGATTGTTTGTCTTCCTAAGCCTCCATATTTCATTTCTTTCGCCCTTCAGCTCCACTTCTCTTCTTTGTGTCAAATCGTTTAATGGTCCTCTCCTTTCTTTAAAAAATTTAATAAATAAAATAGTCGTGCTTAAGCCGATATATATTTCTAACAAGAACTACAATAGTGTATATGGCTCTGTCTGTGGCTGTAGTGGGCCTGATATGGCTCTGCCTGCGGCTGTAGTGGGCCTGATATGGCTCTGTATGTGGCTGTAGTGGGCCTGATATGGCTCTGTCTGCGGCTGTAGTGGGCCGACATGGCTCTGTCTGCGGTTGTAGTGGGCCGATATAGCTCTGTCTGTGGCTGTAGTGGGCCGATATCGCTCTGTCTGCGGCTGTAGTGGCCCTGATATGGCTCTGTATTTGGCTGCAGTGCGCCTGATATGGCTCTGTCTGCGGCTGTAGTGGGCCTGATAATGATGTCTGTAGCAGTAGCGGCCCTAATATGGCTCTGTATTTTGTTGCAGTGAGCCTGATATGGCTCTGTCTTTGACTGTAGTGGGCCTGATTTGGCTCTGTCTGCTGCTGTAGTGGGCATGATATGGCTATGTCTGCGGCTGATATGGCTCTGTCTGTGGCTGTAGTGGGTCTGATATGGCTCTGTCTATGGCTGTAGTGGGCCTGATATGGCTCTGTCTGTGGCTGTAGAGGGGCCTGATATGGCTCTGTCTGCGGCTGTAGTGGGCCTGATATGGCTCTGTCTGTGGCTGTAGTGGGCCTGGTATGGCTCTTTCTGCGGCTCTAGTGGGCCTGATATGGCTCTGTCTACGGCCTTAAACGGCCTGACAAGGCTCTGTCTGCGACCTTAAACGGCCTGATATGGCTCTGTCTGCGGCTGTAGTGGGTCTGATATGGCTCTGTCTGTTGCTGTAGTGGGCCTAATATTGCTCTGTCTGTGGCTATAGAGGGGCCTGATATGGCTCTGTCTGTGGCTGTAGAGGGGCCTGATATGGCTCTGTCTGTGGCTGTAGTGGGTCTGATATGGCTCTGTCTGTGGCTGTAGAGGGGCCTGATATGGCTCTGTCTGCGGCTGTAGTGGGCCTGATATGGCTCTGTCTGTGGCTGTAGTGGGCCTGGTATGGCTCTTTCTGCGGCTCTAGTGGGCCTGATATGGCTCTGTCTGCGGCCTTATACGGCCTGACATGGCTCTGTCTGTGGCCTTAAACGGCCTGATATGGCTCTGTCTGTGGCTGTAGTGGGCCTGATATGGCTCTGTCTGCGGTTGCAGAGGGCCTGATATGGCTGTCTGTGGCTGTAGTGGGCCTGATATGGCTCTGTCTGTGACTGTAGTGGGCCTGATATGGCTCTTTCTTCGGCTGTAGTGGGCCTGATATGGCTTTTTCTGCTGCTGTTGTTGGCCTAATATGGCTCTGTCTGTAGCTGTAGTGGGCCTGATATAGCTCTGTCAGTGGCTGTAGTTGGTCTGATATAGCTCTGTCTGTGGCTGTAGTGGGCCTGATATGGCTCTGTCTGCAGCTGTAGTGGGCCTGATATGGCTTTGTCTGCAGCTGTAGTGGGCCTGATATGGCTATATCTGCGGTTGTATTGGGCCTGGATACTGAAGGGGCCCAAAGTTTAAGATTTGAGATAATAATTAAAACTATTATCTTTGAATGCCAGGGGTTTAAAAACTGAAGTGTGCAGCAGTTGCTTACTCGCGCCCTGAGTCTAGTGCCACGAGGACGGGACAGGCTGTTTGCCTCCTACCAACCGCGAGAAAAACTCTGCAGTTGGGCGAAAATGGCGCCACTCAATTTAAGTGGGGGGGGGGGGGGGAAGCCATCCGGGGCTAACCACCCCTATTCCAATGCACGTGCCAGGCAACAGTAACTTTATTTATTCTAAAAATCAAAATACATAATTACCTATGTAACAATGTCACTAATGCTAATGGTGGCGCTGATTTCAATAAACAAAATTCCCGTTATAGGCGTCAAATGAGATTCCCGTTATAGGCGTCAAATGAGATTCCCGTCACAGGCGTCAAATGAGATTCCCGTTACAGGCGTCAAATGAGATTCCCGTTACAGGCGTCAAATGAGATTCCCGTTACTGGCGTCAAAGGAGATTCCCGTTACAGGCGTCAAATGAGATTCCCGTCACAGGAGTCAAATGAAATTCCCGTCACAGGCGTCAAATGAGATTCCCGTTACAGGCGTCAAATGAGATTCCCGTTACAGGCGTCAAATGAGATTCCCGTTACAGGCGTCAAATGAGATTCCCGTTACAGGCGTCAAATGAGATTCCCGTCACAGGCGTCAAATGAGAATCCCGTCACAGGCGTCAAATGAGATTCCCGTTACATTCGTCAAATGAGATTCCCGTTACAGGAGTCAAATGAGATTCTCGTTACAGGCGTCAAATGAGATTCCCGTTATAGGCGTCAAATGAGATTCTTAAAAATACAAGTGAGATTGGTGCGTAGCATTTTTTTTTGTTTTACGGAAATATTTAGTGTAATAAATCTGCTGAAATATTTAGTGTAATAAATCTGGTGCGTAGAAGTTGGTGGGACATTAGTGTAATAAATCTGGTGCGTAGAAGTTGGTGGGACATTAGTGTAATAAATCTGGTGCGTAGAAGTTGGTGGGACATTAGTGTAATAAATCTGGTGCGTAGAAGTTGGTGGGACATTAGTGTAATAAATCTGGTGCGTAGAAGTTGGTGGGACATTAGTGTAATAAATCTGCTCCGTAGAAGTTGGTGGGACATTAGTGTAATAAATCTGGTGCGTAGAAGTTGGTGGGACATTAGTGTAATAAATCTGGTGCGTAGAAGTTGGTGGGACATTAGTGTAATAAATCTGCTCCGTAGAAGTTGGTGGGACATTAGATATTAACGTACTTCAGGGGCGTTCGGGGAACCCCTTAAAAAAACTCTAATATTATATAAACCTCTAATAATACACCTTTAGTAATAATAATAAGCACTAATTGGGGGTCTTATAAAGTGCGTTACTCGAATGCATGTATTGTCAAGCAACTTAAGTAGATGGGAACCTCACGCATTGCGCCCACCATTGTTTGGCGGGCTGTAGCTACTAGATTAAATAAAGCCTCCAAAAAAAACTCTTACAGGCGCCGAAAAATAACAGTAAATTTAGTGACTTCCGCTACGACAGCATAAGAACAATCTAATTTTGAAATGAATGGTTAGACCTGAACTATACTTTTTAAAAAAATAAGTCCTAATGATAAAAATCGGACGGAAGCACAAACTGAGAATCCTTCATTTGCAAGCCATCAATTACTGAACTGCTAAGAAGACGAAGAAGAAGACGCTCACCGCTTTGTCTGTTTTGTGGCGTCCCATCATCATTAGGCGTAAAGTGAGGAAGACTTGCAGCAATACGGAAAAATTTTGCCCGGCAGTGGACAGAAATCTTGAGCAAACGCTTTCCAGCTGTTTCAGACCTGAGTGTCGCCACAGCCTATACAACCGTAAAGGTAAGGTAATTTTTCTTATGATGAAGGATCACGGCTCACAACGCTTAACGCTGTCAAGTGTCATTACAAATAATCAGTCGCCAGTTGTAGTTTGGGTGCATTGTTTCATACACAGTCTGCATGGTATGACTACGATACGTTAATATGGCGTATGAATACGATACGTTAATATGGCGTATGACTTCGATATGTTAATATGAGCATCTCGGGCACAGAGCCGTTCTTAGGATTTTGGTGGGTACTAGGCATCAGAGGCGTAGCGAAGGGGGGGGGGGTGCGGGGGGATAGATGTCCCAGGGCGCCAGCTAGTTAAGGGCGCCAAAATGTGCTTTGATATTATTTTATTGATGAAAATAATGGGTTTGAGAGTTGAAAAAAGACAAAGGGGGCGCTTTAAAATGAATCTTGTCCCCGGGCGCGAATCTCGTCCCCGGGCACCAAACACTCTAGCTACGCCTCTGCTAGGCATGGAGCGTAGGTAGGGAGCCCCGGAAAAGAGGGGGTCGGAGCTGAGGAGATAACAACCCCCACCACTGCGGCACCTCCACTCTGCATTCGTCACTGTGTCCTCTTTGATCGCTTGTAACCACTAAATATGTTGATAATTCCGCCACTAGAGAAAATGCGTACTTCTGAAATATATATGGACTTGCAAGTTGTAGGGTTTTAAAAAAAAGCGCCCGGTGGGGCCTCCTGGGCAGTGGGGCCCTAGGCGGTCGCCTAGTTTGCCTATGCCTAAGAACGGCCCTGTTGGGCAAGTCTCGCTTGGAAAAAAAATATTCAAATACATGAATGGAAAGGAGCAGGCGCGAAACATGGCCAGGCTCTGGAACTCATCGGAAGAACTGCAGCAAGGGGGCTAGGGTGTTGATAACTAAATTAGCTAGATCTAAAAGCAGCAATAATTAAATCTGAAATGCCTCACAAGCAACTCAGCAAGTACTATGGCACTGAGCTACACACAAGTATTTGGTTTAATTATAATATTCGATGATATTTTAAGATCGTGTATTTTGATACAACGACGACAAGATCAACCGAGTAGTCGCAGATCCTTTGCAATTTTCATTAGATTTTAAGATCAACTTTTATTTGTTAGGGT
This sequence comes from Omphiscola glabra, assembly GCA_964017045.1. Lineage (NCBI taxonomy): Eukaryota > Metazoa > Mollusca > Gastropoda > Lymnaeidae > Omphiscola > Omphiscola glabra. Next base: position 4,024,855 of record OZ024809.1, on the reverse strand, counting down.
TGCCAGGTCTTGTGACTTTCTATGTAGCCTACATTTAGTTTCACATGCGGATAATACAGAGCAGCAAAAATGTTAATATGTGTCTGAAACATTAAACACTTCTAAGTTCTATCATAAAATTCATTACATGTAATGTGATTTAACAAGATCGGAATAATTTCTTAAGTTACTACACTATGTATACCCTTCAGCTATTAGTAGTTTTAAAACAAAACAATATTTTTTTAATTTAAAAAAAAAACCGAAGTGGCTATAGGTACACGGGTACCAGAATTGAGAGGTTGGGATTAAAAACGATTTAAAATATTATTGTTGGGTTTGTAAGACCAAATGAGGTATCAAATGAAAGATTACTGAATGGACTATATGTTTGTAAACGTAATTCTTCAGTTTAACTAACATAAACTACAATTTGGAAACAACTAAAAATAAAGAAATGTTATAAACATAATCAGGCCAAGGGAACCTAACCAGCATCTCTTCCTTAGCTCGCTGATTAAATGTAGAGCGATGCACACAAAAATAATAATTAAAAAAAAATAATAGGAATTTAGGCACACTTGCATTTTTAAAATCTGTTTGGGGAGAGCCTCATTGAGCTCCAAACCCCATTTCACAGTTCAGGTGCCTTCAGGTGAAAGTGATAGTACCAGTACCAGCACTTTTTTAAAAATATCTAAAAAAAAAAAGTACTTGATACTAGTCATGTTTTTTTCCCTCCTCAACTCACAAAAATATTGTTTGCCTTTTTCTTGGTGTGTATATATACAGGGTGGGCCAATAAAAGTGAGATCATCTTGTAAAATGTGATTTAATCACATACAAGTAGTTGAACTAAACCCATACTAGATTAAATAGTTTAATGATTTACTTACTTACATAATGAACATGATTTCTGATTAGCTAAATATTTCGCAAAAAAGTGTATGAAGAATTATAATTAATTAAATTATATTTTGAAATAACTCATATGCTACTGTAGATCCACCCTGTAGATATATGCATTTGGACTATATAGATTCCAGGGGCGAAACTATGCTGGGGACAAAAGCATACACGTAGTGGGCGCCACAACCGGAATGAATGTGTGTATGTTTATGTATGGTAGGGATGAAGGAGTCAGAGCTGGCCCTGGGCGACATTACGTTAGATCTCCTCCCTACTTTCCGAAGTCTGAACTGCCCCCCCCCCCTATGAAATTGTCTGAAAGGGCCACTGGTAATGACACGTGGATCAACCAAATGCTTCCCTTAATATTACTTTTTAATAGGTTAAAGATGAATAGGGGGCCTCAATTCACCACTTTGCCTAGCGCCCCAGATGCTATTACGACGGCCCTGTTTGGATATTTAAGGGGCCCAAATTTGTGATGAGTAAATATTTAAAACGTCAACTTTGAATGCAGAGGGGGCAAACCCAAAAAGGGGGCGTCTTAAAGTTACGCGACGGTTAATAAGGAGCCGTTTTTCTTTTAACCTTTCTAAAGTCATACTTAGAGACATAAAAATTATAACATCTCTAACTCTAAAATAAGAAGAAAAAATCAGAACAAATCAACAAAGCAACACAAAAGAACGAATTTTTAAAAAAATAATTAAAATAAAAAAAATCTTTATATAACGGAGTTATTTATCGAGAGAGCCAGAGCCGTAGGCCTAAATTTAAAAAAAAAAAAGAAGAAGAAGAAATCGATCTACCTGACCCAGTTTGAGACCGAGCGATGTCTAACAATAGATTAGAGAGAGAATCAGAATCGTGCTATTAGGATTGTTCGCGCGCGAGGCTTGCAACGTGCGTGTTATACAGCCCTCATTCTCCGTTGCCGTATTTTCTATGGCGTCATACATTAAATTTGAAGTGTTTTAGAGTTAGTCTTAATATATATGGGCTGCTATCAGTACGCGTGGGTCAAGTTTAAAATATTTTAAAAAAAACCAACTCTACTAGTTGATCAAGACTACGTATACAAATTACAAAGTTGATACTTTTGAATTTATTCGAAATGATTTCCAGGCATGTTTGTGACTTAACTTCACCTTTATATGTTTTTCTAAGTTAACTCTAAATCTACATTTAATTACCGTAATAAATGTTATCGTTATTTGTCTTTTTTTTTCTTTCAAAAATTGGTTCAATAAGTTAGGCCAGAACCGGATTAGTGATATAGCAAATAGGGCCCAAAGAGCTTTAAAGGGCCCTTAAAAATAGCTGCTTTTCTTAAAAAGCTTGAAAGTGTGCCCTTTTTATCTGTGCGACTTTCAACTGTACCACTACGCTAGTAAAATCACTGGCACACATATTATTATTAAAACTACAACTTGTTTGTAGGCCTACTGTATCATTATAACCAGGGCCAGCCTTAGGCCATTGCAACCTATGCGGCCACAATGGGCCCCGCACTTTCATAGGCCCCGCCCCGAATTTATTTTCTAATACAAAATCTAAATTTTCACTTATTATCTTAATCCTCTACCCAGAATGGGCCCCGCGCAGTCCGTTTCGCATAGGGCCCCGCAATTGTTAGGGTCGGCCCTGATTATAATTTAATGTCGAACAGTAGCTTTCTAATATGATGGCTTATTTTGGAATATGTTGTAACCCACCCACCCTTTTTTCCCCACAATTTATCTATATTTAATACATTTTTTTTTACAAATTCGTGATTTCCCCAACCCTGCATTAAGATGCGTGACGTAATTTATGGATGGCCCCTTTTACTTTTGTACGAACATATCGTTCTCTGTTTTCGCTGTGCTCATAGCCACCCATCATTGCCTAGGGTAAAGTCGTCACTGTTATAAATTTTATTATTTTTTGCGCTCTTACCGCACGAAATCGAATAATTAAATTAGTTGTGAGAATAACATGGTGCAGCGTCGCAATTATGAAATTGTTCTAGTACAACAATATTTAAACTACAGTCATAAATTATCGTTGTTTGCTGCGTCGGAGAAACCAACTGCTGTTGTGTTATTATTGTGTCATAGTTTTAGTAGTGAAACAATTAGTCCTTACGGACTAGCCTACTGAATGTATGTAATTGCCGGTAGCCCTGATAAACGACAAACGTGACAATCGGTTCACGTGTTTATAGAGGAAAGGAGCGTGTTCGTCATATAGCCTACATTTATTTTTCCGGAGTTATTGTTACCACTTTGAATAGGTGAGTTTAACAAATGCATTTTCTTAAATGAAAAATATTTTCAAGTTTTATTAAATTGGATAGACGGGATTGGGATATATAAAACAATACAAGTGAAGAGGAGATTCTCATCTATCATATCAGCGGCTTTTTGACCTTGACTTCTATGACTGTTGGGAAGAATATTATTATACAGGGCTACCACACCTTGGGGATTCACGACCCCCATTGGGATCTGGGGAATAATTTTGAAAATCAGGCAAAACCTTGGGAAATATTAACAGGGGGAAGATTTTTTACACATTTTGAAAAAACGCAAAAAAACATATGTGATAAAAATTAAAGAGAAAATAAAACAAAATAGTTTTTAAAGTAACAAGGTAAAAAATGTATTGTTTTAACTCTTTTCTGATTTTAATTTTTAAAACCATTCATAAATAAATAAGAAATCTTCTGTAATTAAAGTTAGTATTTTGAAGTTAGTATTAAAAAGTTAATAATTAAAGAAATTCAATTTTCTCTTTTTTTTTTTTACATTGAATACTAAAAATTACATCCAGGTGTTGAAAGTTTATCAAATTGACCTTGTACACCATATGCATAGAACAGTCTCAACAATAAATAAACTGATAATAAATCTTGAAATCTCAAAGGAAATCAATATAGACTATTAATATTATAGAATTTGTGAAAAAAAGGGGGGGGGGGGGAGTAGGCTCGGAAACTTTATCATTAGGCTATTAGACATTAGTAACCATACGAAAAACAGTACAAACCCAAGAGGTAACGATAGTGTTCAATCAAGAATCGATAGTAAAATTTGATGAATTTCAATTACTTCTACAATGTGTTCAAACTATGATATGATGCATCTGTTAAAAAATCCAGCCTAATTTTCATCAATTGGAAAAAAAATAGTTGTGCATTTACACACAGGTAATTAAGATATTAAAAGTATACCGATACATTGTAGGATTATAGCTGAAAAGTTCATTTAAACAGTATTTTGTTTGAAAAAAATTATTATAATGTAAATTTACAATTTAAAAAATACTTATTTTCTTCATATAAAATCAATCCATTTTAACTAAACTTATTCTTATTAAATTCTGCTTTAATGCTTTGCAAACCCCAATTCTTATCTACAGACTTACAATAAGAAAAAAAAATGTTTTGATGATGAACCTGTTGCCCTTGTAATAGTTGTAAAGAGACTTCTGTGTTGATTAGCCCTGTGAGGTTTATTTCAAAGGACTTCTATAACACATGTAGATGATATTTTTACCAGAAAATTTGGATGTAATATTTAATTTAGTAGCCTAACTCCAGTGGGTATGGAGAATTTGGATTATAAATTAATATTTTTTTTTTTCAAAATTATTTTGTTTTCTTTTATGTGATAAAGATTTTTTTAAAAATGTCATTTAAAATAAATTTCAGTTAATTACTGTACCCCGAGTTTCAGGGTCATTAATTCAAGCTATTATTGCATTAATTACTACATAAAAAACCCCTTTTAAAGAAAACTCTTATATATTTTATATGATCTTGGGAAATCTTGGGAAATATTTTGACACAATCTTGGGAAATTTTAAAAAAGTGAGTGGCAGCCCTGCCGGGGAAGTGTCTATGACAGTAGTCACTAAATAAACAGTTGTCTATCATTAATGCAAACGTAACAGGTCGATAGTTGAACAACTACGTTATTTGACCTAATTTTTGTTAATTTCTGAGACGAGGTATGGTGATACAGAGAGGAAAAATGTGTAAGTTGTTTATGTATGTATAGTGTAACTTTGATTAATGCCACTATAATCTAACTGTTCAGTAACGTAATTTGAATTTAAATGAAAGCAGTGACTCAGTGACTGACTGAGTTAACCTACCTTCAAATTCAAATATAAATATTGCATGAATGGCAATTAAAATTTATATTAATATATACTATTAAATTATAAATTATATAATCCATATTAATTATTAATAATTTTAAAAAATATTATTATTTATATATAGTATATTATATATATATATTATAATTATATGATTATATTGATTATATACAATAATTTCAATAATGAATAAATGATCTTTAAAAATAAATAAATTAGTATTATTAAATAATTACAGAAGAGGTACTTCAGTAGTGGTAGTAAGTGTAAAAGTATACAGTATATATTATATAGGCATAGGCATTATTATAGGCTACTAATACTACTAATAATTACTAATACTACTATAGAATAGTATAGAATATAGTCTATATAATATAGTATAGTAGGCCTATACACTACTACTACAGAATAGACTTTTCACTTTTACAGTGCAGGAATAAATTAAATTTTAATTAATGAGACATTGATTGTGATTTTGACAAATAACATTTTTCATTTATTATTTATTGATATGATAAAATATATAACTTATAAGTATAAGTATGGTGGTGTCACCTAAGATAAAATTATTTTAAAAAATACAACAAATTATTGTTTTGAAATAATAATGAATGATACGCATAGGCAAATGGTCAAGAAGGCTATATATATTTATACCCTATCTATGCCATGCCTAGATTATATGTATATATGATATAATAATTATACAAAATGAAAACTTGACTTAAGTTTGCTACTCACAGTTTATTGTATTATGACATTTAATGTTCATTGGTGGTGACAGATGTCCACTAACCAAGTTCAAGGAGTTCAAGTATGAGAAGTACATTTTATTTTTTAGCATAAACCACCTGAGAAATGTAATTTTAAGTTAATGAAATGATAGTAAATTAGTTGGCCTATCACTTATTTGAGACAATACAATCTATATCAGCCTCCAGAAGATGGAGAATCTAGATTTTCCATACATGCCATCATAGTAACAACTGTTGTAAAAAATGAAAATATTTATACCTCTGATCAATTTCCTTAATTTTTATTGAGGATAGAATTACAAACATGAAGATAATTATTTAAAATAAATTTAAAAAATGCCAGAACTATTCAAAATCATATCCTAGCCTCAAACCTCCAACCTACACCCCCATTTTTTGTGCTTTTTTTTGATAATTCCAAGACTTTTTCCAGCAATATTGTCATTCATGGTTGGGATGTTTTAATGCATCACCAGTTTAATTACTGGTCCTTTCAGTGCTGCTAAAAAAGTTTACCAGATAGGTTTCAAATTTACAGTTTGTGAGTTTTAGTTAATTTCACCCCCACCCCACCAAAACTTAATAGATGTAAAATATAGGCCATAACAAATACATGACAAATACCCCCCATATACCCCCGCCCCCCATCACTTTCCACACACACACTCACATTTTGCATTTGTGGAGCTACTGTAGTTGACAGAGAAGTCCCACAAAAATAATAATATAAGAAAAAAATAATAAAATTGTTTAGAATCCATCCAACTTCTTTTTGTTGTAAGGTTGACTTCAACCAGAAAAAGTTGCTGCGCAGATATCACATTATCCACTTATAAAGACAATGAAATCCAATATTTTGCCATAGCTCAGAGTAAAATTAATTGCCTCATGTCAGAGCCAGTAGTGTCATTAGAGGTCTATTACAAACATTTCAAGAATCAATATTGAAATTACAATTTCTCTTTTTTAAAAGCTGGCCTGCCATAAAGACCAGAAACAGAAGTTACTTCTTTAGTTACCCAGACCTGTTTACTCTTAAGATTTTGGCGTACAATGTACGATTTTGAGATGTATACATTATATATACTGCATGTTTATTTTTTACTATTAAGATAATGTATTTAACGATTTTGTGATGCTATTGTACGATTTTAAGAGTTTGAGGGTAAACAGGTCTGGTTACCAATCAATTTCAAAGTGTTTCAGTTTGATTTCATAGTAAGTGCAGAGTTGTGTGGGTATTTTTTTTCCTTGTTGTAGTTTTTTGTTGTTCCTTAAAATTAGTCTGTAGCAAGACTTTCATCATCTAGAATTTGTATTGATGTATTAGGAATATTTGAAGAAACAATATATGTTTGTGTCTACAAAGTAGCAAAATATATATTTAAGTAATGACCGAAAGAAGAGTGCACACTCTGCAGTGTGCTCCAACAGACTGCAGTTATTTGGGACTGCAACTTTGTACCACACATTGAAATAAAAGCAGCAAGATTACTGGTAGTGGTGTGGAGGGTTTGTAATATATTGAGTACAATGCTTTCTGCATTGTCTGTGGATAGGTGATTTCACAGTTCATTTTGTGTTGAGTGACCAGTTCGTCTCCTGATATAAATTTAGTTTTTGGTGGTGTAGAAGTAGAACTTTTAGGTTTTAAAGGTATAAAGTGTATTAAACTCTAGAGCAGCAGTTCTCAACCTGTGGGTCGTTACCCGTTTGCGGGGTCAAATGACTCTCACACAGGGGTTGCCTAAGACAATCGGAAAACAAATATTTATGAAGTAGCAAAGAAAATAATTTTAAGTTTGGGGGTCATCACAACATGAGGAACTGTATTAAAGGGTCATGGCATTAGGAAGGTTGACAATCACTGCCCTAGAGGCATGCAATCAAAGCTAAAGTGGTTATAGAAAGAAAATTTATAATTAATATTATTGCTTTTTTTGTGATTTTCCTTTACTGATCACTGCCTATGTGTTCACTACAATACAGATTGACAAGTAACATATTACAGGCTCAGATCATTGATAATAAAAAAAAAAAAGGGATTGCTATTTTTTAAAAAGCTGATTCTTATCTTCTTTTTTTTTTTTTTTTTTTACAGATCACTACCTTGTACTCAAGTGAGGCAGAATTTATTCTCATACAACTCCAAAGTGAACAATGCACGTCAGCAGGAATCCACATTCTACTGCCCAATGGACAAAATATTTATAAAAAGAAAGCCGCTCATTTTAACTATTGTTATGGATGCTTATTTAGTTGCATCTTAAGCTCCATCTTTGACAAACCCTGCTTTAAATTCATTCAATTGCCAGCACAGGCTCATATACATTTAAGAGGCAAGACTCAATAGTCCTCAAGTCAAGTGTTGACCCATATCTGCTCATTCTGCAGATAAACATCCCAGTTAATTATGGAGTGGAACATGATGGAGCCCATTGGGGTGGCCTACATCCTTGGGAACATGGAAGACGATGTCTACATCCCGAGTGATGAGTGCGAAGGTAAGGAATAAGCTATTCTGTTGTGTTAAAAATAGGGCAAGGGATCTAAACCTTTTTTGCATAACCACATCCCCTCTTGATTTCAAAACACCCCTGATTCTTATAGCAATATTTGGTAAAAAAAAAGTGTGACCATATGTGAGTATATTTGGTAAGTTTCTAAAAATCATGTATAAGAATTCTCAGAACCCTTTCTGCATTTTCACCTCTAGCGCTCACCCAAAAACACTACTAAGTTTGATTATTCAATTTATATGTTCAATATTCCTATTTAAAAATTTTTGTGATCAGAAAATCCCCCCCCCCCCCCCCCCCACCCCGTTGTTTTTTTTTTTCCATTTTAATACCTGTAACTTTAAATATAGGTAGTGTTGAAAAAATGTCATCTTATTTCTTAACGTATATTATTATTGTAGATATTCTCCCCTTTTCCCGCTTTCAACAAATTGTGAATTCTTACTTATGGTTATCATTCTCAACCTGGCGTTGACCTGCCCACTTGATTTTAGAATTTTATTTCTAAAGTATATCTAGACTATATATTCGAATAATTTGTGGATCTTGAATGTTTGTAATTTGTGTGATATTTATTTACCTGACCAAAGTGCAACTTTTATTGTGGTTAAATTACCAGTCTTATCTAGTACTCGTTATTTAAATACAACCTTGCCTTTTTAGTACAATTACACCACCAGGTCTCTGCATCTACCCCAGCGGTTCTCAACCTGTGGGTTGCGACCCCTTTGAGGGTCGCCCGACCCTTTCCCAGGGGTCGCCTAAGACCATCTGAAAACACATATACTCTACAGTTATGAAGTAGAAACAAAAATAATTTTATGGCTGGGGGTCGCCACAACATGAGGGACTGTATTAAAGGGTCGCGGCATTAATAAGTTTGAGAACCGCTGATTTAACCAAACATAGCCGAAGTGGACATTTTGGGCACTTCTCTTAAAATGACCATGAACATTAACATACCTTTATATCGCCCAACATACACATGCATCATTTATATTATGTTGTATGTAAACCCCATAAGAGCCGCCTCTTATGCCCCCCCCCCTACGTCATTGCCCATTAATAAATTATATATATTATATAAAATCGCTGTCTGTGAAAAGCTGACGGTGATTATTTGGTCGGAAGGGGGGGGGGGAGGCCCTAAGCTCTTTGTCCACTTTGCCCTCCTTACGGTAATCAAGCCCAACCCTCACTCTGTCATTAATTATGTCACTAAAACTAAAAGCAACAGCAATTTTTTGTTGTATTCAAATTCAAGTATTCTTTGAAATTTTAATTTAAAATGTAATGCATCTCAAATAACATCCTTGACACACAATATTACATTCAAGGTCTTTCTCTGGTTATAAAACATTGATTATTGTTGATTTAATTACTCACAAACAAACCCAGTTTTCTAATGATATTTTTACGTAACATTTTTAAACATTATTATATTATTATACATTTTTTTCATCTCATAGATTGTCTCTTCACTCGGCGCGCCCCCCCCCCCCCCCCTTATTTATGACATCGGCGGTCGACGATAAATGACATGTCTTATTTTCTAGTCAGTGATTTATATTTTTAGCTGCCTCTTATATAAAACGGAATATTTTTTAAATAAAAACAAATTTTGTTGAAAGTTAAGATTTATGAAAATTGTTACGCCATCACCAATCACATATTTAAAGTTATGGTTTTAGCCAAGTCAGTTTGTGATTAGTGGTATGAGTTGCGTGGAGTTATTTCGTTTTGGGTCAAGTTCAACTAAAAATAGTATTCTTCAGACTCTGACCGACCAATCAGCGTGCGGCTTTCATAATGTCGTCTTGGAATTCAAGGACGCACATGAAGACTGTGCAACGATTTGTCCCCATTGAATTCTATCTGGCAGCGAACGTTTATGTTTCTTTGACATAGATATAGCAATGATTTCATGACAAAGAATAAAGGAACTGCTCGGGGATAAAATGTTTGTGTGTATACAAAGCAAAGTTGCCTTACGCCTTACTAAAGAAAATTCCATGCCGCCATCTCCAGTTACCATTTGTTAACAGTTTTTAAATTAAACGTATGACGAACATGTTGACATGTGTCATGATGACTGCCACCTCCTATCGATTTGTTTATTTGACTCAGTCTCTTTTTATTCGAGAAGAGCAATATGCCGAGGCCTAGTAGGCCTAGTTCTCATTAAAATATAAAATACTAAAAGATGATGGTTGTTTAATAAAGTTAGTTATTATTTGATTTTTAAAAAAAATAATTAAAAAAAAACCGGCGTTATTGATAAAAGTGGGTGGGTTTTTCAAAACATCTTTCTTTACATCTACAACACTGCATTCAGGGCCGGCCTTAGTCCACTGCAACCTGTGCGGCCACAGTGGGCCTCGCACTTTCATAGGCCCCGCCCCGAATATATTTTCTAATACAAAATCTTAATTTTCACTTATTATCCTTATTCCTACCCAGACTGGGCCCCAAGCAATCCGTTTCCCATAGGGCCCCGCAATTGTTAGGGTCGGCCCTGACTGCATTTTATAATTCAAGTCTATTATCATCACTAGGTATGCTTTTTTCTCTTATCCAATTGTATAAATAATTTTTAATAGAACAAAGACATCGGGAATAAACGTTTTAAAGCTATAAAACGTTATTTTTATTATTATTTAAATTTTAATGTTTTTTGTTTTTGTTTTTTTTCTTCATTTCTTTAGTGTTAATATGTAGAATTTTATCAAGAGCAGCTGAAAATTATCACCTAATCAGAAACTTTAATAATTTGCTGAATTAGCATTTGGAGCAGTTTTTTTAGAGAAGAAGTTGGGGGGGGGGGGGGGGCGCTATTTTTAAAAAATACCTATAAAGTTGTGGACAGTGTCTTTTCAAACATCCATTTTGTAGAATACCATAGAGGTGAAGTGCAACAGCAACTTCAGTCACTTCGTTATCATTAAAATTTTTATGTTACAAAACCTTTAATAAAAAAATTATACCCATGTACAGTTAGTTTTTTTGTAAGTAGTTTGTTTTTAAAACAAATGAAAAATTATTTGAGTACGTTCCTAAATAGATGTTCATGATAAACTTATTAGGTTTAATTTCTAACGATTAAGAAACCTAATTCTGTCTGATCATATATATTGTTACAGCTATAAATATGTCATTGGCTTAACATTGCCCTCCCCCCCCCCCCCCCCCCGGGCATTACAATCAAATCTGTCAAAAGAGTAACAAGAATCAAATCTAAAATTTAAAAAGAAAAAAAAAATTAGAACATGAATTTTATGTTGTAGCTTTCTGCATCGGAAGAAACGCGGGACTAAAGGTTACAGTCGTTCATTAAACTAAAAATCCATTATCGGATTATCTTCTTTATGCCACGCATTTTTGACGTAGATTTTATTTACATCTTATTGTTTCATTGGTTTCAGTTTGGGCCTACCCCAAGACGCATGTTTACCGTTTAAAATTTAAACTTTAAATGGATCTATCCAGATCTGACCGCCTTAAAATTTAAAAAAAAAATGTTTTACGGTACTCCACAATCGCCCCCCCCTTTTTATTTGTGTGAATTATTATTATTATTTTTAGTTGTCTTATATAGCGCCGTACCCCAGCTTAGGGCTATGCTCATCGCGCTGTACATAAAAATATTAGCAAAAGAGACATAATCGTGACATTAAAATAAAATACATTTATGTAATAAAGAACAGCTGTTTTATCACCTTTATAATGTAAAATGTATGATTTTTATTTGCAATGAATTGGTTGTTATGGAAACGGGTTGCTTTGAAAGCAAAGAGAGCCCTGATGTAATGAATACGTAATACTTTTGATACTTCTACTAGTTTGATGGGAGATTGGTATAGAAAGGGACGCTCAGGCCCAAGTGGTGTTTACAATTTTTATTGTTTTTTGAAGGGTGGCATTTTCGGCCAACTGCAGCATTTTTTGTCCTGTTGAAGTGAAGGGGGTGGCAAAAACCTAGTTACGCCACCACACAAAATACTCCATTTAATTTTAACTAAAGTCAGCCACTACACAAAATACTCCATTTAATTTAAACTAAAGTCAGCCACTACACAAAATACTCCATTTAGTTTAAACTAAAGTCTTTAGAAATGTATATCACCCCTAGTTTTGCACAGTATGGGCCATGGGCAAATACTGTATAGGGAAAAAAGCCCATTGTAGTACCGAATTTCCTTGTTTTATGTTCATTTGTTTAGGACTACCGTCTGCCCCTTTCTTTTAAAACAGCTAAAGCGCCAGCCTCGATTTGCAGACCACTGCCATAGGTTAAAGTTCACTCATTTTTGTCTTTATTCGAAATTAATGAAGTGGTCGGCATATGCTCCATTTCCAATAAGACTTGAGTGTGTGGGGGAAATCCCAGTTCAAATATATTTGTGACGATGTGAGCAGATAATTGGTGGAAATCCTGCGCCAAAGGTCAAATAGTATTTTGCCGTTTCCATTTTTGGCTAGAAGTGTTCGTCTGGCGGGAATTTCCGAAATAAGGTGACTCTGGTTTGCTGACATGGACCTCTGCGTTTTTTAAGGCAAATTATGATCAAAGAAAATATAAGATTGTGGTGCAATACAGTGAATATGGGCTGTGACCAGTGTTCTTTCATATTTGACCGAGGCAGTTTGCGCAACATATTTACAACCGTGAAGTTGTTAGTGCTCATTGATATTAAGCAAAATCCAAGCAGCAGACGTTGGTAGGTATGCCATTCATGACCATGTACTGACTTCACTTCATTGCTGTATGTGAGGTACACAGATGTTGGTAGGTATGCTATTCATGACCATGTACTGACTTAATTGCTGTATGCGAGGTACACAGACGTTGGTAGGTATGCCATTCGGTTACGGGAAATTTGATCGAAAGAAATTTCGTCGACGGAAAATTGATCGACGGAAATCGGATCGAACGGAAATTTGGTCGAATCTTTTTTTCAGTTCAGACGTTAAAATGTTCGTCAAGTTTCTTTTTGAACGCACTACACTTTTTAGTAAAAGAAAATAATGCGTTCAAAAAGAAATCTGCTCTCTCCATCATATTTCCATTTCTCCATCTGCTACTGCCCCTGGGTAATGATTGCATGCGTCAGTTCAGTAACGTCACACTGCCTGAGCCCCCTCACCCTCTTATGATTGGAATGTTTCTAAAACCCGCGTCCAGGGACCCTACGACAATGCTTCTACCCTGTTCTTCTACCAGTGACTAACAACAACTGCTCCGATGTTAAGCTATAAATTGTATTCGTTCATTTAATGAAGTGTTTTTCAAAGACATGTACACCGGTACACTTCGACGTTGCTGGGGTGTCGTGATACACTGGTGTTGCTGGGGTGTTGTAATACACTTGGTGTTGCTGGGGTGTCGTGATACACTGGTGTTGCTGGGTGTCGTGATACACTGGTGTTGCTGGGGTGTCGTAATACACTTGGTGTTGCTGGGGTGTCGTGATACACTGGTGTTGCTGGGTGTCGTGATACACTGGTGTTGCTGGGGTGTTGTTGATACACTGGCGATGCTGGGATGTTGTGATACACTGGTGTTGCTGGGGGTGTTGTAATACACTGGTGTTGCTGGGGTGTCGTGGTACACTGGTGTTGCTGGGGTGTTGTAATACACTTTGGTGTTGCTGGGGTGTCGTGATACACTTCGGCGTTGCTGGGCTGTCGTGATACACTGGTGTTGCTGGGGTGTCGTGGTACACTGGTGTTGCTGGGGTGTCGTGGTACACTGGTGTTGCTGGGGTGTCGTGGTACACTTTGGTGTTGCTGGGTGTCGTGATACACTGGTGTTGCTGGGGTGTCGTGATACACTGGTGTTGCTGGGGTGTCGTGATACACTGGTGTTGCTGGGGTGTTGTGATACACTGGCGTTGCTGGGGTGTTGTGATACACTGGTGTTGCTGGGGGTGTTGTAATACACTTGTGTTGCAATACACTGGTGTTGCTGGGGTGTCGGGGTACACTGGTGTTGCTGGGGTGTTGTAATACACTTTGGTGTTGCTGGGGTGTCGTGATACACTTCGGCGGTGCTGAGGTGTCGTGATACACTGGTGTTGCTGGGGTGTCGTGGTACACCGCGGTGTTGCTGGGGTGTCGTGATACTCTGTAAAGTTCCTTGGGGTGTCGTGATACGCTATGGTGTTGCTGGGGTGTCGTGATACACTGTAGTGTTGTTGGGGTGTCGTGGTACACTGTTGTGTTGCTTGGGTGTCGTGGTACACTGTAGTGTTGCTGGGGTGTCATGATACACTGGTGTTGCTGGGGTGTTGTGATACACTTTGGGGTTTCTGGGGTGACGTGGTGCACTGTACTGTTGCTGGGGTGTCGTGATACACTGGTGTTGCTAGGGTGTTGTGATACGCTGTGGAGTTGCTGGCGTGTCGTTATACACAGCGGTGTGCTGGGGTGTCGCAAAAATGATCACATGTTTGTCCCACGAGTTTGTATATTTATATATAAAAATACATTAATATCATCCGATGTAAGTTTGTAAGGGCATTTTACATACAAGAACTATATCCAATATAATTTTAAAGAAACAATTTGCGTAAGCGTTGTAAGGCTTTTTAGCTTCTTTTTATTATTGACAAGTATGTCACTATGGCGATTACCCAAATTTGCAGTCAGTTGCGTAGCGAGGAGGGCAAGGGGGGCATGCGCTATTCACAAAGGAGCGCCAAATGGTATATTTTACATATAATATTGTATGGTTTTCGAATAGGGGGGGGGCGCTAAAAAGGTATTGTGCCCCGGGCGCGAGTTAAGCTCGCTACGCCACTGTTTACAGTGTACTCAAAAGTTCGAATAACACCGGCTGTAACGGTCCGTCTACACAGTGTGAGAGATTCCCCCCTGTAAATTCCCAGGCCCTGGCATCTCGCCTGCTCGTGTGGTGTGGTATACGGCAGCTAACACGTGCCTCTGGAAATCGTGGCGCCGTACTTGGGTGGCTCATTGATTATTTGAACGGGACTTGTTTAAGGTCGCCATCCAACAAAGGCGATTCCAATATTCGTTTGGTACAGCTAAACGCACCGACGACGGACACACTCGTGTCATTCCTGTGCAAAGTTACCAGATTTATTTCAATACGAAAAACAAGCAGGCCAATAATAACAATAAAACAAAAGTAATATTAAAAAAATAAATATGTCGCACGATAAACATGTGTGGACAAGTGAGGCGAAAGATCTTCGGAATTGGAGCAGATTATGTCATCACATATAAAACTTAATGCACTCTTTAACTGAGTTTTTGTTTGTTGGGGTGGGGGGGGGGCGCATTGTTAACCTTCCACTTATGGTAACATTCCACTTATGTTAACATTCCACTTATGTTAGCATTCCACTCATGGTATGCTGGGGCTGCTGTTCTCAATGCTAAAATCTCGAGATATATATAGAACACAAACAGCGTGTTAAAAAGACCCTTGATTAGAATGTTGTCACCCATACCCACACTCACACCCATACCCAGACCCATACCCACACCCATACCCACACTTACACCCATACCCACATTCACACCCATACCCACACTCACACCCATACCCACACAGCCACACTCACACCCATACCCACACTCACACCCATACCCACACTCACACCCATACCCACACTCACACCCATACTCACACCCATACCCACACCCACACTCACACTCACACGCTCGCAAATCCTACCCCGAAACTCACGTAAATCTCTCTCTCCTAAAATTAACCATTTATTTTACTTTGTCTTCCGAATCCGATATACACCTCTGATATACACCCCCCCCCCCTCTTGTTTTCCCCGAGCACAAACACACATCCTGTATAAAAATCCATTTACATCGACTACACTTGCCGCCACGAACTTTCTATCGATTTTACGACCACACCATTTAGCACCAAGGGGTCTCACATTTTTAGCCACTCCTCCGTGCAGCATTAGAGCATCTATATAACCTTAAGACTTAAGGTCACAGATAATTAAAAAGTAAAAAAAATATAAAATAAATAATAACTTTATAATTAAGTTCAATTATTTCAAACAAGACATTGTTCCTATAATAGTTTTTTTTTTGTCTTGCCCACACCAATAAAATGATACTTGAAATTTACTTGAAAACTTTGGATGTTATCCGGGTGGGTCAAGATTGTTTAGAAGACCGCTATCTAAGCCTTAGAACAATCCTTGCTGGGCTATTTATTACCGTACGGTATTTTTTCACGTGAGCTGTTGTTACATTATTTGCTGTTCGGGGCACCGAGCCGACAGTTCTGGGCGATGAACCACCGCCCTTTCTTTCTTTTCTTTGAGGGACCAGACTGATTGTCACCTGATCCAATATAAAATCACCATGACAACTTCTTGCTTAGCGTGGATTGCTCTGCAAGGATTCGTCAATGCCAGAATGTAGCAGTAATTCATTAAACTTAACCTTCATCCAGGTTAACGGTGGATCTCAACTATTGAGATGGCTACCATATGGTACGGTGGATCTCAACTATTAAGATGGCTACCATGTGGTATGGTGGATCTCAACTATTGAGATGGCTACCATATGGTACGGTGGATCTCAACTATTGAGATGGCTACCATATGGTACGGTGGATCTCAACTATTGAGAACTGGTTTTAAAAAAACTGTTTACACTTACGAAAGAATGAGTTACGTCAAGGGCTGCGGAAATTAAAGATTAATTAATCGATACATTTTTTAACGGTTAAATTTTGGATTAACGATAAATCGAATTCCACATTTTCTGCCCATCACTAAGAAATGTATCGGATGTCAGGTGGCATAAAATGACAGTAAACAATGTAAGATGTGGTGCAAACAAACATTACCGAATTACAAAATTGTAGTGAGTCACAATTGCGCAAACTACAGCAAGATGTTCTAATAAGATGGAATGGACTACGATTAGCCACTTCCTTGTTTTGTCACGTGATATGTTTAAGCCTTCTGTAGGCTGTCTGCTACACATAACAACGGATAACAGCTGATCAGCCATTATCATTAATTTTTAAGCAAAATGTTTGTCTCGATCAGCGCTTCCCCAATGTTAATTAAAAATTTTACTTTTCAAAATATTCTTGAGTACACGTGTTTTTAAATGACATTAATAAATGTGACAATAATTATAATTCATTTATGATTAAAGGAAGAAAGTTGTTTGAAGAAAAATTTGTGAGTGACTAGTGTGTTGCAGACAGCCTCCCGGAAGTCTTACTCGAACTTACTCTTATCAAATGACAAAAAAATCGACTCATCGTAGTCCATTGTATTTTTGTGATGCCTCAAAGTCTGCTGCAGGCAAGAGAAACAATATCTTTCTCCAAGTCACAGGAAGAAATTCAGTATTAAGGTTCAAAGCTGTTAGTGTGATTGGTAAAATATTTCAAAATCCGTCGAAGTTTTGGACTTGGTCTGTCAGGCAACTGTCCTACTTGGCGGTCAAAAATATGTGTCATGTAGTTATGTCAGGCAACGGTCCTACTTGGTGGTCCACAGAACGTGTCATGTAGTTATTATGTCAGGCAACGGTCTTACTTGGCGGTCCACAGAATGTGTCATGTAGTTGTTATGTCAGGCAACGGTCCTACTTGGCGGTCAACAGAATGTGTCATGTAGTTGTTATGTCAGGCAACGGTCCTACTTGGCGGTCAACAGAATGTGTCATGTAGTTGTTATGTCAGGCAACGGTCCTACTTGGCGGTCAACAGAATGTGTCATGTAGTTGTTATGTCAGGCAACGGTCCTACTTGGCGGTCAACAGAATGTGTCATGTAGTTGTTATGTCAGGCAACGGTCCTACTTGGCGGTCCACAGAATGTGTCATGTAGTTGTTATGTCAGGCAACGGTCTTACTTGGCGGTCCACAGAATGTGTCATGTAGTTGTTATGTCAGGCAACGGTCCTACTTGGCGGTCAACAGAATGTGTCGTGTAGTGTATTGCCACTGTTATCTTCATTGGCAAAGCACATGATTGTGAATGATCCATGCTAATTAGCAATGCAGCTTCTTTTAAGGACTTTATAGTTATAGAACTTGTAGCTGGTATGACCAGTATTGAAATGTTACAAATTGCAACAGCACTTGGTCCACGATATAAAAACTGAAGTGCTCGGCAGACGATTCAAAAGAACGAACTTGTCACTTAAAGGGCATCAAATAGCATTTAGTCTGTTAAAAAGGTCAGTTGCAGACTATTGAAGATACCGTCAGAACCAATGAAACCATACGCGAATCTAATGCAAAGCGTATGAAGCTGACGAAGTCTGACTCCGACTCGGTAGAAGGCGTTGAAAGCGCTGCTGACGAACTACACCGCTATAAAAACGAGAAAAAAGTTGCTGCATCAGTTCATCCACGACTATGGTTGAAGCTTAAAATCGATGTCCGAAATTGGCATTTTTGGCCAAGCTGTATGCGTACATACCAGCTACCTCAGTTCTGTGCATACCAGCCAAGCTATGTCTGTACATACCAGCTACCTCCCTTCTGTGTGAAAGTTTTTTGGCATTATTGGCCAAGCTATGTCTGTACATAGCAGCTGCCCCAGTTCTGTACACACCAGCCACCTCAGTTATGTACATACCAGCTACCTCAATTATGTGTGAACGTTTATTGGCATTATTGGCCAATACTTGTCTGCGTATATACCAGCTACCTCAGTTCTATGTGAGAGTTAATTGTCATTATTGGACATACCAGCTACCTCAGTTCTATGTGAGAGTTAATTGTCATTATTGGACATACCAGCTACCTCAGTTCTATGTGAGAGTTAATTGTCATTTATTTGACATACCAGCTACCTCAGTTCTATGTGAGAGTTAATTGTCATTATTGGACATACCAGCTACCTCAGTTCTATGTGAGAGTTAATTGTCATTATTGGACATACCAGCTACCTCAGTTCTATGTGAGAGTTAATTGTCATTATTGGACATACCAGCTACCTCAGTTCTATGTGAGAGTTAATTGTCATTATTGGACATACCAGCTACCTCAGTTCTATGTGAGAGTTAATTGTCATTATTGGACATACCAGCTACCTCAGTTCTATGTGAGAGTTAATTGTCATTATTGGACATACCAGCTACCTCAGTTCTATGTGAGAGTTAACTATTTAAAATTAAATTATTCGTTACCAGCCCCTAGTTACCTCACAAATGACGGATTGAAAGTTCTGACAGATTCTATGTGTTGTAAGAACATGTCTAATGTGAGCTCGGTTGTCGCCTTCAACACACCGGTGATGAAACAAACCAAACAATACAATAAGTCAAATGTCATATTATTATTATTTTTTATTATTATTACAATTGTTAGTGGTAGTTTTATATAGCGTGGTACCCCAGCCTAAGGTTGGGCTCACCGTGCTGTACATACAATTTAACAAACATAATCATGAACTTATAAAAATTAAAATACATTAATTAAATACAAAAGAATGTATATTCACTCCACCCATTCCGTAACTATTTACATGTCAAGCCATGGACGATACCCAGCAGCATCGTGACTGAGTGCTGGAGGACGGTCAGCTGCCTTTCAACCTGGGGTTGGGCTGTTTGGGATCTTTTGGCTGCAAGTATTGACCATAGTGAACAGGAGCGTTGCGCCGATATCCAGACAAATAATTAACCATAAATACATTATGACTTGACATAGCAGGCTACACATCGAGCGAAGGCTTCATACTTATACATACGTTTATACTGTCATGTATGCCATTTCATGACTCCTCGTGCCATTGCACCGACTCCTCGTGCCATTTCACCGACTCCTCGTGCCATTTCACCGACTCCTCGTGCCATATCACCGACTCCTCCTGCCATTTCATGACTCCTCGTGCCATTGCACCGACTCCTCGTGTATTTCACCGACTCCTCGTGCCATTTTACCGACTCCTCCTGCCATTTCACGACTCCTCGTGTATTTCACCGACTCCTCGTGCCATTTCACCGACTCCTCGTGCCATTTCACTGACTCCTCCTCCTGCCATTTCACCGACTCCTCCTGCCATTTCACCGACTCCTCCTGCCATTTCACCGACTCCTCCTGCCATTTCACCGACTCCTCCTCCTGCCATTTCACCAACTCCTCTTCCTGCCATTTCACCGACTCCTCCTCCTGCCATTTCACCGACTCCTCCTCCTGCCATTTCACCGACCCCCTCCTCCTGCCATTTCACCGACTCCTCCTCCTGCCATTTCACCGACTCCTCCTCCTGCCATTTCACCGACTCCTCCTCCTGCCATTTCACCGACTCCTCCTCCTGCCATTTCACCGACTCCTCCTCCTGCCATTTCACCGACTCCTCCTGCCATTTCACCGACTCTTCCTGCAATTTCACAGACTCTTCCTGCCATTTCACTGACTCCTCCTGCCATTTCACCGACTCCTCCTACCATTTCACCGACTCCTCCTGCCATTTCACCGACCCCTCCTGCTGCCATTTCACCGACTCCTCTTGCCATTTCATCGACCCCGCCTCCTGCCATTTCACCGACTCCTCCTTTAGGATTTCGGATCCGTTCCTGTTTGGGGGGGGGGGGGGGGGAGAGTAAGAAATTGTAACATTTTTAGAAGCCCCGTTCTGGACGATAAAGTGAGGGATGGGGGTGGCGGAGTGATGTAAACACTGAAAAGTGCAAACTATATAGTCAGGAGTTTGTTTGTATGTGTCCGAGGGAAGCGCTGGGGCTTATTTGGAATCAAAGTGAACCAATTATGGAAACAGATCGGTATCCAAAGTATTTACAGTAACTTTGAATTTGTGCCGAGAGTTCTGGGAGATGATGTGGAGGGAGTGGGGAGGTAGGGGGTGGACAAAAGGGAGAAAGGAATCCCCAATGATGAAAACGATTTTTACAGAATCTAGACATTTTCTGGATCTTCATTGTGTGGGACGGGCGTGTCTTGAAAGGATATATCAGTGCCATCTACTACAGTTGTGTCTGTACCACATTGCAGTGTGTGGTCAGTACCACATTGCAGTGTGTGGTCTGTACCACATTGCAGTGTGTGGTCTGTACCACATTGAAGTGTGTGGTCTGTACCACATTGCAGTGTGTGGTCTGTACCACATTGCAGTGTGTGGGACGGACGTGTCTTGACAGGACAGCTCAGTGTTTTCCCTCTGTTGTTTCTGTTACTCATGGGTCGTTGGTCGTTTGAAACGATTGAAAAAGGTGAGTAAAATGGGGCTGGCTCTATGTTTTTTATAGGGGTCGAAACAAACAAGCGAGTGTCGATAGATGTGTTGTCTGAATTGAGAGTGCATCAGGATGTCGGTTTCCGATACCTTCATATCTTATCTCGATATATGAATATGCATAATCTGAAAGGCTGATGTATCGGGAAGGCAAGTTCCGATACACGTATATCCGATATAGATACACTTATATCCGATCTCGATTCCTGTATTGTCTGAATCAGGGGTCTCAAAATTGCAACCGGCTGACCACAGCAAAGTTTAGTGTTAATGCGGCCCGCGCGATTTCCCCATTCTCATATCTATAATGTGACCCTCGGCGACGGTTTCTGCCGAACCTTACCGACTAGTCTCATTCTGTTTTTTTTAAATATTATATTTGTATAGATTTGGACGTTGTTCATAATGGGCAAAGCCATTTTAAAATCGGCCTAAAATCTTTTATTTTATAGCATTTTAATGGCCAAATTTTGGTTTTGAGAGAAGTTTAAAAATTCAATTAGTGGGAAATGTATAATGTAATTGTGTATATCGTAGTAATCTGACACAATATCAAAATAATCCCTATTAAAATTGCCGCTAGTGTTTACGAGTGAGGGAAATTCCGAGCCTGTCAGCTCCGAGGCCTTTTCTACGATAAAAAGATCAAAATTCATTCTCCCTACAATAGCATCTTCCTTCGCACCAATAATTCATAAATAATTTCTGCTCCTGCCTACTGTTTGAACATGTTTTAGTCTTCAAAGACTTCACGGAGAAGAATGTGGTGGTTGTTCCTGTACTAAGTGATCCCAAATGGCTCATGGACTCTGTCTTTTCTTGAGTAATTACACAGGAACTGAATGTACTTAAGAAGTTGCTAGACCAGGGGGCAGCTTGTCAGTGTTGCCTATGACAATGTCAGGGCATTCTGCACAAAACTTTTGTTATGGTTCTCAGAGAAACCTCTGCCCAACATGCAAAGTACTCATGGACCTGGGCACACCATTCAATAGTTAGTATACTGATGTCATTGCTAAGCTACAGGAAGAATTTGATCACATGTTTGCAGATTTCAAAACACACACAGCCACTTTTCAATTTTTTGCTGACCCTTTCTCCTTCAATGTGGAAGAAGACCCCACCCCCACCCCCGTGATGCAGTGTAGATGTCACATTGGCTTGGTGATGCAGCGTTGATGTCACATTGACTTGGGGATGCAGTGTTGTCACATTGACTTGGTGATGCAGTGTTGATGTCACATTGACTTGGTGATGCAGTAAAGATGTCGCATTGACTTGGTGATGCAGTGAAGATGTCACGTTGACTTGGTGATGCAGTGTAGATGTCACATTGACTTGGTGATGCAGTGTAGATGTCACATTGACCTTGTGATGCAGTGTAGATGTCACATTGACTTGGTGATGCATTGTTGTCACATTGACTTGGTGATGCAGTGTTGTCACATTGACTTGGTGATGCAGTGTTGATGTCACATTGACTTGGTGATGCAGTAAAGATGTCACATTGACTTGGTGATGCAGTGAAGATGTCACATTGACTTGGTGATGCAGTGTTGATGTCACATTGCCTTGGTGATGCAGTGTAGATGTCACATTAACTTGGTGATGCAGTGTAGATGTCACATTGACTTGATGATGCAGTGAAGATGTCACATGACTTGGTTTTGCAGTGTATATGCCACATTGGCTTCGTGATGCAGTGTTGATGTCACATTGCCTTGGTGAAGAAGTGAACAGTTACATTGATTTGGTTAGAGCAAAAGGCATGACCACAAATAGTCACAATGTATTTGCAGTGCAGCGGTACGGTCGCAGTGACCTACGAATGTGGAACCTGTCTCGGTGACTTTACAGTGCGTTGACTTAAAAATGTGTGATGTCCTGCCCTGCCTTATCTAGTTTACCACTGGAATGTTCTGGAATCGAAATATTTTGTAATCGATACTGATTTAACTGGCGCCGGGTCAAATGGGACCCTTGACAAAAAATCCGTGGTACGAACCGGGAATGACCAGTTCAATACCTTCGTTGTCTAGTGGTTACAATTACTCAGCAGACCATTGATTCATGGAAGAAAAGTCTCTTTATATTAAATATAATACAACAGATAAAAATCGAACACGTCATCACTGCTATCATTCCGACCCATAACAACACCATTCAACAACGTCATTTCCTCTAACCCAGTGGTTCTCAACCCGTGGGTCGCGACCCCTTTGGGGGTCGAACGACCCTATCAGATGGGTCGCATAAGACCATCGGAAAACAAATATACTCTACAGTTATGAAGCAGAAACGATAATACGTTTGTGGTTAGGGGTCGCCACAACACGAGGAACTGTGTTAAAGGGTCGTGGCATTAGGAAGGTTGAGAACCACTGCTCTAACCCCAAAAAACGTCTCAAAATACACAATACAACAGCTACCCAAATACTCTATACGAACCAAACACGCAATCACAAAAGACATACACGTCCTTAGCACTCTACCCTACGACATACACGTCCTTAGCACTCTACCCTACCATTACCTTTCTATCCCCACTGTTGCTTGCCTGGTGTTCTTTGGCGGTTTTCCCGACATTTTCCAAGTTAATAACATATTGAACTCTTGTTTTCTTTGAGATTTGTTTCTTTTTTCATCTTTTTTTCCCTTTGTACTATTGAATGGTGTCATACTGGGGACTGGAGCAAGCCGTTTACACGTGATGTTAGATAATTGTACACTATTCAGCTCTTCAATTTCGGCATCGCATTCAATTATTTGATCAGGGTTTGACAGTCAGGGAATCTCAACATCTTGGTTGTAGTGGACATGTAATAAAAATATGTCCTAAATTAATATTTATAAGCCTTTTCTTTTTTAAATTCAACGTAACGGAGAAGGGATAAATGACCTAGGGAGAATTGATAAATGACCTAGGGAGAATTGATAAATGACCTAGGGAGAATTGATAAATGACCTAGGGAGAATTGATAAATGACCTAGGGAGAATTGATAAATGACCTAGGGAGAATTGATAAATGACCTAGGGAGAATTGATAAATGACCTAGGGAGAATTGATAAATGACCTAGGGAGAATTGATAAATGACCTAGGGAGAATTGATAAATGACCTAGGGAGAATTGATAAATGACCTAGGGAGAATTGATAAATGACCTAGGGAGAATTGATAAATGACCTAGGGAGAATTGATAAATGACCTAGGGAGAATTGATAAATGACCTAGGGAGAATTGATAAATGACCTAGGGAGAATTGATAAATGACCTAGGGAGAATTGATAAATGACCTAAGAAATGACCATCACATGTCAAAGATTTAGTGAGAGAAAAAGAAGAAAAAAAATTCTGAAGGGGGTCTAACATTGATGCGATCGGGTTCTTGTCTCATCTCACTTAGGAAACATGATTTATATTTGTGACAATAGCTCCCCTGTCTTGAAATGATTATCAAATCAGAATTTGATGAATAACCTTTATTATTTGTAGAACTCAGCACCTCGCAATCCACCGGTTGTTTTTTTTTTTTTTTTTGGGGGGGGGGTGTTTGTGTGCGTGAGGGTGTGAGTTAAAATTGAATCTGTATTGACTGTGTATTGAATGTGTACTGAATGTGTACTGAATGTGTACTGAATGTGTATTAAATTGATCATTTTTACTTTTCAACCAGACGCCTAGTAAAAACGAGCTGATATTGAATACAAAAGCCACATACATTTAAACCAAAAAAAAACCCAAACAAAACAAAAGAGGAAATTTCGCGAAATACAGTTTAAAAATTTAAAAATGGATTTATCGGGAAGACTTAAGACATATTTTAAAGGATGCTTTAACCCGCCCCCCCCCCCCCCAAACTTGAAACGGGGTCGGATGTACACACCTATTTGTGGCTGGTTTTTATCTATAGGTAAAACTGTACCATGTGACAAGTTCACCACGAATGCTGACAGAATAGTCACGGGGTGGTCACAATGCGGAGAAGAATGCAGGCGCCCCGTAACAGAATAATGCAACGGTGTTGGGGTTTTAGAGGAAAGAGTAAAGAACATCTTATTTGAAATGCCAAAAGTCACATTGGTTGTTCCGCTATCGACTTGTGCGGAGCAACCAATCCACTCTGTTTACAGACAACCAGCTCACGTGAGATTATCGAATTCGCCATATTAGCAGATGTTGTCTCGCGTGCAGGACTGTCGTCCTAGTTATGTTAAGATAGCTCGTCTCCCAGTCTGCAGTTTTCAAGGTAGCGTTTTTATATATAACCAAACGTGTTCTTGCCTCCCTTGGCCACCATTACGTTATCTGCTCACTCAGCAAAACTGGTACCACCCACCTTGACATTGGTGTGGCTTGGAGACGAGATGCAACAGTAGTTCTAAAACCATAGACAACTCTTCCGGGACTAAATTGTCTTTAGTGATTCGGGATAACGTGCCCTCGGGTAATTATTTTTTTTACCCACTCTACCTGGGCATCTGTGTAAAATGACTGCGGAAGAAAATCCTTTTCAAATTAAAACTTTTTTTTTGCTGGCATCCGTCCGTCACAATGTGACGATGGTGTAGATTTCGCAGGACGAAATCCACAAGGCCTGGGATTATAATTCTAGGATTATAAGCTGGTTCCCAACAACAAATCGCCTTTCTCCACGCCGCTGGATAACCCAAAGGGAACATCATGTGGATGATACAGCTCGGCACAAGTGGCGTCGCAGGAGTTGTCGGAATGTTTCATTGTACCAATGTTATCCGCCTACGGGACTCCATCTCCTGGTTAAATAAAACATTTAAAACCTAACTTAATTTGAGCTTGTTCGGTAGTAAATAAAACGATAAACATATTTTAAGTATAATTTTAAAATGATTTTAATCTATTGTTAAGCAATCTCCTATATTTATTTTATGTTATTTTTTAAAATATATTTTTTGAAATATTACAATTTTATTTAAAAAATTAATTTTAATTCTACTATTTTGTATCTTTGGGAACCACTTGAAAAGATCTCATAAGATAAACATCCAACCCTAGGATGAAGTTCGTTCTATAAACCCATCTCGCATTGAACGAAATATTAACGTTGAAGGTCATATCAATAAGGAAGAACTTGAGGCTGGAATGTCTGTTCTGTTTTGTTTCTTTCCTCATCCCAATTAAAGTGACAGCCATGTCTTGGAGCGTGCGTCACTTTTCTAGAACGTTATTGAACTTGAAATGTCGCGTGGGATTCTGGGGGGGGGGGGGGGGGGGGGGGACGCTCTATCTTTCGTCGACGTTTAGGGAGCTGGTCTTTCCTCTTAAAAGATTTTTATGAAATAAAATATTCTACAACGAAACTTTGTTTTTAGTGTCTTCTGAATTTATTAAAAAGTAAATTACATTTTTTTTACATTTCTCCATTTTTTTGCCCCCCCCCCCCTTTTTTTTTCTCTTCACCTGACCGGCCGTAGTACGATTGTACAACTAACATCACCTGACCGGCCGTAGTAAAATTGTACAACTAACATCACCTGACCGGCCGTAGTACGATTGTACAACTAACATCACCTGACCGGCCGTAGTACAATTGTACAACTAACATCACCTGACCGGCCGTAGTACAATTGTACAACTAACATCACGCGCACAGAGACACGACTAATGGACGTAACATATCTGCGAAGAGCCCTTAGCTTTCTTTAATGTCACGGGCGTCCCTTACATCCAGGGGCGAAACACGACCCTAATCACGATTTATTCCGGATTCTCCCTCATCTCTGCCCTTGGTTAACTTGATTAATTCAACTCCCCCCCCCCCCCCCCCACACACCTTTTTCCTTTGCCCCTTTGTGGAATGAACACTAGGTAGAAACAGTTGATAGTTAAACTCCTATCCTCTGAACATTGGACTGAACCCGTTATAGCTTTGACTTTCATTACCTGTACACTGGATTGAAATATTGGATAGTTTTTTCTTTTATTACCTGTACACTGGATTGAAATATTGGATAGTTTTTTCTTTTATTACCTATACACTGGATTGAAACATTTGATAGTTTTGACTTTCATTACCTATACACTGGATTGAAACATTGAATAATTTTGACTTTCGTTACCTGTACACTGGATTGAAATATTGGATAGTTTTGAGTTTCATTACCTATACACTGGATTGAAACATTGGATAGTTTTGTCTTTCATTATCTAAACACTGGATTGAAACATTGAACGGTTTGGAAATATCGCGATGTGTAGAAGAAAATTATCATTTATTTATGTTGAGCTCATTATGGTGGTGCTTATGTGGACCTCAATTTGGGCTGAAAATGTTGTGCGCTTAGACGTAATTTATTATCTGAACTTCGTACTTTGTATATTTTGAAATAATCTGCAAACTGGATAGAAGCAGTTGATTTCACTTTGAACACGTGTGTTGTGGCGGTGCCCAAGTGTATGAAAGGGAAACGGGATCCACACAAAATGCGCACCGATATAACAGATCGTGACGTCAACCTCGACAGTAGGGACCACTCCAAACCAATAACCAACGACATTCGCTTCTTTTTCGGACTGCCATATATTGCATTGGCTGCATCACCCGTCTAGATCAAGTTTGTGTTTGGTAAGCAGGCAGGCGTGTGGCACGGTCCAGATGATGTTTGTGTTTGGTAAGCTGGTAGGCGTGTGGCATGGTCCAGATCAAGTTTGTATTTTGGTAAGCAGACAGGTGTGTGGCATGGTCCAGATGAAGTTTGTTTTTCGTAAGCAGGTAGGTGTGTTGTAAGCAGGTAGGTGTATGGTATGGTCCAGATGAAGTTTGTATTTGGTAAGCAGGTAGGTGTATGGTATGGTCCAGATGAAGTTTGTATTTGGTAAGCAGGTAGGTGTATGGTATGGTCCAGATGAAGTTTGTATTTGGTAAGCAGGTAGGTGTATGGTATGGTCCAGATGAAGTTTGTATTTTGTAAGCAGGTAGGTGTATGGTATGGTCCAGATGAAATTTGTATTTGGTAAGCAGGTAGGTGTATGGTATGGTACAGATGAAGTTTGTATTTTGTAAGCAGGTAGGTGTATGGGGTGGTTTGGGCGTCAGGGTTTCATATGTCTCAGACACGCGTTGTTTGGGTCTGAGAGTAGCTTCTCGTGTCGCTTACACACGCGTTGTTTGGGTCTGAGAGTAGCTTCTCGTGTCGCTTACACACGCGTTGTTTGGGTCTGAGAGTAGCTTCTCGTGTCGCTTACACACGCGTTGTTTGGGTCTGAGAGTAGCTTCTCGTGTCGCTTACACACGCGTTGTTTGGGTCTGAGAGTAGCTTCTCGTGTCGCTTAAACACGCGTTGTTTGGGTCTGAGAGTAGCTTCTCGCGTCGCTTACACACGCGTTGTTTGGGTCTGAGAGTAGCTTCTCGTGTCGCTTACACACGCACTCTGTGAATGTAATAGACCGTCCTCACATGTACAAAAAACATACGTGTGTCCTTCATATTCTTACACCCGTGTCCTTCATATTCTTATGCTTGCGTCTTTCATACTGTGACACCCTTGTCCTTCATATTATGCTTGTGTCCTTCATATTCTTACACCCGTGTCCTTCATATTCTTACACCCGTGTCCTTCATATTCTTACACCCGTGTCCTTCATATTCTTATACTTGTGTCTCATCCACATACTCAGTCATTGACAGAAGACCAGACGACGACTCCAACTCATCGTTACCCTGCAATCATATAAACTATCAATTCAACATACAACCTGTGACTTTTGATTGCTCCTATGGTGAGAATGGTGAGACTGCCTAGTTGACCTGATCACGTGCAGCCCGGCAATGCATGAATGTGTTTCATTGTTAGGTTCTTTGTTCACGAGAGTGGTTTCTTCTGTGTAAACCAAATGAAAA
Source organism: Omphiscola glabra (assembly GCA_964017045.1). Taxonomy (NCBI): domain Eukaryota; kingdom Metazoa; phylum Mollusca; class Gastropoda; family Lymnaeidae; genus Omphiscola; species Omphiscola glabra. The sequence goes on along the minus strand of OZ024809.1, from coordinate 3,995,438 downwards.
GATGAGTAATGTGTAGATAAATGGCTTAAAAGAATTAACACCAAAGCCACTTATTGCATGACGGTATCGTATCTGTAGAGTTATACCCTTCTAAAGGTGATGTGTTTGATTACACCAGTGTAGAAAAGGTATATTAGACTTTTATAGCATACGGTCATACAATAAGTGAACTTTGTCATATTCTTATGTTAAACCAGGAGGACTTTACCACCCCCACCCCGGGGGCCAATCCCACCCCCCCCCCCAGTTCAGAATACATCTTTTTGTAACGTTCAAGATTTATTTTATGCAAGTTCAGAGTGACCTCCCTGAAATTGTGATATCAGAAACGAAGATTGAAGAACTGTCCTTTTTACTATAAATCGAAAATCATGACTGATTTGACCACCCCTAACAATTTGTTGATACCCCGCCCTGGGAGCGAAACCGAGGCCTGGGGGCGAAACAGAGGCCTGGGGGCGAAACCGATGCCTGGGGGCAAAACCTAGGCCTGTGGGGCGAAACCGAAGCCTAGCGGGTGAATGCCATTGAGTGTTGTTTTTTTTAATTTAACTTTTCGTTTCTGACAAACAATATAAATGTATAAATCACGGGATAACTAAAGGAATGCATATGCATGTATGAAATGGTCCTAGACTATAACCATAAGGGTAAAAACTCACATTGTTTGAATTGCTAGTTGCGCCGTTTCCCCCGACCCCCCGTTAATGCCATTCCATTATGGTCTATAACAATAGATGTATTTTTAAAAAAGAAAAATAATTATTTATTAATTTTAATTAAAAAACTAAAAAATTGGGGGGGGGGGGTGTCTCATTATTTATAAGATCCCCCCTCCCCAGAACCGCTTCTGCCTTCAACGCCATATACGTATGTGTCCAAATTACATACCGACTTATTTGTGTGCTCAGTGAACGTTTAAAAAAAACTTAAGGAGATATTATAAATCTGATCATTTTCAAATCTTCATCGTTTTTTTCCCCCACTCTTTGATGGATGTCAGGTTGGAACCTGAACCCACCCCCTCTCAAACTGCTGAACAATAATTTGACAGTGGTATCAAGGGTGTAACCATGATTATAAATTCTTAAATGGCATCGTGATGGGATCTTTAAACCAAAAAAATACCCTTATTAGGTCATTCGAAAACCTGTCAAGGGAAACGAACCGAAAGTTCTCCCATCCTGAATCCGCCTCTGCACTGCTGCTCGTGACCAAGCGTTATAGCAATTAGAAAGATCACCCCCCGCCTCTCGGCGCGTAAACAGTATATGCACCAACAAGGAAGTAGAGACCATCGTTCACTTTCACCTGCAAGTGTCTTCAGGATTCAATACGCCCTACAAAACGAGGGAAGAAGAACTTTGTGCCATAACAATACAAAAACAAAACAGATAATCGCGGAACGTGAGTTCCGAGACACATGACATTGGAGCGAGATAACATTACATTGATTTGGCTCATCCTAACACACCTCCCCCCTCCCCACTCCAAGCGTCTTGTGGTGTAGATGGTTGGGTGGCACTCCGGTGAATATTCTTGGAGTACTGAGTGCAGTTCAGACGATATTTTTTTATTACACGGAAGTAAGTCTCTGTGGTCTGTGGTCCGGTAACAATCGCAGTGGTCCTGTTTATAGTCCAACTAAAATTTTTATGATTCTGATTGATTTTGTGGGTTCTTATTTTCCGAAGAAGTGGATTTTACTTTCTCTGAAGTGACTACAGATCCTGTGTGGATATCAACGTACGTGTTCTGTTCATTTCCAATTGTGATACATTGGCTCAAGACGTGGTCTTGTTTGGGTGTTGACGCCTCAAACTAAGTGGACCGTTTTCAATAAATTTATTTAGTCATTGTAATTGCCTCTGGGTAACCGTTGAGGATCTTTTGCTGTCGTTGTTTGGAGTAAGCCAGGCCTGAAAAATGTTCATGGGCACATCGAGAAATGTGTTTATTGCTGAAATGGTTGTGTCTACTATAGACGATAACGTCAGTTGGTGGTGAGCCGCCGTGAAAGGTTATAGCTTTCACATATGCAAGGTGAGTTAGGAGTGGCCTGTGGTGAGACTAGATTTAAGGGATATGTCAGTGAGACTAGACAAGGGGGAATGTCTCTAACACCAGACCAGGGGTTTGCATCTGAGATTAGACCAGGGGATGTGTCTCTGAGACTGGATATGTCTCAAAAAGTGACTGATGAACCATACATCATCGAAAGAATGGTAGATCTATAATCTAGTTGTCCACACGTCATTTCACGGACTATACAATAAGTCCACACGTTTTCGCCACCCTTTCATTCGTCTTAGCATATTAGCCAACCTTAAATCTCAACAATATCAATTATAATTAACATTCTCAAAATGACTGGTTCGTTATCTTAAGCCTCTAAACGGAAATTGACTGTGTTATCAAGATTATATTTTCCTTTATGTAGTTTTAAAAATCTGACACACAAACCTTTTTTTAAAAAAAAAACACCGAGAAAAGTTACCTTAAAAATTAACACTGCCTTGGGTTTTTGCCCCGTTTTTTTCGCATAGATTTTGCTACCACACTTAAGAGAAACGGACATTTTAAAATTATTTTTGTACACCCACGGATCCAGCTTCGGAGCCAAGAATCCCACACATATTCCCACAAGATCTTTATTATAGGTGTTACATCCTGCCATTAGACTTGAACTTTTATGGTCTTGTAAACAAATTAATGAAACCAATCAGTCTCTGTTGGTTTTATTTTATCACGCTCGACAACCCCCCCCCCCCCCACTAACTTTCCAGTAGTCTTCCATCTAGATTAGTAGTCCTTGCGATGACACTGTGCTGGTGTTAGCCGCGTGCTGCCATGGATACTGTAGCAGTTTTAGTAACGTCTTCTTGGCTGCCATGGATACTGTAGCAGTTTTAGTAACGTCTTCTTGGCCGTCACTCACAGCGTGATTATTTTGTTTTTCCTGTACACGCTTGTAGTCAGCGGCGCATCGGAATCATTCCGTGAAAGGAAACCACAAAGTGGTTTACTCTCGCTTTCAATGGTTGTGACATACGGGTTGCCTTTAGCACCACTTCCCCCCCTCTCCTAAGGGATTTGTGTGCCAAATGAGTACCCCAAGGGATTTGTGTAATAGTAGCACCCCGATTCGTTTCATAAATTAGCACCCCGAGTGATTTTTGAAACAATAACCACCACAAGTTTTATGTATCATAAAATAGCACCCCGAGTGATTTGTGAGACTAATACTACCCCAAGTTATTTGTTTCTGAAATGAGTAGCCCATGTGATTTGTGTCTGAAATGAGAACCCCAAAAGATGTGTGTCGCATTTCGCGCCACAAATGTGCTCTGTGTTACAATTGAGTAATCATAAAGCTTGACTTACTTTATAGATTCTCGTCATGCTTGACTTACTTACATGATCTCTGCCAATCATGCATGAAATCACACCGTTTTTTGCCTATAGGATAGATCAAACATTCCCACATATAGCCATGTTTTAATTGGTCGAAAATCATTAGTTTCCATGACAACTAGAATCGCCTCGCTGTCTCACGTCAGGGATTGGTTCAAAGTGCAAGCCCAGGTCACCACGTCATATCTTCTTATTTCCGGTTGGGGAAGGTGCTGGGAACAAATATATTCTTGTCTTCCCTGATTTTAAATTGATCTATAAAGTACTGTTTTAAAGTTTAGAGATAATCTAGTAGTCATCAAGTAAAAATTTTAAAAAAAGTCAGAATTGAAATAGGAATTTCGGGGCATCGATAGACATAGTGCTTTGAAGAAGGGATTCGGCGTATCGATTTGGAAATTAAGGTATCGATAAAAAAGGTGTTTTGAAGGATGGGATTCGGCGTATCGATTTGGAATTCAAGGTATCGATAAAAAAGGTGTTTTGAAGGATGGGATTCAAGGTATCGGTAAAAAGAGTGCTTTGAAAGAGGAGATAGGCTTACAAGTCTTGTTAGATATCAGGTCTTGTTAGTTCTCTGGTCTTGTTAGGTCTCATGTCTTGTTAGATATCAGGTCTTGTTAGTTCTCTGGTCTTGTTAGGTCTCATGTCTTGTTAGATCTCAGGTCTTGTTAGGTCTCAGGTCTTGTTAGGTCTCAGGTCTTGTTAGGTCTCAGGTCTTGTTAGGTCTCTGGTCTTGTTAGGTCTCAGGTCTTGTTAGATATCAGGTCTTGTTAGGTCTCAGGTCTTGTTAGGTCTCAAGTCTTGTTAGATATCAGGTCTTGTTAAGTCTCAAGTCTTGTTAGATATCAGGTCTTGTTAGATATCAGGTCTTGTTAGGTCTCTGGTCTTGTTAGATATCATGTCTTGTTAGATATCAGGTCTTGTTAGTTCTCTGGTCTTATTAGGTCTCATGTCTTGTTAGGTCTCTCTCTGTTCTTGTTAGGTCTCTTTCTGGTCTTTTTAGGTGTCTCTCATCTTGTTAGGTCTCAGGTCTTTTAGGTCTCAGGTCTTCATTGTCTCAAATTTGGTTTGTCTAAGTTCTGGACGTTATCAAACCATATCAAGCACTACGGTGACCGAATACGTCTGCCGTGAGTTTAACTTTGTCCTCTGTGCCATGACACGTGCCGCTCAACCCTGGTCACAAGCCGCCCTTGAGCTTTGGGGTAAAGGTCAAGTCTGATTGACGTAAGAGATAGTCACAAACGTGACGATCCGATTGTGTCTATATTTACCGGACATAATAATTGATGAGTGTTTGTTGTAAACTGAAATAAATGTCTCACATTGACGCCCTCCAGGTTCCCGAATCATTAGATTAATGAAAGAAATAAAACGATGTGAATGTAACAGATCTTGGGACTCCACAATATCAGAGCGCTGGAATAATACTCCGGATTCAATATACCTGCTTAACTATTGTGTTAAGAAGAAGAGGAAAACAAAGAAAAAGATGGGAAGATAATATCAAAGAATGGACGGGATTAAAACTAGGCGATGCTATGCGTAGGGCAGAAGAGCGAGAGGAATGGAGAAGAATAGTGTACATGTCATCTGTGGCGCCCCAACGGTCGAAGGACTACGGGACCTGATGATGATGATGATGATGATGAACTATTGTGTAAAGTGATTGAACTTTAACCAGCTTGGGTTTGACTGAAGGAATTATGAATATATTAACCACTTGCTTTTCGGCGTCAACTTTTCAACCTCCCACTGGAATGACCCTAGTACACTATAGGTCAGACTTGGCCAGAGCCTCTTTCATATTTTAAACACGCGTGCCCTTTGTAACTATGATATTTTGATGTCTCTCACATACCTCTTAGGGACAAAAACCCTACAGGGCATGATTAGACAATAGACAGATGGTCTCAGCCTTACTGGTGTTGTCAGCATGTTAGCACACACCCCTCCCGCCCGCCCCCTCCCCATAATAAATAAAAAAATAAATAAATAAATTGAAATTAAAATAAATAATTCAAATTTTAAAAAAAAAATGTAATTAATTTGTTTGATGTCATCACCCCAAATGGTCAGTACGAAGAAGTGCCACCCGTCCAACTTTGTCTTGTGCAAATATATCCATATGCCTTTCTATTAGATCAAATGTGTAAGACTGTGACTCATTGTTTTATTCATCGTTTGATGAAGAGTGAAAACAGACCTCCGCTGACTGGAAACAAAAACCGAATACAAAGCCATCAAATTTAAATATACACCGATAAAGTATGCATAGAGAATATGATGTCTGGCACGCTATTACCGCATGATATCAAATGGATTCATTCTTTCTCCTAATCCCCAATTTTGATTTTTTTTTGGACTTACGCCCCACCCAATTACCTAAAAATATTGAATGCCTCGCCCCTCACTCTTGCCTAAAATTAACACAGCCCTCCCCCCCTTTTTTTTTTTGGTTTGAAATTGTAATTACATTCCCGCATATATAATGTCCTAAAATCTTTTAACTGCGCACCGTAGAGCCTAAACAATACCCTTAACGAAATTACCCACACCCCCTTTTTCTGACCCTTTCAACATCCAGCGGACGATCGTTCTGGGTTTGCTATACCAGCGTTCCCTAAATGATGGTCCGTGGACCGGCACCGGCCCACGAGCCTTACTTTGGCGGTCAAATAAAAATAAATGACCATTACTACGTCTGGCATCGGTCCCCGGTGCAATTTCGAAACTTGTCCAGCAGGCTTAGAAATCTTTGGAGTCGCTTTCCTATACCACATCACCTAATCTTTGATTTCTTAGTCTTACCTCTGATTCTGTTACCGTTGATAGCAGATTTCCTCTAGCTAATTGTCCACTTTTTATTTCAATGTATGTTTACTTGTCCCCTTCTGTTCGCCGCAGAAGGCTTTTAGCCGACACTTTGTTGTTTGGTCTCATTTTGAGCTTTGACCTACCGTGTGTATTGTGTGTCTCTTACTAACCATTTACGTGTTAATTCCTATTACGTCATAAGAATCGGAGGCTAAACTAATTCTTGGTTTTTTTTTTCAAAATGCCACCAACAACAAAATAAGACCGTAGATGAAGGAATTCAATGACTTCGTTGCAGCACCTCATTTCTAAAACAGATATAGGCACACATGTAGACAGTGGGCTTCGAGTCGAGCAAAAGCCTGATAAACTTAACATGTATGTTTCTTATGTTTCAGAGGTACTCGAGGAGATGATAGATGCCTTGTTGAATGAAGACAAGAAAACGTTTGACGTCAGGAGACGTATGTCCTTAGAGATGGTGGTGGAGAAGGTGAGACAATAGCCTCAATACCTAGCTCTCTAGGGTTAATGACATCTGGTGAGACAATAGCCTCAATACCTAACTGTCTAGGGCTACTGACATCTGGTGAGACAATAGCCTCAATACATAGTTGTTTAGGACTTCTGACATCTGGTGATAAAATAGCCTCAATACCTAACTGTCTAGGGCTACTGACATCTGGTGATAAAATAGCCTCAATACCTAACTGTCTAGGGCTACTGACATCTGGTGATAAAATAGCCTCAACACCTAACTGTCTAGGGCTACTGACATCTGGTGATAAAATAGCCTCAATACCTAACTGTCTAGGGCTACTGACATCTGGTGAGACAATAGCCTCAATACCTAACTGTCTAGGGCTACTGACATCTGGTGAGACAATAGCCTCAAAACCCAGCTGTTACGGCTACTGAAAAAAAGGTCATTATATTAGTGACCCATTGCCATAGGGTTCATACACTTTGTGTTTAAGACCTTAACCTTCTTTTTAAATCGTAGAAATTTTGGAAAGAGGATCTTCTGGCATTTCCATGTTGCTTAGAGACTCTGGAATTCCATTCAAAATTTCCTGTTGTCTTGTGTAAAGACACTGTCCTACTTACGAAAGAAAATGTAAGTGATGTATGACACAGTTGGTATTTTGAAAAAGGCAAGAGAGACGGGATTTCCATTCTGATTTCCATTAAAAGGTTCTAAATAAAAAGCTCTTGGCTATCAATGAGGTTTGACTGTAGTCTTCCAAGTCATTAGGTACACTTTGGTACTTAAAATACATGGACTGTGTAATGTACATATTCTGATACATCCACATAGTGGTGAACGTGGTGGTGGTGGGCGGTTGTTGCTGTGTGTCGATGAAATCTTTTAAACAAATCACTTCAGGTCAGAAGACAAACAAAAGCAAACCAGAAGCTGTCACAAGGGATGTGACGGGTCCATAGCATAAATTGTCAAAAGCTCACAATTGTTGAGAAACCCTAGCGGGCCAGTGGGTGTCTGGACTGGGTGACAGTTTGAAAACATGGCCCTAGCCCTGGAACTGTTGTAAAGATGCCACTTATTTGGGACTTGTATTAACTCAGTTTTTCAGTTATGTAAAGTTTTCGTGCAGTGGGCAGGTTCAAACAGGACCGATGCGTGACATTTAAGGGGGGGGGAGGGCTGTCATTTTAGGTTTTGTGACCCATGCATTCAAAATTAATAGTTTAAAAGTTTTCCTCATCACTACTGTCCCGAAACCTCTGTCAGTGGCGGAGGAAGGGGGCAGCTGGCGTCGGTAGCCACCCCGTGTGGCACTGTTGTCTTTATATGAAAGGGCAGCATTTTTTGCTTACTGCAGAGTTTTTTTTTCATGGAAGGGGTGCAACAAAAATCTTGTCTAGCCAGCGCCCGGGCCCCCCCCCGCAGAGATTTACCACCAGTTTATTTATTGATTATTTTTATTCTATCTTTTTTTTTAAAACTTGTGAATGAAGGATTTCCATGCTGGTCAACTTGGGCCAGTCAACTTGGGCCAGTCAAGGTGGACCGGCACTTTGAGTTGCCCTGATATATCATATAAGCCACAGGGTCCGTGTCCTTCCAGTTGGACCAACAGTTTGAGTTGCCCTGATATATCATATAAGCCACAGGGTCCGTGTCCTTCCAGTTGGACCAACAGTTTGAGTTGCCCTGATATATCATATAAGCCACAGGGTCCGTGTCCTTCCAGTTGGACCAACAGTTTGAGTTGCCCTGATATATCATATAAGCCACAGGGTCCGTGTCTTTCCAGTTGGACCAACAGTTTGAGTTGCCCTGATATATCATATAAACCACAGGGTCCGTGTCCTTCAACTTGGACCAACACTTTGAGTTGCCCTGATATATCATATAAGCGACAGGGTTCGTGTCCTTCAACTTGGACCAACTGCAATTTACTTTTGTGTATCATTTGAAGAAATCCAACCAAAATTAAACCATTATTCTATAAAAGACGTTTAAGTGGCTTTCTTAAATGTATCCTATGATTTCTGTTCCCCTAGCATCCTTTCAACACCAATAACTTCAGCTACCAATGCCCTAAAAAAAGTATTTTTTAAAAAAATAGAATAAAAACACTCTCACCCTAGGAGGCACTAGTAGAAACTGTGTCTGGCATTTATTTTCAAGGGAATTACATCATTGTTGTGAAGAGATAGAGTTACCTGCCCTTGTCATCTTTAGATGCAGTTTCAAGTCTTCTGCCAAAATAACCGCCCGTAATGTCTTGATAGCCAAATGGGGGTATCAGCTTCAACAAAATAAAGTACAGATAGAACTTTTGTGTTCATAGACTCGGCCGCACTTTGGTTGCTTGTTATTATTTTTTTTAAAACCTTATTTTCCTTCTCTTAAAAAAATCGACTTCTTCGGTTGACATTGAAATGTGAACTAAAAACTGTTGAGCTTGCTCTTTATCTACAAGCCATTGGTATAAAAGAAGTGATAAGTTGGGTATTGCTTTAGTAGACTGATGTGGATTACAGACACAAACAGATGAATAGTTGATTTACATATACATATAAATAATAGAGTAAAGGCTTGTGGTGTTCATAGAACCCATGCTGTGACTAGTCTTGTGTCAAATGCTCATGCAACACTGAGTTTGGAAGTGATACATATTTTATTTCAGGTGATATTTCCAGCCTCATGTTATAGACTGGTATCAATAATTGGGTTTTTATGAAATCAAAACTCTTCAAGGTGTTTTGTTTAAGTGGAATTTATTGTGTGTTTTTCTAGTAATTTTCTACAAGTACAAGTGAGTTTTAGTTGAATGAAGTGAAATTGTGATTGCAGCAATATACTACCTTAATGGAAGCTACTTGAATGTGGAAAAAACAAAATTTATGTTAAGTGAGAACATATACCAAAACATAATAGATTGCAAGTCTACCAGTGTGACACTGACTCAAGTGTACTTTATCTTTCCAAACATGGACAAGTCCAATTCAGTATTAACAAACAGCTGTTAATAGAATCTAGTGTCCCTCATTATTCATAATCATTTTGTGCCATTTTGTAGAAAAGGAGATTAAGAGGGGGATATTAGTTTTGTACGTGGCGGCAATCAGTCTCCCAAAAGATCTTTGTGAATGATTCTAGATTTGAAGTCTTCCTTACATTGCTTGTCTTTCCTCTCAGGACCTGGTGCCTCTACTCAAAGTTTGTCATGACGAGGAAATCTTTGGCAAAGCTGTGAGGTAAGTTGTTCAGTCTTATTTCTTTCATTTACTGTGTCACCAAGTGTAAAAATGTAAATACCAATGCAACAAAAACATCCAATAATTAATTTTGTTCTACCAGCTTAAATTTTGATGAATATCTGAAATGCTCTTGGTAGATAATGTACTTCATTTCAATTATTTTTTTTTGCCTGGAAGGATATGATAAAGTTGTGATAAAAAAAATATAACCAAAATCTTTTGAAAAAAATTATATGAAATATGAAGACTCTTAAAAACCTAAGACCACAAACAGAGAAGCATTTGCTGAGACTGGGGCACATTCAGCACCAGATGGGCAAGGCAATTGGATCCACCCACTGTGGACTTTGTGACTGATAAAGACACACACAAAATATTAATAACTCAAACTGGCAATATCTCCCCTACCTTTAAATTTTTTTTATCCCTAAACCTTTGTTAATTGAGGATAGCCCCCTTTCAATCAGTCCTGTTGTTAACAGTATCAGTTTTGGTGTGTGGTTTTGCCTACAGGTTAATGGCCACGCTCACCCAACCGTTCAACATGTGCATCCAGCCATCCGCTCGTGTGAACGAGGCGTACAGCAATGAGGTCAACAATCTCATCAGTACCGCCAAGCATCAGGGCACAGACCTGGACTTCCTGAAGGCACTCAGTGCAAATATGAAAGCAATTCTGGACAAGGTCAATAAACAATTTTTTTTTCAAAGGGAAATCATTCCCATTTTAAATTTCAGAGTGATTAAACTAATACATTTATTATAATAAGTTATGACATAATGCAGTGTTTACACATAGTGTGGTGTTTGCATATTGTGTGGTGTTTGCACATTGTGTGGTGTTTACACATTGTGTGGTGTTGCAACATTGTGTGGTTTTCCACATTCTGGATTTCAAATAAAATTATTTAAAATATATTATATTTCCTTTATGATCTGTTAAAATGACTTGTACCGGCATATCTCTCTTTGTTCCCTTAAAAGTGTTTAAAAAACAAAATGCTAACCTCACCACAGCAAACCTGGAATATATTTTTAGGAGGGCCAAGAAGAAGAAAACCTGTCAAAAGCCACTAATATTCCAACCTGTCAAAAGCCACCAATGTTCCAACCTGTCAAAAGCCGCCAATGTTCCAACCTGTCAAAATCCACCAATGTTCCAACCTGTAAAAAGCCACTAATATTCCAACCTGTCAAAAGCCACCAATGTTCCAAACTGTCAAAAGCCACCAATGTTCCAACCTATCAAAAGCCACCAATGTTCCAACCTGTCAAAAGCCACCATTGTTCCAACCTGTCAAAAGCCACCAATGTTCCACACCTTCTTTAATTTGACACAAATTAAGGGAGGTGAAGATAACTAGGTACTTGACCCAATCATTGAGATTCAGCCAATCTAACAATTTCTTTCTTTCCCAAATCTTTCAAGAATAGTTTATTTCCATTAGGGACTTTCCCAGGGACACCAACGAAACAAATACATTTTAAATATCTTTGCTATCCTCCACAGGAAATTCTAGACCCTGCTGACACCAACGAAACATATATATTTTAAATATCTTTGCTGTCCTCCACAGGAAATTCTAGACCCTGCTGACACCAACGAAACAAATACATTTTAAATATCTTTGCTGTCCTCCACAGGAAATTCTAGACCCTGCTGACACCAACGAAACAAATACATTTTTAAATAACTTTGCTATCCTCCACAGGAAATTCTAGACCCTGCTGACACCAACGAAACAAATACATTTTTAAATATCTTTGCTATCCTCCACAGGAAATTCTAGACCCTGCTGACACCAACGAAACAAATACATTTTTAAATAACTTTGCTATCCTCCACAGGAAATTCTAGACCCTGCTGACACCAACGAAACAAATACATTTTTAAATAACTTTGCTATCCTCCACAGGAAATTCTAGACCCTGCTGACACCAACGAAACAAATACATTTTTAAATAACTTTGCTATCCTCCACAGGAAATTCTAGACCCTGCTGACACCAACGAAACAAATACATTTTTAAATAACTTTGCTATCCTCCACAGGAAATTCTAGACCCTGCTGACACCAACGAAACAAATACATTTTTAAATAACTTTGCTATCCTCCACAGGAAATTCTAGACCCTGCTGACTGCCAGTGTCTTAACTATTGCGTGTTACTGCTGCGAAACCTTTTCCACATCAAGCCAGGCACATCACTCGGTGACCAGGCCTCCATAGCACACCAGTGCCTCATCAGGTTGGTGCTTAGGATATGATCAATAATTAAGAAACCTAAAAGGAGAATCTGTTGTTTGTTGGCATTGAAATCAAGATTTCTGGCAGGTCATTCCAAGCTGTGAAAAAAGAAAGCTTGAGAACCTTCATCTGCTACAACATATTGATATGGATTTATTCTGATTTTGAATTTTTTGTTTTCATAAGTCTCTTGCTGTGAATTACATGACATCTATTCTTGTCCATCCCCCGAGTCTTAATTCTCTCCACTGTTCTTTACTTTCAGCTCTTTTTTTATCAATGAGCTGGACAAAGTCATCTACAGGATGTTGAACCACAAGCACAAGGTGAGCGCACACCACCCCACCCCCTTCCCACAGGCTTAGAAAGATTTTATTTAATAAACACACACACACACAAAACTGTAAGCTTCATATCACAGTCCAGATAATCCTAGTCCAGATGATCCTAGTCCAGATAATCCCAGTTCAGATAATCATCGTTTGAATGAACTTAGTTCAGATAATCATCGTTCAGATGAACTTAGTTCAGATAATCATCATTCAGATGAACTTAGTTCAGATAATCATTGTCCAGAGTTGTAGGCATAATGTATCATATGGTTAAACTCAAGTCTTATACGAGAACATCAGCTGAATCATTTGTGACAGTTGCGGGTCTTCATATGAAAGCATTCTGGATATTCAATGGACAGAATAGTTTTTAAAAGTATTTATTCCCCAACTGTAATCTAACTTAATTACATTTTGTTTTTTGTGAATTGATGAATGTAGGCTTATATATGTGCTTAGGATTATAGGAGTTAAGGCTTATATGTGTGCATATGCTTATATGAGTGGAGGCATATATATGTGAGTAGGCTTAAATGAGTGAAGGCATATATTTTTAATAGGCTTATATTAGTGTACGCTCATAAGTGTAGGCTTATATGTGTGTAGTTGTGTAGTGATGTTGGTATTGACATCTATATTGATATTTATTTCAGGAGACATGGACCATTGGAATGGCACAGTTGATCTCATTTTTATTTAAAGACTATGTGAGTGGACAGTGTATGTTGTGAGTGGACAGTGTATGTTGTGAGTGGACAGTGTATGTTGTGAGTGGACAGTGTATGTTGTGAGTGGACAGTGTATGTTGTGAGTGGACAATGTATGTTGTGAGTGGACAGTGTATGTTGTGAGTGGACAGTGTATGTTGTGAGTGGACAGTGTATGTTGTAGTGGACCACCTTCATCTCAGATACACGTTTCTCCAATTAGTAGCCCATATTTTTCACAATCTTTCTTAATTTATATCATTTAACAAAAATACTTTACAACTTTCCAACCCTTCTCGACCCCTCCCTCCCCTTATCAACCCCCTACCTCTTATCAACCCTGCCGTCCCCCTTTGGATCCAAACTCCTCTTGTCAACCAAGCCCTCGTCTTCTGACCCCCCCCTCCCCTTCTTGACCACACCCTCCCCTTCTTGAACCTGCCCTCCCCTCCTCTTCTTCCCTCTCCCATTTGTTTTCCTATGTCCATTACTATCAAGCCCTGATATAACAATTGTTAACTCTATGCCCATTACTGTCAAACCCTGAAACAACAATTGTTAACTACGCCCACCAGGACATCTCAGAATTAACAGGAGACTTAAGTTTGACAAGCTGAGCTGTGCGTCCACCTGTACCCACCACATTGTTTACGATAGGTCACTATAAAAACCATATCCTGCCAACCGTGATGTCCAACCGTTTAACAGTGGCTCAACTCTCACATGCACGAAACACATTCCAGGCAGCGGAGTAGCTTGGATGTGCGAAAACCATGAAACATAAAGAATGACACATCACGCATAAGCCATTTATAATAAATGAAGTATGCCGCCGGTGTGGAACACCCCCCCCCCACAACCCCTCCACCTTTCCACCGAAGTCTTCCTACACCCAGTGCTTCCAGGATCATCCCTGTGTATGGCTATACCATGTTGAGCTCCCTTTTTTTTCTTCATCCGAGCCATCTAGGCATCTAGTCATCTAGGCACTAAGACCTCATCACTCAAATTATATCTCAAATTAAATTGTGTACTCTTTTATTTTATTTAAAATTTCATCCAGTCTACTGTTATTTGATAGAGCCCATAAGCATATGATGTTGTCATGCATCCAGTCTACTGTTATTTGATAGAGCCCATAAGCATATGATGTTGTCATGCATCCAGTCTACTGTTATTTGATAGAGCCCATAGGTATTAGATGTCTTCATGGGAGAAACTTTTCTCTTTTGGACGGACATAGAATAGTTCTGTTGTGTGTTGGGTGGTGCATGCACACTAGGTGATTGCAGACTAGTGGGTGTAGCAGGAGGTGTCTGAGGTCAGGAACGGTTGTCCTGGACTAGTGGGTGTAGCATGAGGTGTCTGAGGTCAGGAACGGTTGTCCTGGACTAGTGGGTGTAGCAAGAGGTGTCTTAGGTCAGGAACGGTTGTCCTGGACTAGTGGGTGTAGCATGAGGTGTCTGAGGTCAGGAACGGTTGTCCTGGACTAGTGGGTGTAGCATGAGGTGTCAGGAACGGTTGTCCTGGACTAGTGGGTGTAGCATGAGGTGTCTGAGATCAGGAACGGTTGTCCTGGACTACTGGGTGTAGCATGAGGTGTCTGAGGTCAGGAACGGTTGTCCTGGACTAGTGGGTGTAGCAGGAGGTGTCTTAGGTCAGGAACGGTTGTCCTGGACTAATGGGTGTAGCATGAGGTGTCTGAGGTCAGGAACGGTTGTCCTGGACTAGTGGGTGTAGCATGAGGTGTCTGAGGTCAGGAACGTTTGTCCTGGACTAGTGGGTGTAGCATGAGGTGTCTGAGGTCAGGAACGGTTGTCCTGGACTAGTGGGTGTAGCATGAGGTGTCTGAGGTCAGGAACGGTTGTCCTGGACTAGTGGGTGTAGCAGGAGGTGTCTTAGGTCAGGAATGGTTGTCCTGGACTAATGGGTGTAGCATGAGGTGTCTGAGGTCAGGAACGGTTGTCCTGGACTAATGGGTGTAGCATGAGGTGTCTGAGGTCAGGAACGGTTGTCCTGGACTACTGGGTGTAGCATGAGGTGTCTGAGGTCAGGAACGGTTGTCCTGGACTAGTGAGTGTAGCATGAGGTGTCTGTGGTTAGGAACGGTTGTCCTGGAGTGGCAGAATAGGCTTGTTAATGGACGGAAAACAAATCACAGTAAATGTATGTCACATTTCATTCTTGTAAGTAGGCAGGGGATTTGTGAATCCCCCCCCCCCTTCCCCCCACACACACTCTCATGGCATCTCCCCAACTCCCACTTCCACCTCTCACTCTCTACTGGCCTACCCCACCTCCTTTAAGGTTATTTTCATAGGATATTACTACACCAGGTTCTCTCACTGACCACATTCTCCTACAGATCTTGCGCTCCCACTGATCATGTTCTCCCACTCACCATGTTCTCCCACTCACCATGTTTTCCTACTCACCATGTTATCCCAACTGACCATGTTATTTCTAGTAATTGACACATCTGCATTAAGCAAGAAGACCCCGCTCCCACCAGTTTAAGAACCACTTGTCTGACGTATTGGTAATTGGAAGCCATGTAGAAATTTACATTCATTACTCAAGTCATCAGCCTCCAGCTTAACAAGGACAAGGCCTGGGTTAGGCTGGTCAAAACGGATCAATATAGCATTTACCCTTGAATGTACAGTGAGATTTAACCCATGAATGGAGCTATTCAATTTGAGTGAGCATGGGGGAGGGGTGGGGGGAAAGGTCTAGTTCATAAATGGATTTAAAGGTTGGGGGGATTAGTGGATTACACTGATAATGAACAGGATAAAGTGTATTAAACTCCTTGGTGGGAGCAGGATAAAGTGGATTATTCTACTTGTAGGATGGGAGATGTAATGGAGTGGTCAGTACCCATTCTACCCATGGCTCTGTTGTTGTTCTACTATTCTATAATGGCATGCTGCTCCCAATCTTTAGCAGATATAATTAATACACATGGTGTCTCAATCAAAACGTTAATCGCCACCTAGTCTAGTCTTTAAAGGTAGGGGGATAGTGGATCATGAGGGAGGGGGCTAGTGGATCATTGTCTTTAGAGTTTGGGGGATAGTGGATCCTGAGGGAGGGGGCTAGTGGATCATTGTCTTTAGAGGTAGGGGGATAGTGGATCATTCTCCTTAGAGGGAGGGGGCTAGTGGATCATTCTTCTTAGAGGTAGGGGGATAGTGGATCATTCTCCTTAGAGGGAGGGGGCTAGTGGATCATTCTTCTTAGAGAGAGGGGGCTAGTGGATCATTCTCCTTAGAGGGAGGGGGCTAGTAGGGGCTACTTGAAGGGATGGGTGTCTAGAGGATTATATTCTACTTGTGATGTGTTGTAGTGGATTATTAATATTCTTGGATCGCTTATAGGTTGATGATTGTATTGATGTGCCTAAAGATTAATAAAAAACTGCTCTGGGTGGCCATCAGCCTGAAGCAGGAATGGCCTGCCTTTATGTTAATAATGTGCTTTGGGCAGCCAAAAGCATTACCGTCTTAACTGAAGAATTATGGACTTAAAGTTAGATAACTGTGTTAATGGCAGAACTCCTCATCTAATTAGTTCCCATGTATAGCCATTTATTCCTCTCAATCCTCAGTCCGCCAGCCTTTTAGAACCCGACATTGACGACAGCACGTCGGTCACATCCTCCGATGAAAGTCAGGATCTTGTCGAGATCCTGTGCACAGGTAAATCCTCCGACCCACCATGCACCAGTCCAGACAAATATCTTAGCACAAACTTCAAGAGCAAGCTTCACATCAGATCCGGATCGGAGAACTCTTTAGACGACGACAACTTTATGCTGGAATTCCAGTCCACGCCGGACGATCGTCTGGAGATCAAACTGACAAACTGTTTCAAGAAGAGCAAAAATGGTGGGGCGGGCCCCGGTGAGGACATGGAGGTCGGGGACGGATGTAATAAAGGTAAGGTTCTAGTTTTTTTAAAAAATTTTAAAACGCAGTGTGTCAATCGATAGTTACTACTTTGATCATTGAAATTGGAAAAAGCATTTTACCGAATCTATGACTTGACTTGAATGAACTTATGCATTTGATATGAAATATCTTGATAATTAAATGACCAAGCTTAAAGTTGTATTGTTGAATTAAAGAACCGTCATCCCTTTATATTTAACATTGACGCATGGTCTCTCCTTAGTCCCTATTGTATGATATGTTAAAACAAGTGCTACAGTAAGCTATAGCAAGCTCTGTTAGTTTTTGTGGAGCTAATTCATTGTAACAGGCTGATTCATTGGGACATAAACCTTTCTCTGTAATGATCAATCTTAATCAACAACCCACATTCTTGATACGTTTAGGCCCACTACTCTTTTTGCTGTTCCCTTGGATTGAAAATATTCCAATTTTAGATCAATTCATCTTCAATACCAGAATTTTAGACAACATTTGTATACAAGGGTTACAAGCTAACACCACACAAATGGATCAGGGGGCTAGTCATTGAAAACTTTATCTGCTAAGCAAAAAAAAGGGGAAAAAAGAGTCATTTCAAAGTAATACTTGTATTTCATCGTTTTTTTTAAAATATAAAAACTCCAACTTTTACTTGAGCAGGTTTACCAACATCCAGCAACGAAGTGTCGTCATCGTCCCAGAACTTCAGGGGAAGTAACTCCAGCATCAACAGTGACTGGAGTTGTGATGAAAGGGAGATCTACTCCAAGGCAAAGCAAGAACAAGATGTGCTGTCATCTATCAATACCTCATCTTGTTTGATGGACACTGACATTTTAATGTAAGTGTGGGGGAGGTGGTGCCTCAATGGTCAAATAGCAGCTGTGGGGGAGGTGGTGCCTCAATGGTCAAATAGCAGCTGTGGGGGAGGTGGTGCCTCAATGGTCAACTAGCAGCTGTGGGGCAGGTGGTGCCTCAATGGTCAACTAGCAGCTGTGGGGGAGGTGGTGCCTCAATGGTCAACTAGCAGCTGTGGGGGGGTGGTGCCTCGATTGGTCAACTAGCAGCTGTGGGGGAGGTGGTGCCTCAATTGTCAAATAGCAGCTGTGGGGGAGCTGGTGCCTCAATGGTCAACTAGCAGCTGTGGGGGAGGTGGTGCCTCAATGGTCAACTAGCAGCTGTGGGGGGGTGGTGCCTCAATGGACAAATAGCAGCTGTGGGGGAGGTGGTGCCTCAATGGTCAAATAGCAGCTGTGGGGGAGGTGGTGCCTCAATGGTCAAATAGCAGCTGTGGGGGAGCTGGTGCCTCAATGGTCAACTAGCAGCTGTGGGGGAGGTGGTGCCTCAATGGTCAAATAGCTGTGGGGGAGGTGGTGCCTCAATGGTCAAATAGCAGCTGTGGGGGAGGTGGTGCCTCAATGGTCAAATAGCAACTGTGGGGGAGGTGGTGCCTCAATGGTCAACTGGCAGCTGTGGGGGAGCTGGTGCCTCAATTGTCAACTAGCAGCTGTGGGGGAGGTGGTGCCTCAATGGTCAACTAGCAGCTGTGGGGAGGTGGTGCCTCAATGGTCAACTAGCAGCTGTGGGGGAGGTGGTGCCTCAATGGTCAACTAGCAGCTGTGGGGGAGGTGGTGCCTCAATGGTCAACTAGCAGCTGTGGGGGAGGTGGTGCCTCAATGGTCAAATAGCAGCTGTGGGGGAGGTGGTGCCTCAATGGTCAAATAGCAGGATAGCAACTGGGCAGACATCATTACTGGGCAGACATCATTACTGGGCAGACATCATTATTGGGCAGACATCATTACTGGGCAGACATCATTACTGGGCAGACATCATTACTGGGCAGACATCATTACTGGGCAGACATCATTACTGGGCAGACATCATTATTGGGCAGACATCATTACTGGGCAGACATCATTACTGGGCAGACATCATTACTGGGCAGACATCTTTATTTCGCATTATTTATATTTCAACCACCAGCTAAGAAGCACTATGAAGAAAATTATTTCTTTTTTTTTAAAGAGCTCAATTAATGCGAACAAGAGATTCTTTGGTTTAAATCATTTTTTTTTAAATGTTAAAAACCTTTTACAACCTGGTTATGGCACATGGAATACCATTATGTCACAGGGCCAACATCTCAAAGTTTAACAGATTAGAACTAGCTGAGTCATCCCCAGCTATATAACCCAGCCATGAGCAAGTAGCCAGGTTGAATGGAGTTGTTTCCCCAGCAGGGTAAACTATCCTATGGGATTAGGAAGATGTATCTTTCTAAAAAATGGTCACAACTTGTTAAAGACCAGTGCAAAAGTTAGTTTGCTAAAGTTGGAAGCACTTGGCCATCTTGGTGCAAAACATGGCACTCTGCAAAATGGCTATAAGTTGCCAAATTAATGTAAAACTGCTGGAAGAATCCAGATCAACATCACAAAAACACAGGGAAAATAATGCAAAGAAAACAATTTATTTTGATTCCAACTGATTGAGGATTGTGTGATTGGTTGACTTGAAGAATTTTATCATCAAGAAGAATTTCTTTTGATCACACCCCAAAACAAAAGATTCTATCTCATATAAAAGATAAACCCGTAAAAGACAAATCACATATTATTGACCTAATGAAACCTGATTGCTGTGTCCACAGATCCTATTTGAAGAAATTTGCCACAGACATCATGTACTCAGGATTTGTTGACCTTGTGGAAAATATAATGGTGAGACAGTCCATTTTCCAATGACGAGAGTTCGTGCCACCATGTCAACAGTGGCAAACAGAAATGAAACATTTGTACATATGTAAAACACTGAAAGATCAATTCTTTACTTTCATTGCTTATCAGATGTATTTGTGGCTGTCTTCATTGTCCTTCACTATTTTCCGTTGTAGTTCTTTTTTTCTGCATACTTGTTTTGTAAACTCTCTCATCGCTTGAAATATCATACACAGAAAGCTCTGCTGACCAAATATGACAGCATTCTGGACCATTCGTTCCTTATGTGGACTGTGGGCTTCTTCCTCAGCTTTGCTCACCAGCAAGAACTCGATTTTGTTCAATTCAAGTAAGTTCAAGCAAATGAATAAAAAAAAACAACTTTAATAGTTAACTGTAAAAATTAATATAGACAAAATGTCTAATTTTGCATCTTAAAGAAAATGTAACAATTCATAAAGTAATTATACTCTATGAATGTTAATTGACACTGTATGTAATGTATGACCTGTCCATAGTCACTTGTAATTATAACTTATAACTTATAACTTATGCTAATTGAAGAACTGAATAAATCCACTGAATAATTCACACAGTACTTTATTACATGATAATGATAAGATAACTCCTTGACATTGTAACATCCCTGTTACTGACAAAGCTACAGTGTAAAGAATATCATACACCTTAAATAACATTCAATCCTTAAATTCACATCACAGCAAGCAAATCTTAACATGGCGTCCTACTTCTCAGACTGAAAAAACGTGCACTACTCACACTCAAAAAATCATGAGTTCTCCTTCCTCTACACAAATTAGTTCCCTGCTTTTTCTCGTGATATTATATGATTACCATATCCCTATGCCATCGTACATAGGAATAAATAATATTGTCATGTAACTTAACTTGTTGTGTTACAGAAATTATCACTTGTTAAGAGATTGCAGATTCTATTGCCTAGAAAACATTTTACTCAATTCATATTTGAAATATTTTTTTTTTTACAGCATAAACTTATTTTTTATTCTTTTATTGAAAGACCATTTTGAATGAATATGTTATACTATTTTTAAAAGATGCATTTTAAAAAAAAATGTATTTAAATCTTAAAGTAGCACTTAAACACATCATAATTTAAGAACCTGCGCAGTGCTCAGAAATTCTGCAACTCTTCTATTCGGTGTCCCCAGGGAGGTGCTTAACCTTGATCTGTTTGGTTTCCTGGTGTACGAAGGAGTCAAGTGCTGTGAATCACTGGAGGTCAAACATCAGAAGAAACAGGACTGCTCCGTGGAGAAGCACAGGTAAGACAGTTTTTTTGTCCGGTTGTTGTCACACTTTTACCATGCCTTGACCAACTGATGATTGCTCGCGAACTTTTCTCAAGCTTTCAACCATTTTGTATGTATGTATGGCATCCTTCCGTCTTCACGAGACGATGGAGTAGCTATATTGTAGTCCTACACTTCGACGAGTGGCTCACTATGACTGTTAAAGAAAATAACTTTTAAAATTCCAATCCAGTTTCTCAAAAATAATTTGTTGATGCTCTTTGGGTATCAAATATTGCTCTCTTTTTTCCCCCTTAATTACTTAATTTTTATTCATAGCAATTATAATGACAAATTTGCATGCTTTACATGGAGAATGTATCCTCCTTAAGAAACGTATTAAGAACTTTCAAATTTACACTTGGTAAGTAAATATTTATTGTTTTATACTACATTTGTTTATTCTTAAGCGATTATTACAAAAATAAATGGCAATTAAGTGAAATCCGGATTGGAACTTTTTAAATTTTTAATTTTACATGAACTTATCTGATGCCAGTTAATTTTCTAATTCAAAGTTTTTGAAATGCAGGACGGAATTTTTTTTTTTACTGAGGATTTGCAGCTTACAGAGATTTTTCTTGAGCTTATGTTGAAACAATGACTTAATGAGCTTCTGTCAAGCAGCCCTTGCTCTTTCCCCTCTCATTCTTCTTAAAAGAAATCTGTTGGCTTCACATTGACTAGAACTGAGTAACCAATTAAAGACTTGAAATTTCAAACATCTGACTTGCATTAGCTTTGCATTAGGTAGTCCAAACTGGTAAAAAGATGCATTTATGGGTTATTTTTTGAGTGTAAAAAAAAATTATTAAAAATTTAACCCACTTCCTGCAGTATCACTGGAATAAAATGTATATGTGAATAAAGTCTTTATCTGATTAAACATGTTACTTTTATGTCTTTAACATGTGTTTGAAAGTGTATTTTGTGTGTTTGAAAGTGTATTTTGGGTTTGAAAGTGTATTTTGTTTATTTGAAAGTGTTTTTTGTGTGTTTGAAAAGTATCATTTAAGACAAATTTTACGGAGTTTTCAGTGGTGCCGATTTACCCCATGGTGTTTTAGACGCTTGAAGCTTTGCACCTATTTAACTTATTAAAATTAATCTACTACCATGAGAAAGATGCTTATCTTGCATTTGATATATATAAAGTGTATCTATCTTGGTTCGTCTATTTTGAAAAGCAGTTTGGAAACTTTTGTTCATGAAAAATGCATGAAAATGGAAATTGTAGTACTGACTCTACACCGTTGGGAAAGTTTAAGTTTTTAACTATTACATTTCATAAGATCAAATGAGTGGGCATGATAGGCGCAAAGCCACAATGCTTCAAAAAACACAAATAGTATTTCCAGTCCTACAGCCATAGCACTAGACACCCGACGTGCGTTGGGCCATTACTGCCAGTGCCTTGGCAGGAGCTTTTTAACCTTGTTAACGTCTTCAATCAACAAGTAAGTGCTTGAATTCGTTCGTTTATTTTGGTAGTGAGGTTGTGAATAATTTGTTAAAATTTAATTAAACTTGCTTCTAAATTAGAATATTGTTACCATATCAGCTCATTTTAGATTGACCAGTGCTACTAGCCATGTTTGTTTATAATGACATGGACTCGCCCAGTTCAATGCTTCTAGAGACTGGACACCTATTATTCTCAAATTCAGGGTTTAGGTCCAACATTTTTTAATGCTGTCCTAATTCAATTAAAAAAAAAAGAATTTTAATTTGATGCTAGACAAGTGACAGTTCAAACGAACTTATTTCCTTAAAAAAGGGAGAATCATGGAATCCCAGTTCCAAATGAGTGAATAATGATATATTGAAGAACTCTTTGAAGAAAGATGTTATTGTAAAACTAAACACATTTTGGATGTTACATCCCACCCTCTTCATCACAGATACTTAGGTTTGGCCCGTTAGGGACGAATTCTTTCCCTCGGGTCGAGGACTGAAAGATATAAAAATTCTTTTGTTTCCCAATCTGTACGAATTTACCAGCGTGCTCCCCCTGAAGTGATAAATCTTAATGAGAACTAATAAGTCACTGATATGACTAAGAGAACTCACTGAATGGCTGTTTTTTTTCGTTTTTTTTTCCACTAGTTAAATAATTTAATGTAGGTGTCTTGTGTTCAAATTGTTTTATCTATATGCTGAAAATGTACAATGCAATATAAAAACATTTCCATTTATTTGGATCAATAAAAGAATCTTATCTTATCTTTACAAAATATTGTCTGCTCTGAGTTTAATTGTTTTTACAGCTGGGAAATCTATGATGACTTGTGTGCAATATTTGTTGCCAGAGTTAAATATTGCTATTGATACTGCACTTTATCAAGCTCCAGGGGAACAAGATCAAAGGTCAAAGAAGCTAATCCAGACAGTCACTCTTCAGAATATAGAATGGACATTTTCCTAACAATTTTATTTAAATTTATGCTAAAATTCTATCAATTTTTCATGGTATTCTGCTTAGAATTATCTTTCCGTTTGAAAGAAATCTTGAAGTTGTATACTTAACACTTTCTTGGTCAGAAAATAAAATCGACCAAAAAGCATTCTTGTCATTTTTTACTTTTTAAAAAACTCTTGAATGAATGGTTCTAGCTGCTTGAAAATATTTGGCTTGAATACGATAAACTTAGGAGCAAATACACCAATTCCTGGACTTCTCTGTTAATTATTTTTTAACAAATAGGTCCTTAAAAATGGCCTTTATCCCAAATGTTAAAAACAATTTTTGTTACAAAAATGAAAATCGAAAAACTTTTAAAATGTTTTTGAGATGTTTAAATAAAATTGGTGTAGTATTGAAATAAAAAGTTCAATCACGGGATAGTCATCACATATATCTGCCTTAGATGGTTAATTTCAGTTTGGACTACCTATTGTAGTTATGATATTCATATCACTAAACGAATGGAAGCCATCCAATTATGATGTCGGGCATCTTTTAGTTTTAAATTATTGTAACAATTATTTCTCTTATCTCCTGTGTGGTGCCTTGCAATGCCCTTCCTTTATTTAAAAACAAAATGTTTAAAGACACATTTGTTTAAAAGAAGCCTTATTTTTTTTTTACTCTTGAAGTGAAATGGTCTTTAGAACAGTTGCTGATCTCTACCTTGGCATTAAGATTCAGTTTTCTCATGTGGGGTGTCCAGATAATAAAGAGTTTAACTAGTAGAACTTAAATATTTTGAGTAAACAAACAGCACCAACTGTCCCAGATTATTCCTCCTCATCCAAAGCTTGACATCATATATGGAATTCACCCAAATACTTCTTGTTTTTAAGCACATGCACAGAGCAATTTTTGAAAGCAGCGACGTAACTTGAATATTTTTATTGTGATACAGCAGTGGACTTGGCGCCAATACAAAACACATAGTATTTATATTTTTATGGTTAATACCAACATTTCTATCTTAAATGTTAAAATATAATCAACAAAACTACATTGTTCAGAAAGTGATAAGTTCATTTACTACATTGTTCAGAAAGTGATAAGTTCATTGACTTCATTGTTCAGAAACTGATAAGTTCATTTAAGAAGGCCATCTTCTTTCCTTAAATCTTGAAACTCGGGAGCCAGATTTTCCTTTCATTAAAATTGTTGCAGTAGGATTTTAATGAAACTATTTCAAGAGATCAATCTTATTTGTGTGAGACATTCAGATGTTTTGTAATTGAGAAAAGTCCACTGTCACGAATCACTTTTCCCCCAGGAGTTGAGTGTATTGTCAAGAAAAATAATTTTAAAGTAAATTTATCCTGCTCGTCCTGCTCTAGTCCTAATTTTATAAAGACTAAAATTTAAATCTAAAATACAAGCCAGATGTGGTTCTAAAATTTTTAATAAAATGTTTAACTCGATATCATCAAAATAACTTTGCTAACTTGTTGATCTGCTTCTATCAATAAATTATTTTAAAATTGATGATGCTTAATTAAGGCTTCAGATCCATGACGGTTGTTGGGACTCTAAGCACTTTTAATTCTATAAAAATACTTGTGAAATATGATTTTAAGAAAAAGAATTTGAAAGCAAGAACTGTATTTCTAAACCTGGCATTGTTAGTTTTTTTGGTTTAATTTAGGATTAAAACTAGCGCATGTCATTGATTGTCAAGCACTTATTTTGAATGAAAAGAACATTGCTGTACATTTTAATGTTTACTATTTTGCCTTTAACTAGTCCTATGATGAAAAAATTGGCAGTATACTTTAACGTCACTAATGTTGCTCCATGATGGAGGTTGTAGGAGGTTGCAGGTTTGATTACCGCCGGGAGACATTCCCAGCTATGGGAAAATAGCCTAGTGAGATGGACTTGTTAGCCAAGTAAGGTAGCCATACTCGGGAAGGAAGTTACCAAGATTTAAAAAAAAATTCATGTTATAAAATTTGGGTGACGGCAGCCAACTTGGCATGCATTATGAAGAAAATAATTTTTTCAATACAAAATTATCTTTACTGGTTTTTTAAAGCAAAACAGTTGTGGTCAAATTAGACAGAGTTTGAAAATAATCATCTTTCAACCAGATCCACATCAAATTACAGGGAATTCAAATCAATTTTTTTTCTCTTTATAAGTTTAGCTTAAGATGTAAGAAGAGCGGTTGGGAATTGGTGGGAAGCTATGCTGTAGGAGGAATGAATGTAATGGTTACTGAGTCTAATTCTATGGTTACATTCCCTGAAGTTCTTGGCACTGCATCATTTATCTCCAACTTTCATACAACCCAGATTAACAAACAACTCCAATGCAAATCAGAAAACTTATTTCTTCTATACATTTCTTTATGATCACCGGAAATATTTTAAAACTTTATACTAACAAGCAACAAATGTGTGCTAACAACTATAGAATTTAAATTTTTGTTCACCCTATATATATTTAAAAAAACAAAGTATCAATGTATTATACTATGGGGTAACAGATTATGTCAAATATTTTCAAGGACATTGTCTACTAAACTACTTCCACTCTCCGCTTCAATACCTCATAACTGGAATTGAAATCAAATATGCAAAAATTATGATATAGCTTATATATATTTATATACAACATATACAGTAATCCCTTATAGTACATGACTAATTGGTTCTGAGCAACTAAACTGGTCAAGCTGAATGATACCCATGGATCTTGATTATAACAAATTTGTTAAAAATGAAAACCCGTGGCAATTCCACGTGTAGTTGATCACTACAGTTGGATTCCCAACACAGCTCCCATAATCCCAAGCATGTTCAGCAGTCGTTAGTTTGATTTTATGATCTTCTAACTGAACAGCAATGTTAGGCCAAACTTTTTTTGGTGTTACAGCTTATTTCTCATTCATAATGAGAACAATCCTGAGCTAAATAACTGTTTTTATCAACAGTTGTGTTAAAAAAATATGGAAACATCATACAGGGCAAGGGAAACCTGTACATTAGTGTTTTTTGTGGTGTCATGTGGGCGGTGTTTAGAATCACTCAAATACTTTAAATCAAGGGCGGACAACTATCTATGAGCAAAGTGCATTTGACCTAATTCTTTTGTTTTAGAAAAATTCAGATGGTATTTTTTTATTCTTAATCTTTTGATGCTTTTTTTTCCTCCATAATTCTGGAGTTTTATTTTGGCACTTTCAGCCTTGAGTTGGTTGTGGGAAAATTTTCAGCCATGTGCTAGGGGCTCGCCACCGGTAAGGACTCAAAATATAAAGCATTAAAATCGGCCCTCAGTTTTTGGGTGGCCCGGGGGAGAGATGGTGTTCCTGCTAGCGTGTCTGTTGTAAGTGGGGTTCCTTGCAGCAGGTAGGTTTGGAGTAGTCCATGTTAGCACTTAGCTCCTGGAGTACAAGTGAATCCGATTGTCTGTTGCTATTCTCAGATTTTTCTTGTAAATTTAATGGATTTTGTGTACGTAACTGCCATTTTAATTTGATGTTGAATGAATAAATAAATTATTATAGGCCATTCCTGCAATATAGGATGGTTTGAAATGTTGGCTTTCGATGTTCAAAATATAAAATAGCTCACTGTTAGTTTGCTTAATTTTTTGAGGAAAAAATTGTTACAAAAAAATGACAAGGAATTGGCAAAAGATTTTTTCTTAAAGATTACATTTACTAAGTATTTTTTAACATTCAATTAATTTGTCTTGCATGTGAAAATTCCAAGTAATAAATCATTCCTCCTCCCCCCCCCTATATTTAATATGCATGTTAGTATTAAATACACATTAAAAAATGATGACCTTGACATTTCAAGTTAAAATCAGTCACATTTTTAAAAGTGGTCAAAAAAAGATTGTTTAGATTTTGAAATTCAAACTAATGGTTTCAAATGTAGACATTTCATTTCACTTGAAAGTCATAACTTAAACACTCAGTGAAAAAAACATAATTTCACATGCAGGAGATGTTATTTATCAAGACTTTAAGAGATGACTTAATCACTGTGACAAATAACTAAACTCAGTGTTGTATTTTGCTTTATTTGTTTTTAGTCCTTTGTTTGTTGTATTGTTCTATCTATGTGTCATAAATCTGCTTCCTTAAACAAGGATCATGCTCTGACCTCCCTTTGCCTCTTCCTCTTCAGACTGCACCTGGTTGTCTGCACACTGAACCAGATGTTTCGCACACTATTGGCAAACAGCAAGATGCCATATCTCAAGAACCTTCAAAGTAAAAGTTGTTTTTTTTTTTCTTTCTTTCTGTAATGCTGCCTGTTTTCACCCATCAACAAGTTTAAGACAACATTTATAGAAGGATTAAATGAATGGATTAAAGTTAAATTCCAATTTTGTTTTAAAAATACATTTAAAAAAAATCATTCTTCGATCTACTTCCTGACTTCAAATATTAAGAAATATTAAATAGTCCAGTGTCAATTTCTGCAGCCCTCAGAACCCCTTTATACTTAGATCATACAAGTTTTAGATTTTTAAAAACTAACTTTCCATCTTACATGACTTTTTATTGCCACAGCAACATTCACCTAAAGAATAGTTATATTTCATTGGAGCATGTCCCACATTTGCCGTGGCAACATCAAAAATTGGTTGTGCCCTCCCCTAAATTCTCCCTATTTGAGGGTCCAAAGTTGTTTATTGAATGATTTGACCAGATCCCATTCCTAACCGGACTGGACATAGCTATGAGTGACCACTTGCCATGTAATTCCACAGAATGCTTGAGTAACATGACCGACCTACATAACCTTTTCATCATGTTGATACGCCACCACATCACAGAGGAGCAGCAGGTGGTGTACCTACGAGACCTGGTCCAAACCAACCACGTACTCATGTTGATGATCGAGGAGTGGCTGTCCCAGGACTACATAGGCGATCATAGTGGTTTTAACATGCTTAATCATGTCAAACAGTGAGTTAGTTTTACACATGCCAAACAGTGAGTTAGTTTTACACATGCCAAACAGTGAGTTAGTTTTACACATGCCAAACAGTGAGTTAGTTTTACACATGTCAAACAGTGAGTTAGTTTTACACATGCCAAACAGTGAGTTAGTTTTACACATGTCAAACAGTGAGTTAGTTACACATCATGTCAAACAGTTAGTTAGTTTTACACATGTCAAACAGTGAGTTAGTTTTACACATGTCAAACAGTGAGTTAGTGTTACACATCATGTCAAACAGTTAGTTAGTTTTACACATGTCAAACAGTGAGTTAGTTTTACACATGTCAAACAGTGAGTTAGTGTTACACATCATGTCAAGGATTAAATTTTGGCCATCATTTGAATGATTAATTTTAACCCATATTTTCTGACAGAGAGTCAGTTTTAAACATGTCAAACAGCAAGTCAATTTTACACATGCCACAACATTGTAGAATTCAGTTAGAATGTTAGAATTTAGTGAGAATTCAGCTATGTTAAGTTAACCATAAAACCCAAACTTAGGTAATAAAAATGTATACCAAAAATAATATTTCAAATAATACCTCTGTCATTTTCCACAACTGAATTCACTCTGTTTGGATTTCTGTTCAGATTTGCCACAAAGAAGGTCATGGCCAAGTATGGCTCATTGTTGGAGCACCAAGAGCTGACCAGAGAGACACTGAATGTGGCAGTGCTGACCATGATGTACCATGTGGCAGGGGACTGCGGGCGACAGGACGCTCTGATGCAGCTTCCCATACTCAAATCATTTTCTGAGATCTGGGGGGACAGCGCTGTCAGAGATCATGTAAGTTGTGTGTGTCCTTAAAACATGCATGCGCTTAGGAAAGCATTGATAAGGTCAGCAAAGGATATTGGGTCTTGGGAATTTTGACATCCATCTGTATATCCATTAACTGGAGCAGCCACACCAATATCAGAATCTTAAAAGTAATGTCTTTATTGTATGGATCAGAGATCTACATTTCCGCTAGAAAACTAGAATAAATGCTGGAATGGCAAAATGCCTAAGAATGATCCATAGAATCTTCTGGTCAAAGACAAAATAATTAGAATCTTCTGGTCAAAGACAAAATAATTAGAATCTTCTGGTCAAAGACAAAATAATTAGAATCTTCTGGTCAAAGACAAAATAATTAGAATCTTCTGGTCAAAGACAAAATAATTAGAATCTTCTGGTCAAAGACAAAATAATTAGAATCTTCTGGTCAAAGACAAAATAATTAGAATCTTCTGGTCAAAGACAAAATAATTAGAATCTTCTGGTCAAAGACAAAATAATTAGAATCTTCTGGTCAAAGACAAAATAATTAGAATCTTCTGGTCAAAGACAAAATAATTAGAATCTTCTGGTCAAAGACAAAATAATTAGAATCTTCTGGTCAAAGACAAAATAATTAGAATCTTCTGGTCAAAGACAAAATAATGTGAAAATTGGAGACGCTGATATGGGATGAGGTACATTGTCAAGTTGGTGGAGATGGTAAAATGGCAACAAGCTAACATCCCAGGACAGCACTCGATGGACAGCACTCGATGGACAGCACTCGATGGACAGCCCGGATAAAATGAAACTACTAAAGCTCAAATAAATCTGATGCATGACAATAGAAAGGGATGCTGACAGCTCCCACTGAAACAACTGATAGATATACGTGGTTGTTCCCTGGCCATCACCTCAATCAAGTCAATGCATTTGTGAAAGCACTGGAACTCTTGGTGTAACATTTGTATTACCATTGGAAATGTCTTATTCAAGTCCATATTGTCTAAAGTCCACTTCTGATGTTCGTATACAAGTCTTAAAAATGTTATTTCTCCAACCACAGGAAGAGTTCAAAGATTTGATAGAGTTTGTCCTGGAAGTCTTCATGTCTGCTGCTGAGAAAGATCCCAACCTGTGCGCCCAGAACCTTTTGGGGGACGCACCCCAGCACCAGGAGAACCAACGGAGTGACAGCGGCAGTGGCAGCACTAGTGGCAGTGGAAGTTGTCTGAATGGCAGAGATGAGAGGTGAGGAGATTACTTTTTCTAATCATCTGTATTCAGTTTTTGGAATTATTTGTTTCAAAATGAGATAGAAATAATCTGCATTTGTGACTGTTAATCTGTGCCTAGTGGAAATAATCTGCATTTGTGACTGTTAATCTGTGCCTAGTGGAAATAATCTACATTTGTGACTGTTAATCTGTGCCTAGTGGAAATAATCTGCATTTGTGACTGTTAATCTGTGCCTAGTGGAAATAATCTACATTTGTGACTGTTAATCTGTGCCTAGTGGAAATAATCTGCATTTGTGACTGTTAATCTGTGCCTAGTGGAAATAATCTACATTTGTGACTGTTAATCTGTGCCTAGTGGAAATAATCTGCATTTGTGACTGTTAATCTGTGCCTAGTGGAAATAATCTACATTTGTGACTGTTAATCTGTGCCTAGTGGAAATAATCTGCATTTGTGACTGTTAATCTGTGCCTAGTGTAAATAATCTACATTTGTGACTGTTAATCTGTGCCTAGTGGAAATAATCTGCATTTGTGACTGTTAATCTGTGCCTAGTGGAAATAATCTACATTTGTGACTGTTAATCTGTGCCTAGTGGAAATAATCGACATTTGTGACTGTTAATCTGTGCCTAGTGGAAATAATCTACATTTGTGACTGTTAATCTGTGCCTAGTGGAAATAATCTACATTTGTGACTGTTACCGTGCCTATTGGTTGAGGAAACAGTTATTTATAATCAGACAGAAGTAATTTAATAACAATTAAGTTGCTGCTAATAGCTATCAATCGAAATGTTTCTGAAACAATGCATTTTGTATCCACCAGTTCTATGAATGTCAGCAGCAGCAGTTCTGGGGATGAGCTGACGGAGGATGAACAGATTCTCTTGTTTACCTGGATGTCCGAACTAGATGGGAGCAACAATGTTGTGGAACTCATCACAGCTAAACTAAAGGAGCATGGGTACTACAGGTCCCCGAGCCAGGTGAGTAAAGCAGAGATCAGTGGAGAAATGGTTATTCCATAAGGAGCATGGGAACTACAGGTCCCCGAGCCAGGTGAGTAAAGCAGAGATCAGTGGACAAATGGTTATTCCATAAGGAGCATGGGAACTACAGGTCCCCGAGCCAGGTGAGTAAAGCAGAGATCAGTGGACAAATGGTTATTCCATAAGGAGCATGGGAACTACAGGTCCCCGAGCCAGGTGAGTAAAGCAGAGATCAATGGACAAAATGGTTATTCCAGGTCAGAAATCTTGATGAGTTGGTCAGATATCAATACCACTATGGCTACTTTCATCAAAAGGTCGGTTGAGTCGGACAGGTGTAGATGAGGCACATGGGCATTCCATTTACGTTGGTTCTCACGAGGTGTTTGATATGAGATGTTTGTTTGATATGAGATTTTTTATAAGATCTTTGTTTGATATGAGATGTTTGTTTGTTATGAGATGTTTGTTAGTTATAAGATGTTTGATATGAGATGTTTGATATGAGATGTTTGATACGAGATGTTTGATATGAGATGTTTGTTTGTTATGAGATGTTTGATATGACCAAGTTAAAATCAAATTTCAATTTTACTTCTTGTATGCTCAACAGGTTTCAAATTATCTCACTGGAAATGGTTTCCTTGAAGACAATGCTTCAGCATCGCTGCAGTCGAGCGCCGAAAAAACGGTAACACACAGTTTTATTTTCATTCCTAAAACATAGTCACCTGACCTTGGATAATGCGAGAGAAAGGAAACACAAGGGGAAAATCTCCAACAAAATGTAGTTTTTTTTCTAATAACCTTTGTAAATTTCTTGTTCCATGGAAAAGCTTGTAGTTCATTTTATTCAACCCAATTGTTGTTTTGAAAAATATAATTCAGTAGTTTTAAAACAATTTTATGTCACCGATTGTTGGGAAGTAGAGTTGAGGAGATTAACTGAATATTGTTGGAGTTTTTGTTCAGGTTTATTGTGCCATC
This sequence comes from Omphiscola glabra, assembly GCA_964017045.1. NCBI lineage: Eukaryota > Metazoa > Mollusca > Gastropoda > Lymnaeidae > Omphiscola > Omphiscola glabra. Next base: position 3,962,782 of record OZ024809.1, on the reverse strand, counting down.
TGGGGATTTTGTTCAGGTTTATTGTGCCTTCTGGTGATTTAGTTCATGTTTATAATGCCATCTGGTGACTTTTGTTTATATCATTGCGTCATCTGAACACTTTGAGTCATTGTTTTGTCAAAACTATTTTTAAAAAAAACAATTTTTTTCCCTAGCAGAGGCAGCTGTCAACAAACTTCCAGGACAGCCTCCTACATGATCTCTCCTCTCTGTCTGAAGATGGCGTCATTCCATTCCTACTTGACAAGCTCCGAACTCTTGGTTTTGAGGGTCAGCTCATCTGGCTGCAGAAGCAACTGCTGGAGGCAGCCTATGTTAAACTAGGTCAGTTCCACTTATTGTTAACTAGGACAGTGTATCTTAATGATTGGGACCGATATGGCTCAGAATATTGATATTTTTAAGGAATTTTATTGGCTTGATATATGTGTCCACTATATGACTTTTTATTCTGTGCACAGCATATTAGTTGGTATATTATTTATTTGTCACTATATGACTTGGTATATGTGCACAATATATGACTTGGTATATGTGCACACTATATGACTTGGTATCTGTGCACAATATATGACTTGGTATCTGTGCACACTATGTGACTTGGTATATGTGCACACTATATGACTTGGTATATGTGCACACTATATGACTTGGTATATGTGCACAATATATGACTTGGTATATGTGCACACTATGTGAGTTGGTATATGTGCACAATATATGACTTGGTATATGTGTACACTATATGACTTGGTATATGTGCACACTATATGACTTGGTATATATGCACACTATATGACTTGGTATATGTGTACACTATATGAGTTTGTATGAAGACTTGTGGGCTTGTACATTTTTTGATGCTTGATATGCTTTCAACAGTAAACTGTTCATTTAGCCTCACAGCAGCAATAGACTAAATATCTAACTGTATTAATAATAACTAGGGTTTAACCAGGGTATTTGGAGAAATAGACCTACAGACGGTCCTACACCCTACCTGCCGGCCTTAACAATAGTCCTACAGACATTCCTACAGACAGTCCTACACAATATCTAGGCCTATTTATTGATTAGTATAATAGTCGTCTCCCCCTGAAGAACTTTTTTTTTGGTACCTAAGTTTACACATCACACATGGCAGCCATTTTTCCTCCCACTCAGTACTATTAATATAAAACATGGAGTTGGATTGGGGGGGGGAGGCCGTCTTAAGAACATAGGGGGCCCTGGGCACAGCAATGCACTGGGGCCCCCTAGCAACACAACATACCTGTGCCGCGAGAAGGGGGGCAAAGGGGGCACTCGCCCCATGCTCAAACAGTGGGGGGGGGGGGGGGCAAACAGTTGCTGATTCTCACCAACTCACCAAGATGAATAAAAATGTAAAATAAAAATAAACATTCAATTAAGTTAAACTACATTAAATTCAATTTATTGATACAAAAAAACAAAATCATTCAAAATCAATAATAGTTTTAAAACATTATCAGAAATAAACTATAAATAATCACAGAGGATGATAAAGTATCATTATCGACAAATAGAAATAATAAATTATTTAATATAAATCAACATAATGGCTTGCATAATTTTTTAAAATTATTATTTATCGTCAATGGTCTTTAGGATGTCGTTTTTCCATGCACATAAGTGAAAGCCAGTTGTGTCAGATCAGAGTTCAGGGAGTCCCTTTTTATGGAGAAAAGTTTTGATCTTGAACTTTTCACTTTTATCATATTTAGATAGATCTGTCACTTCTTCTGGTCCATGATATCTACTTAACGGACACTTAGATTTCGTTTCATACACTCCAATTCTGGACACATTCTTTTAGCCTTACGTTAATAGTTAATAAACTTTTCTCTAATTTCTTGAAGATAGGAGTTTAGAGACTCAAGAAGCTTTATGGCTACATGTATGTCAGCATATTTTGACTGCATGACGTCACTTGTTTAGTTAACTCTATGTCGTTCCAAAAAGTTGTCAGAAAGATCGTTTCCAGGTTGTCCATTTTCTTGCTTAGTCCTTCTGCCTCACGCCTCGTACTCACTTCCTGATTAGTGTCAGCTTAGTCCTTCTGCCTCACGCCTCGTACTCACTTCCTGATTATTGTCAGCTTAGTCCTTCTGCCTCACGCCTCGTATTCACTTCCTGATAGTGTCAGCTTAGTCCTTCTGCCTCACGCCTCGTACTCACTTCCTGATAAGTGTCAGCTTAGTCCTTCTGCCTCGTACTCACTTCCTGGTCAGTGTCAGCTGATGTAGAATCCAGCGCATCTTGAATTTATTTGAAACCTTCATGCGGAGCATGGACGGCGTCAAAATGTGCTGACCATCTTACGACAACGAGAGATTTTCTTAAAAGGAAGATACCAGAACATTCAATCGATCTGTAGAAACTGAGAAAAAGGAATATAGGCGCTGAACAAAGTCAAAGAATTTTCCAACTTGTCGAGAACACTGCTGCTTTTAAGCCCACTAAGTTCAGGCAGTGTCCAGCATGACGGTACACTCTGCATCAGTTTGGAAGGTTGCAGTCATGATTCTGACACAATGCTGGCCCACTGCGAATCCAGTACTAAACTGTACAAGTATTCTTAATATTCCATAGCCTGTGATCTGTGTCGTGAATCACACTCTCGTTTTCCGACACAGCTTTGTGTGTTTCATCTTTTGCAATTTGCAAAAAAAAGGGGGGGGGGGGGATAGGCAATGGTATGTCTAGAACTGGATTGCTGGATACAATAGTGGATGTAGATGACACTACTGTATTTTGAGGAGCAGAACTAGTAACTTCTATTACGCTTGGATTCAATCAAGATGTTAATTTTGTAAGTTTAACCTTTTTCCTTGTCACCTCTGCAGCTCTTAGTCTCTTCTGTGCCCCACTCCTAAAAATACGTTTCATTTCCCCTTAAAGGGTTATACGCCTAGAAGCATATAAATTTGTTATAAATATTTTTATTGTAATAGTGGCGATCCGTTCAAAAGATAATTTTAAAAATTAATAAACGTAATTATTTTTAATAAAGTATTTGTATGCCCTTTCCACCTCACAAGTGCCCCGCTATAAAAACGATCATTGGTAAATGACTGATAAGGTGCAATTAATCAAATCGATCTCTGTGTTTGAGCTACACTGTGTAATGTAAGATGAATATGACTTTGAGATTGTAACAGTGACTGCAAATGATTATTATACCTAAACACCTAAATATTTCTGCCTTCAGCTCAGACCTATGGTGACGTTTGGGTTCTATTTATCTTCTAAATATGTTTTTCAGACACAGAAAACAATATATTTTTCAATCTAGAAATAATAAATGTATTTGTTTGTTATATTAATAATAAATTTACTTTTAAAAGAATTATTCATTGGTGACCTACAAATTCCTTTATATAATGCTAATTAACTTCAGTCGTACTTAAACTGGTGCTAGAATAGACTTTTCTTCACTTTTTGCCCTAGCTGTGGCGTAGCTAGGGTTATTACCGCCCTGGGCCAACATCTTTGTCTAACATGATTGTAAACATACATTCTTACCTTACTTTTATTTTGATTCATATCTGGGAAATGTAAAACTTGTTGTAGAGAGTTATTCCTCTTTAAAGGTTTTAAAACTGTCCAACTTTGAGCCGCATTTATAATATTTTTGGAATGTGCTGATATATATCGTTGGTTAAAATTGGGAAGTTGGGAATTTTAAATCCAATTAAATTGTCAAAATCGTTCAATATTCATTAAAAAATATGTAAGGCATGATACCTCTATAAGAGTGAGTCCTCTTGAAACGTGGGGACCCTACAAGCGCGGGGCCCTGGGCCAGTGCCCACTGGGCCCATGCCTTAAGACGGCACTGGGGGGGGGGGGGGGGGGGTTACGACACAGCAGAAGCAAAATATATGTAAGAGATTGTTTGTAAGGGAAATAACTCATGTTAATTTTTCTTTTGGAAAGAATTGCTACCATTTCATCACAATGAATGAAATATGATATTATCTACTACAAAAAATATGTAACATCTACCACCTTGAAATATGGTAATATCTTCTACCACAGTGAAATATAGTGATATGTACCACAATGAAAATGGTAATATTTACCACAATGAAATATAATAATATCTACAACAATGAAATATGGTAATATCTACCACAATGAATGTCCACTGTGCAGGACAGGGGCTGATGAGACCGAACAACATTTATATCTGACATGCAACACAATCTTACAGACTAAATCTACACTTAAACAAATCATACAAGCAGGTACAGTTCACAAAGTAGATATAGACAGAGCCATAACACTAAACACAATACCAGAATCCAAAAACAAGAAACAACACACAATAAGTCTCATATTACTTTCACAATACAGAAAACATATATGGCACCACAGACTTAAGGTTTTTTTTCACAAACATAATTACACAAACATTACATTAGAAACACTTTTTAGATTTAAAATACAAAACGTAATTGAAAACAAAATTTAAGACAATATAATGACTGAGAAATACATTAATTGTTTTTTGTTTATATTCCAACTGATATATATATCATGTTAAAAAATGTATTATAGAAGCAATTTTTAACATAGTAAACAGTATTTCATTAGAATTTCAGTACCTTTTATGTAAAAATGTTGTTTCAGCACATGATTTAAATTGTTGTTTAAGTTAACACTTAGGTAATTCTGCCTGTAAATAATTTATTCTGTATATGTTGAAATATTCCTTTGTTGAAAATCTAATAAAAAAAAAAAAAAAAAATTAAAAACAAAAAATAAAAAAAAGCAAAAAGATTTCGAGTAATTGTAAATGGCAGTTACTATTTCTGAAAACATTTGCTAATTTTGTGCAACCGATGCCAGTATAAAAAAAAATAAACACGAACCATTTTAAAAAAAAAAAAAAAATTTAAAAAAAAAAAAAAAAAAAAAAAAAAAAATATGGTAATATACCTCAAATAAATATTGTAATATCTATCACCTTGGAATATTGTATTATCTACCAAACTATGTGTTAGAAAGGTAGATGTTAGTGTGTTCTATGACAATGAGTATAGTGTATTAAAATAGTCATACATTTCTATGAAAATGAGTATAGTGTATTAAAATAGTCATAACTTTCTATGACAATGAGTATAGTGTATTAAAATAGTCATAAATGTTCATGAAAGATCTTTTCCCATAAATATTAATGGTTTCATCGCTAGCTGTAATCTGCATTCATTTCACCGAGGTTAATGTTTAAATATATTGTTGCACCAACCAAACCTTAAAATACCAAGAGAACACAATTGCTGAATGTGTGCATGGGGAGGTGGGGAAGATAAGACAATAATTATATGCACTTTGTTCAAATAGATTTCTAATCAGTATAATATCCTTATCATTAATTTTGACCTCTCCCAACACTCCTCAGCTATTAAAGATGCATCTTATCGTGTCAATGTGGAGGAACCAGTGGCCAAGTTTTATGCCCGTAAGTTTGAGTAAATAATAACTGCCTAATATGTGGTGAGAGAAATGAAAACTAGGTCAATGAGAGAAGTGAAAAATAGAACAGTGAGAGAATTGAAAAATAGGTCAAAGGGAGAAGTGAAAACTAGGTAAATAAGAGAATTGAAAAATAGGTCGATTAGAGAAGTGAAAACTAGGTGGGTGAGAGAAGTGAAAACTAGGTCAATGAGAGAAGTGAAAACTATGTCAATGAGAGAATTGCAAAATAGGTCAAAACATACCTTAATTCTCTAGATTTATATCATACAAGTAGAAACATTTAAGATAAAATGTTATATTACACCTTGGTGTCACACAGTGGTGTCACAGTGGTTCAGTGGTGTCACACTGTGGTGTTCCACGTTCCACAGTGGTGTCACACACTGGTGTCACACCTTGATGTCATAAAGGTGTTGTTAATTTGATTGAGTTGATCACACCAATGTATTTGATTGGACTTGATGTTTCTCTAGTTCAAAACAAGCCGATCCCAATCGTGCCCTGGAACGATGACCTTGAAGACGCCCTGTCCAACCCTTACTTCCATTTGTTACAGCAGAGCCTCGGTCTGTACACCTGTGATGATACCAGCATCATCTATCCCAGGATTCCTCAAAACTTGACCCCTACTCTCTTGGTCGATAAGGCTCGCCAGATAGGACCTATCGAATCATGTAAAGTTTTAAAAATCTTCTCACATTTTAGTCGTATATTCTTTATTTTAGCCATTGCCTTGCCTAACCATAACCTTCCCCACCATGATCTTACCTCACCTTGCCTTGCCTAACCATAACCTTCCCCACCATGATCTTACCTCACCTTGCCTTGCCTAACCATAACCTTCCCCACCATGATCTTACCTCACCTTGCCTTGCCTAACCATAACCTTCCCCACCATGATCTTACCTCACCTTGCCTTACCTAACCATAACCTTCCCCACCATGATCTTACCTCACCTTGCCTTGCCTAACAATAACCGTCCTCACCATTATCTTACCTCACCTTGCCTTACCTAACCATAACCTTCCCCACCATTATCTTACCTCACCTTGCCTTACGTAAGCATTAATTTACCCAACCATACATCTGATCTCACTACATGTTCTCAGCTGATAATGAAAAAAAATTAACCTGTAATTCTGTATAAAATCATTTTATTATTACGTCTATGAATTTCATACAAAGAACGTTGGGCATTTATAAAACAATGGAAAGGAATAGCTGGCCTCTAGCTCTGGTCTGTTGATAGAAGGGAATAGCTGGCCTCGATCTCCAGTCTGAGCTAAAATATCTAAAGGAAACAAGTGTCCCATAAATTTCTTAAAATTTAAATTTCAAACACATTTAGGGATTATCCCAATAACCCTACGATAACATTGGAATGGGTCACCAATAACATTGGAATGGGTCACCAATAACATTGGAATGGGTTACCAATAACATTGGAATTAGTCACCAATAACATTGGAATGGGTCACAATAATATTGGAATAAGTCACCAATAACATTGGAATGGGTCACCAATAACATTGGAATGGGTCACCAATAACATTGGAATGGGTTACCAATAATATTGGAATGAGTCACCAATAACATTGGAATGGGTAATCAAGTTTTTAAATGATGTCTGTTTATGTAACAAAATGGAATGTTGTTTATGTAAAGGTGAATTGTAAAGGTGAATTTGTTTTGATCATCGTTTCATTCACTTTAAATATTTTTATGTGGACTTCAAACACAGGATTTTCAAGTATTTTGTTTTTAAATTTTAATTAATTTGTGTATATTTTCATTAGTGAATGTGAAGTTTGATGTGGACACTTTTAAAGACTCACAGGAGGAATCACATCACAAAAATGTGGACATTTACAAGTACGTCTTGCTTGGTTCTCCATCTTTGTTTAATGGTCCATTTGATAAAATTGACAGGTAGTCTTGGACTGGTTCAAGGTAGTCTTGGACTTGTTCAAGGTAGTCTTGGACTGGTTCAAGGTAGTCTTGGACTGGTTCAGGGTAGTCATGGACTGGTTCAAGGTCGTCTTTCACATGTTCTTATTAAATAAATAGATTTGAATTAGATTGGGAATGAAAAGATATCAATCCCTATTAACCCTAAATATTCCGTGATACACCTTTTAGTTTTATTGTAATATACAGGTTCTTCTGTAGATTTCTAGGAAATTATTAACTCAAGTTATTTTGATTTAATTATGTCCATTTAATAATCAGATTAATTTTAGGTAAAATTTTACTAATTCCTATTTTTCCTTTTGGTTTTTATTAATTTAAATCAAAACTTTAGGACACATCTGTGATCACTGGCGACACTCTTAGTGTGTCGCTACACATCAGATGAATACTGTTGACCTATATTAGTTTTTATTTTATAAACTCATATCAACTTTTAACCTATATTTTTGTCTTAATTTTCTTCCAGGCCTGTGAAAAGTCTGGATCACTTATGGCTCAATTTTATTCAGAAAATGAACGGCGAGTTGGCGGTTAATGGAAGCTAGGTCACCAGATATAAAATTTACAAGTGATGTGCGTGCTGCATTGAATGTCGTGGACTTTTCTGAATTTAGTAGACTGTTCTGAATGTGATGGATTGTACTGAATGTAATGCTGTACTGAATGTAGTGCTGTAATGAATGTACTGTTGTTCTGAATTTGGACTGTACTGAATGTAGGGCTGTACTGAATGTAATGCTGTACTGAATGTGATGCTGTACTGAATGTAATGCTGTACTGAATTTGATGGACTGTACTGAATGTAGTGCTGTACTGAATGTGATGGACTGTACTGAATGTAAGGCTGTACTGAATGTGATGGAATGTACTGAATGTAGTGCTGTTCTGAATGTGATGGACTGTACTGAATGTAAGGCTGTACTGAATGTGATGGAATGTACTGAATGTAGTGCTGTTCTGAATGTGATGGACTGTACTGAATGTAGTGCTGTACTGAATGTAGTGCTGTACTGAATGTAGTGGACTGTACTGAATGTGGTGGACCTGCTGTCTTAAAGGATGTGGATGTTCTGCTATGAGTGTTTTGAATATTGTCTATTTTATGTATTGGACATGCTACATTTGATGTTATGACATGCTACATTTAATTATGTGGATATAATACATTTGATGTAGACATGCTACATTTGTTGTATGTGGACATGCTACATTCAATGTAATGGACATGCTACATTCAATGTAATGGACATGCTACATTAAGTGTGTGGTTGTCAACTCGCTACTCTCCAAACAATCTGCAATTGTACATTGGAAAGTAATCAATGTTCATCATCACTTGTGTCATTCATGTACATAGTTTCTTGCAAAGTCATTTGTTGTGTGGATTGACATCAAAACTTGAGTGAACATGATAAAAATGATGGTGTCATTTATAGTAACGGATAAATGGGATCCCATAACTTGAACAGAACGTGTAAAATTTCATTGTCATCCATACTCCTCTGGTCTTCAAGAGGTTTCTTCTGAAAAGCTTTTAATTTTAACTGAGTGTTTGAAGATTGAACTCAAGCCTTAGATCACTGGTACCTTGGCTCACTGTTACCTTGGCTCACTGGTACCTTGGCTCACTGGTACCTTGGCTCACTGGTACCTTGGCTCACTGGTACCTTGGCTCACTGGTACCTTGGCTCACTGGTACCTTGGCTCACTGGTACCTTGGCTCACTGGTACCTTGGCTCACTGGTACCTTGGCTCACTGGTACCTTGGCTCACTGGTACCTTGGCTCACTGGTACCTTGGCTCACTGGTACCTTGGCTCACTGGTACCTTGGCTCACTGGTACCTTGGCTCACTTGTACCTTGGCTCACTGGTACCTTGGCTCACTGTTACCTTGGCTCACTGGTACCTTGGCTCACTGGTACCTTGGCTCACTGGTACCTTGGCTCACTGGTACCTTGGCTCACTGGTACGGCATATTATTATGAAAAGGGACACATACATTTCTGATTGTTTAGCTCGGCACATTGCTCAACACATTCTCACATCTGCATTCATAAACTAACTCTTGTTTATCGTTTGACTGTTTGAAATGATTTAAGTAAAACAATATTATTATCATAAGTATTGAAAAAACTGCCTCAGAAGATAAAGTGACGGAAAATGTATTCGCTGTTCTCAAGCCCAGCTTATAGAGAAGACAATAATTCTTTCAATAAAAATCCAACATTTGCTGTGTAACTCTTGATGGATGCCATCCACTAAACGTGTTGAGGAGAATGTGTTATAAAATATTCAGTAATTCTTGTGTGAATTTTGTTGAAGAACATTTGATTGAATCTTCAGTGCAACATAGTTATATTTGTTTCAAAAGTAATAGTTTATTGAGATTTATAAATGACACTGAAGATCAAATTAATTTTGTTCCATTAACTATGGAAGCATGACATTTTTGAAAAATAAGTTTAAAAAAATATTTGTTCTTTTTTTAAAAAAAATTGTTGACTAAATTATGTTGAATTAATTATGTTTAATTAATTATGCTGTTTACATTAAATTCAAGGGTCATAATGGTGGGGTTTATTCTTTCAAAAGCTTTAATAATTTTTCCAATGATGAGAAACAACAACATTCTACTGCATTCGTCCCGTGTTCCTCCCATTTTATCCAAATGTTCCCAAGTAAAGATTTCATTACTAATCTGTTTTCGTTTGGGAAAACCTCATGATGCGTATTTTAAGGTCTAAATTTTTAAAGTGGTGCATTAGTAATTTGATATTGAATATAAACATTTGTAGTTTGTTATCATTAGAAGTTACTCATCAGCTGTAAGCTGTCATCAGATCTTCAGACAGACATTCAGATCATTTCTATTTAAAAGAAACGACTAAGTAACCATTTTTACATCTTAAAAAATGTCTATAAGGGAAATTACCTTAGACGGATAATATGATGGGTGAGATATCCATGGATGAGATATATTATCCACAGTAAAGAGTGTGCTAAGGTAGATTACGTAACAAAGTGACGGCCACTAATTAATACCTGCCTAACAATTATCTAGAGGAAAAATGTTCTTTCCAAAGTTAGCAAGCAAAGTAACATTGAAACATAAATAATTATTTACAATTAATAGCAGTGGCAATGTGTGAACTTCCCATGTACTAAATTTACTTGACAAAACATGCATTCAAAGTAACGCACTTTGTAAGAATCCCAAATTAGTGCTAAATTTTGTGAATTTTATTTTGCACACTGAGTTAGAGCCATATATACATACCTTGAGAATTATTATTGGTGACTGAAATTGAATAAGGGCACCCATCCACCATATTGCAAAGGTATGTGTAGAACGCCTGGATTAAAAATACTATATGAATGCTATAGATCTGAATGAATACGATTATATTTTCTTATGCTTTTTGTTTCGCATTGTGATTTTCATGTGTGATAATTTTCTTTTTACAAGTAATACACACTTTTGTGAAGTGAAATAGTTGTGTGAAGCACATGAACTTTTTTTCTGCTTTACAGCAACAGATATATTCCATGGTTGTGGCTACAGTTTTAAACCAAACCAACTGGTGTACGCATATTTGCACATATGAGTTGTTTTGTTTGTGTGTTAAACTTGCATAATTCAGTTTTTTTGAACTTTTAGGTTGTGCCACCGTCTCACCTTACCTTTTAAGGCTAAGCATTTTCTTTCATCATTTCATAATTTTTGTTTTGATCGAAACATTAAAAATATCATTTAAAGCATTCTTTATCTTTTGCTGGGAAATAAGTTTTCCAAAAATATTTACATCAACTGAAGCGCTCTGTCAGTTGTAGTTCTATTTTAACTTTTAGTAAGAAAAGAAGTCAGCTACAATATGTCAGCTGTAACACTGTTTAGCTACTGCCATCATTGAGCTGTTTAATTAGAAGTCAGCTACAATATGTCAGCTGTAGCACAGTTAAGCTACTGCCTTATAGTTTTTGCCAATGCCATAATATGATTATTATTGATATTAGCTGTAGCTATATGGGAATAATTATAATTTCATATCTTGCTAGTCTTACATGAAGTTTATTATTATAATTTCATATCTTGCTAGTCTTACATGAAGTTTATTCGACATGTTAATAGAGTGGTAAGATCAATGGGTCATAATAAAACTATGAAAAAATAAACCATGCTTAAAATAACCAACAAGAAATTATAGGATATCATGTATTTGTTTTTCATTTAAAAAATAATATCATTAATTAAGTGATTTCCTTCACAACAGTAATTACCTGGATTTCATGCTTGTATTTAAGTACCTGGACTTTACTTATGCTTGTATTTTTAATTACCTGGACATTTTTGGCCTTTATGCTTGTATTTATTAATTACCTGGACTTAATGCTTGCATTTTATAACCTTGACTTCATGCTTGTATTAAATTACCTGGACTTTATGCTTGTATTAAATTACCTGGACTTTATACTTGTAGTTGTAGGTTAAAATGGGATCATTTTTTTATTAATGTATTTAAAAGACATAATGAATTATTATAACAATTTGCACATACTGTTTTAAAAAAATAATCCCAGGTGTGTACTTAGCTCAAGATTTATTTCTGTTGATGTTTTCTGAGCAGGCAGTGATTTTGTTCATGTAATATTTATAAGAAAAAGGTTTTACCCAAGAATTTTAGTTTGTGTACATAGAACATGAATTATTTTATGGCTGAGCTGTCCACAGTGGCTATATCACATTTTATGACTTGTAACATTAACCCCACATATCCCTTTTTTTGAGCTGCCTATCCCCAACAGCCATGTGCCACAACAGACTCTCCACTATCCCATTTCAATGATGCTTTGGCACGCCCAGTGCGTAAGTTCAGTATCATCATCGTCAGCTACTTCTGTTTTATTCTGCAGGATTTAGTCTGATCTTTATTCAAGCCGTGCCTGAGACTCGATCAGATTGACTATTAAAAATAAAACTGGCAAGTAAGCATTCAATTGAAAGTTTCGTCATTATTTGACAGATTGCTCAAATTGTGTGGGGCTTATTTTGATTTAAAAATTAATTTTGTCATTGAAGTTGTTAATGTCTTGAGAATAAAAGTTGAATCGGGTAGTACCAATTTTCTTTTTTTTTTTTTCAGTGAAAAGAAATCTTAGTTTTTAATATGAAAGCTTATCATACAAATTACCTCAAATTGCCACGTAATGTTCACGGAAAGTTTTTTGTAAATACATGGCTGTGTACGACCAAGAGCTTCTTATGTTTTATATCATGTAAATATGATATGGCTATGACCAAAAGCTTCTTATATTGTTGCTGTACTCTTGTATGGTATTAATTCTTTCACACCTTTTTTGCTCTTTCTGAAACATATGCTAAGACTAAATTATGACTTGTATTTTCATTAAAAAGTTAACATCGAAATGAGATGATGACAATAACACTGTCTTGTCAAGATGTTTGGACTCTTTGAAATGTGTTTGTTTTGTCATCTCTTACATACTGCCATCGTGTCCTCACTGACAGGCATCATGCTATTCTATTCATCATGTTGATCTTCATGTACTCTTTAAATGTTCCTTTACATTCTGTGATGTAATAAATCTAATTGTGGAAGGTAGAATATTTTTGTCCTTGTTCAAGTCTGTGATGTTTGTGGCCAGTGTTTTATCTCAGGGAGCTGGTCTGTGGTAAGCACAGCCTATAACAGTAATTTTTTTGTGTGTGGTGGCTGGGAGACAGTTGGCTGTGTATGTGCTTTAGGGAGCTGGTCTGTGGTGAGCACAGCCAGTAACAATTTTTTTGTGTGTGTTGGCTGGGAGACAGGTGGCTGTGTATGTGCTTTAAGAAAATATTGAGGCCATGCCATACACTGAGCCAGATAAATTGTATAAATGTATATGGTCATAGAAAAAAAACTAACTTTATTGTTATGTCTTCCACAAAATATTAAACTTGTTGATAAAGGTCCAGAACTAACAGTGTACTAACAGTCCATACATCAGAAGGATTATCATATTCATCAAAATAATTTGTTTTAAAACAAGCAAAATATTATTATAAGAGGCAGAAATTCATTCAAATGTCTGTACACACACACACACAAATGTCTGTACACACACACTAACAAATGTCTGTAAACACACATACAAATGCTTAACTAAAGGCTCAAGTTTTGAAACCATCTTTTAATAAAATCTTTAGAACCCACAATGGTTTGACAAACAATATGTACATGTATAAATATAAAAAATATAAAGAATACATTAAAAATTTAATGTACATCAGCCATCAACAATGAATATAATTGCATCAAGATTGGAATCAGCCACCATCCAAAGTCTTCATGTTTTAGAAATATAATTAGACGTTCATTTCAGTTACATATATGATTTTTTTTCTCACCCCAAAATAACATTTCTAAACCCCCAAAATTACATATTTTCAAACATTGAAGAATGGGTGGCCCAGGAATCATGGATTCCGTTCTCAGATGAAAATTAAAAAAAAAAACTATATTTCCCCAATGTTTTATAGCATTTTTTTTAGAGCTATGTCTCCCGATCCAATGTCCCAGCCTCAAAAACTAGTTCTCCCGATCCAGTGTCCCAGCCTCAAAAACTAGTTCTCCTGATCCTGTGTCCCAGCCTCAAAAACTAGTTCTCCTGATCCAGTGTCCCAGCCTCAAAAACTAGTTCTCCTGATCCTGTGTCCCAGCCTCAAAAACTAGTTCTCCTGATCCAGTGCCCCAGCCTCAAAAACTAGTTCTCCTGATCCAGTGCCCCAGCCTCAAAAACTAGTTCTCCTGATCCAGTGTCCCAGCCTCAAAAACTAGTTCTCCTGATCCTGTGTCCCAGCCTCAAAAACTAGTTCTCCTGATCCAGTGCCCCAGCCTCAAAAACTAGTTCTCCTGATCCAGTGCCCCAGCCTCAAAAACTAGTTCTCCTGATCCAGTGTCCCAGCCTCAAAAACTAGTTCTCCTGATCCAGTGCCCCAGCCTCAAAAACTAGTTCTCCTGATCCAGTGTCCCAGCCTCAAAAACTAGTTCTCCTGATCCAGTGTCCCAGCCTCAAAAACTAGTTCTCCTGATCCAGTGTCCCAGCCTCAAAAACTAGTTCTGATACAAGGTTACAACCTCTGGGGTATTTGTTACATTTAACACCTGACAAATTTTTAGTAAAGGCTCATCATCGGGTTTACTGGATTCACTCCTAACATTCATTATTTTATTGTTAGAAAAGGAATTTAACTTGAATGTACAGAAGGGCTAATCAACTATGCTTTATGCTCTACTCGACTATGCTTTATGCTCTACTCAACTATGCTTTATGCTCCCAAGGAGCCCGAGGTTCTTTTTCTTAAAGAAATAGGGAATTTATTATTTTTATAAAATATATTCAAATTATGAAAACCATTAAAAAAATCTGTGCAAATTACGTCAGCAACATTCATACAAATCATATCAACAACATCCTTACAACTGTGGTCGGCCAGATTTTCATAAATATATATTAACTCTGGTATCTTAGCCTTAATGACTTCAACAACATGCACCCACACTTTAACCCAAGACGCACTGTCAGCAGTTTGTCACACTGTTTGAGTTGTCAAGGCTCCAAGCTTATTTCAAACAATAACATTTTCATGATAGGTCAAAGGTCATAATAATGTAAAAATTTTAAAAGGTCACGATGAGAAAACTGCATATACCTGTTCACAAATAAAAAATAAAAAAAAATTAATCAAATTATTTTGGTAAAGCGTTTAAACTGAAAAATATTTCCACAGTCTGCAGAGCTACTGGTAAAAAGGCAGTGACAAACAATTTTTGTAGATGTGTTTTACAGAGGTCCTTATTTAGTGACGCTACTCCAAAAACTGTCAAATAAATCATTTCTATTTAGTGACGCTGCTCCATAAAACTGTCAAATAAATCATTTCTATTTAGTGACGCTACTCCATAAAACTGTTAAATAAATCATTTCCGTCACACATTTCAAATAGCTGTACAATAATTTAACATCCATCCAAACTTGAGCAGTAGATTCTCTGTAATGTCCTCAAGCTAACTGAAATGGTAAGCAAACAAACTGACAAACATACACACAAAGACCTGATTTCATCGGCTTTAGAATCATATTCACAAAATTTAAATATGTTATGAAAAACTTGAGACTCAACAAGTCCAGGACAGATATCCTGTTATTATATACATTACACATAGACCCCATCATGTTAGTATATACATTACACATGTTAGTAATCAGTTTTGATATGATTTAGTTGTTGTACACCCAGTAATAAACATCCCTCACAAATCACCTTAATATGACAAGCGAAAGAGCTACAATTTATTAACAAATGAAATGACCAAAATTAAAATGACTTTTTCATTGCCAATGCTTTCATATAATATTGTGTATATACTAGCTATAGCCCGGCAAACAATGGTGACCATACATAAAGCATGAACTTCCCGTCTACTAAAGTTACTTGACAAAACATGCATTTAGGTAACACACTTTATAAGATTCCCAGTTAATATCCCCCCCACCCCAGTTTACACCACCACCCCTGAACTATATTATTACTCTAATGTCCCACCCCCTATTACACCGGAGATTTCTTACACCAACTATTTCCGTAAAGGAAAATGTTCCACACCAAATGCATTTGCTGTATACTTAAGAATGGCATTGAGCACACTATCACTTACTATCAGCAATTTTACATATGTAAGCAAGGGTATAGGGGGCAATGGGTAGAGGTAGTACCTTTCGATGTTTGTCATGCTGCACCCCCCGGTGGACAGCATCACTGGTCCTCATCCATCCTCTACATCTCTGACATGTGGCTCCAAGCGCCATACCCTGGAAAACTGCCTCAGCTGGCGGACTAAACCATGTGAGGGGGGTGGAGTTAACATGACACCACTGGGCGTAAAACCTCCCTGATGCAGGTTACTGGCCAGGGCGCAAGAGTTCCGAGACGAACTTGAACGGCCACGTGTTCGTGACCAAGGCGAGCCACCTAGTTGGAGGTCATCGACTGTGGTTAGGCATGGAGAGGGACGGGCGCCGCCATGCGACAACTGCCCTAGTTACGCTACATGTACATGATAATTTTGTGGCGCCCCAACGGTCCAACGACTAAGGGACATGATGATGATGAAGCATAAGTGACATTTTTACATAGAGAGAGTTCTGTATTTTGATGGTCATCTCATACTTATTCATATAGAAATTTCAATTACTTCCATTAACATGGATTTTTTTGGGTAAACTTTAGAAGATATTTCTTCTTACATGCACATTTCTTTAATTCCAGTGGATGTCCCTTTCATTCACATGGCAATTTTATTGATGGACCAGGAAATTTCTTTCTATGACAAAAACAAATTCTTTAACTAACTTTGATTTAGACACAACAAGTAAAGCAGTGAACTAAACGGCTTGCTAAGATCTGTATTAACCCTTCCAGTACCCAGCGCGTCTTTTTGCAGTGACCTACTTTTTTCCGTACGGCCCAAGCGCGTCTTTTTTCACCAGCCGATTTTTTCCCTGCGGCCCAAGCGCGTCTATTTGCCACATAGAGGTTTATCCAATATAAACACAAAAAACGAGGCTATAACCTTTCACCTTAGTCTCGGGCAGAATGCTTATTCGTTAGGGGAATAGTTAAATTTTATTTTGTTTTTTAAATTATGAAAATCTACCAATTACTGAATTACTGTGTGGATCTGAATTTAGTTGTTTCCATGGCGCTACCTATCGCTATTGATGACGACTTACGACCACTTAAAGGGTATCTAATATAAACACAAAAAAAAGGATAAAACCTTTCACCATAGTTTCGGGAAGAATATTATTCGCTAGGGGAATAGTCGAATTTTATTTTGCCTGTTAAATTATGAAAATCAACCGATTATGAATTTTTTTGTGCTGATCTGTAAACTATCAAATTTTGGCTCATTTCAAAATAATGTCTGGGCCGCAGGGAATAGATATCAAAATAATAACCGGTACTGAGAGGCTATTGGAGCAAAAAGTAGGTCGGTACCAGAAGGGTTAATTGTTTGAAGAATCTTCTCCCAGTTTTTTTAAAATAGTGACAAAAACCACATTAAAAATGACCAAGATTTTATGGTTCAGGTCAGAATGACAACAATAATGGAATGGCCAGCCAACAACAGGAATGCTGAATGATCAAGATAACAAACATGATTTATGGAATTACTAAGACATTTTGAATGATGGAAATAACTAAAGCATTTAAAATGATGGAAATACTAAGACATCTTAAATGAAACAACAACATTCAAAGAGATTTGATTTAATTTATAATAAAACTCAACAGTTGGTTAAATGATGATAAGAAGATGCACCTTAAACTTTCTGTTGTGATAAGACACAGTAGATGATCACAAAATTCTCTACAAAATAAGAAAATGGCTGAATGCATCCACATATTCCCACTGGTTTATTTAGTGTCAAAGGTCATAACCCTCAATTTAGTTGCACGGGTCAAGGTTTATGACCTGCCATTTATTTGCTCAGTCCATGATTAACAATTGTAAAGATTCTCTTGGCCAGGTGATTGAAGAGTCAGACATTATTTTTATCAAATATAAATTAATAAAATGAGATACTTCACTTCACTTGTCATTCCTTTCATTTACTTGTGGGATGTCGATGATGATCACAGTGGCCTCACTTCCTCCACCACATGGAGCTCTCATGAGATATATCTTTGAATCAAATTCAAGCAACCTTGACATTGTTCTAGCCATGGGAGGACACTCTGACCACGTTGAAATATTTCTAGTCAAGACCTGACACCCTCCGGATATTGGAAAAGTATTTATCAGAGGCCCGCCATCTTTGAGAATATAATTATAACCCCCCTCCCCCCCGCCATTGGACAGAGCCTACGTTAGACCAGACCACCTATGAAGATATGCTCCCCAACCCCCAGCCTGGCCAGCCTGCTGCATCGCCTGCTCATCACCTAAAAATAAAAAGTTGTTTCTTAAAAATGCAGTGTATCAACTCTACATGTAACACATATACCTGGATTTATCATTGGATTCATTCATTCATTGGATTTATTCATTGGATTCATTCATTGGATTTATTTATTGGATTCATTCATTGGATTTATCATTGCATTCATTCACTGGATTCATTCATTGGATTTATCACTGGATTCATTCATGGGATTCATTCATTGAATTTATCATTGGATTCATTCACTGGATTCATTCACTGAATTCATTCACTGGATTCATTTATTGGATTCATTCATTGGATTCATTCATTGGATTCATTCACTGGATTTATCATTGGATTCATTCACTGGATTTATCATTGGATCCATTCATTGGATTCATTCACTGGATTCATTCACTGGATTTATCATTGGATTCATTCATTGGATTCATTCATTGGATTTATCCTTGGATTCATTTGTTGGATTTATCATTGGATTCATTCACTGGATTTATCATTGGATTCATTCATTGGATTTATTCATTAGATTCATTCACTGGATTTATCATTGGATTTATTCATTGGATTTATTCATTAGATTCATTCACTGGATTTATCATTGGATTCATTCACTGGATTTATCATTGGATTCATTCATTGGATTCATTCACTGGATTTATCATTGGATCCATTCATTGGATTCATTCACTGGATTCATTCACTGGATTTATCATTGGATTCATTCATTGGATTCATTCATTGGATTTATCATTGGATTCATTCGTTTGATTTATCATTGGATTCATTCACTTGATTTATCATTGGATTCATTCATTTGATTTATTCATTAGATTCATTCACTGGATTTATCATTGGATTCATTCACTGGATTTATCATTGGATTCATTCATTGGATTTATTCATTAGATTCATTCACTGGATTTATCATTGGATTCATTCACTGGATTTATCATAGGATTCATTCATTGGATTTATTCATTAGATTCATTCACTGGATTTATCATTGGATTCATTCACTGGATTTATCATTGGATTCATTCATTGGATCTATTCATTAGATTCATTCACTGGATTTATCATTGGATTCATTCCCTGGATTTATCATTGGATTTATTCATTGGATTTATTCATTAGATTCATTCACTAGATTTATCATTGGATTCATTCACTGGATTTATCATTGGATTCATTCATTGGATTCATTCACTGGATTTATCATTGGATTCATTCATTGGATTCATTCCTTGGATTTATCATTGAATTTATTTGATTTAAGTGTGTGTCAGGAAATACTGAATTCATTCTCAGGCAAAAAAATAAAGGACATAATGAATGCATTCTCATGCAGAGAACTAAGTCTACAATGGCACATGTTACAGCTGCAGCCTACACACTTAACAATTCAGTTCAATGTTAAAATTCATTGATCTAATTTTTAATGTCATTTTAAAATCAATGATTTTTATATAGTTATTGTCTCTATAGTTATGATCTCTGTAGTTATTGTCTCTATAGTTATGATCTCTGTAGTTATGATCTCTGTAGTTATGATCTCTGTAGTTATGATCTCTGTAGTTATGATCTCTGTAGTTATGATCTCTGTAGTTATGATCTCTGTAGTTATGATCTCTGTAGTTATTGTCTCTATAGTTATGATCTCTGTAGTTATGATCTCTGTAGTTATTGTCTCTGTAGTTATGATCTCTGTAGTTATGATCTCTGTAGTTATGATCTCTGTAGTTATGATCTCTGTAGTTATGATCTCTGTAGTTATGATCTCTGTAGTTATGATCTCTGTAGTTATGATCTCTGTAGTTATGATCTCTGTAGTTATGATCTCTGTAGTTATGATCTCTATAGTTATGATCTCTGTAGTTATTGTCTCTATAGTTATGATCTCTGTAGTTATGATCTCTGTAGTTATGATCTCTGTAGTTATTGTCTCTATAGTTATTGTCTCTATAGTT
This sequence comes from Omphiscola glabra, assembly GCA_964017045.1. NCBI lineage: Eukaryota > Metazoa > Mollusca > Gastropoda > Lymnaeidae > Omphiscola > Omphiscola glabra. Next base: position 3,942,327 of record OZ024809.1, on the reverse strand, counting down.
ATGATCTCTGTAGTTATGATCTCTGTAGTTATTGTCTCTATAGTTATGATCTCTGTAGTTATGATCTCTGTAGTTATTGTCTCTATAGTTATTGTCTCTATAGTTATGATCTCTGTAGTTATTGTCTCTATAGTTATGATCTCTATAGTTATGATCTCTGTAGTTATTGTCTCTATAGTTATGATCTCTGTAGTTATGATCTCTGTAGTTATGATCTCTGTAGTTATGATCTCTGTAGTTATGATCTCTGTAGTTATGATCTCTGTAGTTATGATCTCTGTAGTTATGATCTCTGTAGTTATGATCTCTGTAGTTATGATCTCTGTAGTTATGATCTCTGTAGTTATTGTCTCTATAGTTATGATCTCTGTAGTTATGATCTCTGTAGTTATGATCTCTGTAGTTATGATCTCTGTAGTTATGATCTCTGTAGTTATGATCTCTGTAGTTATGATCTCTGTAGTTATGATCTCTATAGTTATGATCTCTGTAGTTATTGTCTCTATAGTTATGATCTCTATAGTTATGATCTCTGTAGTTATGATCTCTGTAGTTATTGTCTCTATAGTTATTGTCTCTATAGTTATGATCTCTGTAGTTATGATCTCTGTAGTTATTGTCTCTATAGTTATTGTCTCTATAGTTATGATCTCTGTAGTTATTGTCTCTATAGTTATGATCTCTATAGTTATGATCTCTGTAGTTATGATCTCTGTAGTTATTGTCTCTATAGTTATTGTCTCTATAGTTATGATCTCTGTAGTTATTGTCTCTATAGTTATGATCTCTGTAGTTATTGTCTCTATAGTTATGATCTCTGTAGTTATGATCTCTGTAGTTATTGTCTCTATAGTTATGATCTCTGTAGTTATTGTCTCTATAGTTATGATCTCTGTAGTTATTGTCTCTATAGTTATGATCTCTGTAGTTATGATCTCTGTAGTTATGATCTCTGTAGTTATGATCTCTGTAGTTATGATCTCTGTAGTTATGATCTCTGTAGTTATGATCTCTGTAGTTATGATCTCTGTAGTTATTGTCTCTATAGTTATGATCTCTGTAGTTATTGTCTCTATAGTTATGATCTCTGTAGTTATTGTCTCTATAGTTATGATCTCTGTAGTTATGATCTCTGTAGTTATGATCTCTGTAGTTATTGTCTCTATAGTTATGATCTCTATAGTTATTGTCTCTATAGTTATGACCTCTGTAGTTATGATCTCTGTAGTTATTGTCTCTATAGTTATGATCTCTGTAGTTATTGTCTCTATAGTTATGATCTCTGTAGTTATTGTCTCTGTAGTTATGATCTCTGTAGTTATTGTCTCTATAGTTATGATCTCTGTAGTTATTGTCTCTATAGTTATGATCTCTGTAGTTATTGTCTCTATAGTTATGATCTCTGTAGTTATGATCTCTGTAGTTATGATCTCTGTAGTTATGATCTCTGTAGTTATGATCTCTGTAGTTATGATCTCTGTAGTTATGATCTCTGTAGTTATGATCTCTGTAGTTATGATCTCTGTAGTTATGATCTCTGTAGTTATGATCTCTGTAGTTATGATCTCTGTAGTTATGATCTCTGTAGTTATGATCTCTTACCATGAATTTTTAAAAAACATATACTGTACAAATGACGGCAAAAACTTGGAATACATTTATACAGCACACCTGTACTTGTGATCAATGCCAGGCAACTAAGACCCACCTTGTGCTACTGCTGTGATTCTGGCTTTCTCCTCAGGACTGAGTTTGAGCATGGTCACCAAGACTGGTATCAGCTGTTGTCTCTGCTCTCCCACTTTAGGACATACAAACTGTCAAAGGGACAAAAATAACACATTCTTATAGTGATGGTTATTTATCGCATTTGGAAAATTCTTTGATTAAGGTTAAGCCACAAGATCCGACCTCACCTGTAAAAATATTTGGAGGGGTGGAGCACAAGCATCTACCTCACCTGTAAAAATATGTTCTTGAGGTACTCCATGTTCTGTGTCTCCCTCTCTCTCTCCATATTCCTCTCCAGACGCCTGATCTCCTCCTTCAGTAGACGAGCTTGTTCTGTTAGTCTGGACACAGACTCCTCACTTTCACTCAACAGCTGCAAACATAAGGCTTTGACTTCAACACATAAGACTTTGACTGTAAAACAGAAGACTTTGTAAAAACAAGATTTTGATTGTAAACACAAGAATTTGGCTTAAATCACAAAAGTCTGAATAGTTGTGTCATTAATGCTTGGGCTAAGGCTTTCAAGGTATTCAACATGATGATATGTTGGGTCTAATGTTGCATTCAACAACAGGCCCAATATGGATTCTGGGACCTTGAACACCAACTACACAATCTACAGCAGGCGTTGGCAAACTGGGGTCAATTACTCCAAATGGGGTCAATTACTCCAAATGGGGTCAATTACTCCAAATGGGGTCAATTACTCCAAATGGGGTCAATTACTCCAAATGGGGTCAATTACTCCAAATGGGGTCAATTACTCCAAATGGGGTCAATTACTCCAAATGGGGTCAATTACTCCAGATGGGGTCAATTACTCCAAATGGGGTCAATTACTCCAAATGGGATCAATTACTCCAAATGGGGTCAATTACTCCAAATGGGATCAGTTACTCCAGATGGGGGTCAATTACTCCAAATGGGGATCAATTACTCCAAATGGGGTCAATTACTCCAAATGGGGTCAGTTACTCCAGATGGGGGTGAATTACTCCAAATGGGGTAAAAACGAAAAGCTAGGGGGTAATGAGGGATTGATAACATAGATAAAATTATATATAAAACAAGCTTGTTCCTCGTTACAACACAAATGGCTTGTCCTCGTCAACACGGATCTGGCAGTGTAATGAAGAAACACACTCAACGTGTTGCCGCCACTAGTGACGGCATCTCTGTAACACACTCAACAAGTTGCTGTCACTAGGGACGGCATCTCTGTAACACACTCAACGTGTTGCTGTCACTAGTGACGTCATCTCTGTGTTCAAGAATGATTACCTCTGTTAAATGATCAATCTTCTTTTGTGAAGCAACAAGATTAGATTTTAATGTGTCCTCATCAATGTTAGGAGTTGGTGACTTGATGCCTGATTGGTACAAAAAATATACTGTTTTAAATTACATTTTTTCAAATCAACCATTCCATTCTTAAATTTCAGTCAACCATTCTATGTTCAAATCAACTATTCCATTCTTAAATTTGCAATCAACCATTTCTATGTTCAAATCAAACATTCCATTCTTAAATTTCAGTCAACCATTCTATGTTCAAATCAACCATTCCATTCTTAAATTTCAGTCAACCATTCTATGTTCAAATCAACTATTCCATTCTTAAATTTGCAATCAACCATTTCTATTTTCAAATCAACCATTCCATTCTTAAATTTCAGTCAACCATTCTATGTTCAAATCAACTATTCCATTCTTAAATTTTCAATCAACCATTTCTATGTTCAAATCAAACATTCCATTCTTAAATTTCAGTCAACCATTCTATGTTCAAATCAACCATTCCATTCTTAAATTTCAGTCAACCATTCTATGTTCAAATCAACCATTCCATTCTTAAATCAATCATTAATTTCCCAAGTCCCTGGTTGACAGTGAGAATCGTAGGCAAAGAAACTGATTTAACAACCAGGTAGAGAGAGGGAATCCAACAAGACCACCAACTCCTACCTGGCAAGTCACTCAGTGGTGTGGAGATCAGCTGTTCAAAGGTGAAGGTCGGCACCTGATGACTGGACTTGGCAGCCTGGGCGTAGGAAGGGAAAAAAAATATCTAGAAATTAAATGTCAACAGCGGTTCCCAAAAACTGTTCCATGGGCACATTTTGGAAAACAACATCTTATTAAAAGCTAATGTATAGCTTCTAACACATACAAAAACTGTTTATATTTAAGTTAAACTTACTTTGACATTCATAAATTTGAACATTTGAATTTCATATTTTCTATTTCTGTAATGCTAGTGTTTATCAGTATGAATGCATTATTTGACATGACAGAAGTGTTTATCAGTATGAATGCATTATTTGACATGACATAAGTGTTTATCTAATGTGTATTAAATTATCTAACTGTCCCTAACAATAAAACAAAGTCTTTACCTTGAGGGGCTCCTGATCCACAACTTCAGAACCCTGTGAGACAATCAAGTTCTATAATTAGATCAATGTTAGAGCCTAAAACAACAATCTAAAAATTGACTTTTTTTATTTCATTCAAAATGCAAATTCATGATTCTTTTTCTTCCAAGTTTGCAGGCTGATAAGGAGAACTCTGACTTCTGTCTCATTTATTGCCACTTCCCCACTTCAGCAACGTCTATATTTGACATCAGTATGGTTCAGTACATCTGACTTTAGTATGATATTGGTTAACCAAATCCACCCTCCAACCAAGTCTGCAACCCCCTCTCTCAAACCACGTAACAAACGCAGTCTCAAACCACATAACAAACACAATCTCAAACCACATAACAAATGCACTCTCAAACCACGTAACAAACGCACTCTCAAACCACAAAACAAACGCACTCTCAAACCACATAACAAATGCTCTCTCAAACCACGTAACAAACGCACTCTCAAACCACAAAACAAACGCACTCTCAACCCACGTAACAAACGCACTCTCAACCCACGTAACAAACGCACTCTCAACCCACATAACAAACGCACTCTCAAACCACAGAACAAACGCACTCTCAACCCACATAACAAACGCACTCTCAAACCACATAACAAACACTCTCTCAAACCACATAACAAACACTCTCAACCCACATAACAAACGCACTCTCAAACCACATAACAAACGCACTCTCAACCCACGTAACAAACGCACTCTCAACCCACATAACAAATGCACTCTCAACCCACGTAACAAACACACTCTCAACCCACGTAACAAACGCACTCTCAACCCACGTAACAAACGCACTCTCAACCCACATAACAAACGCACTCTCAACCCACGTAACAAACACACTCTCAACCCACATAACAAACGCACTCTAAAACCACATAACAAACGCACTCTCAAACCACAGAACAAACGCACTCTCAAACCACATAACAAACGCACTCTCAACCCACATAACAAATGCACTCTCAACCCACATAACAAACGCACTCTCAACCCACATAAAAAACACACTCTCAAACCACACAACAAACGCACTCTCAAACCACATAACAAATGCACTCTCAACCCACATAACAAATGCACTCTCAAACCACGTAACAAACGCACTCTCAACCCACATAACAAACGCACTCTCAACCCACATAACAAACGCACTCTCAAACCACGTAAACAAAACCCCCCACTATCCATGTAAAAAAATAAAAACAACCCACCTACCCCCACCCCCCATTTCTCCTCACGGCTTTCATCAACTTCAACACAAACCCACATGAAACCTACCTCCCCCTCCTGCCTCTCCTCCGCCCATTTCTCCTCACGGCTTTCATCAACTTCAACACAAACCCACATGAAACCTACCTCCTCCTCCTGCCTCTCCTCCACCCAGTTCTCCTCACGGCTTTCATCAACTTCAACACAAACCCACATGAAACCTACCTCCCCCTCCTGCCTCTCCTCCACCCATTTCTCCTCACGGCTTTCATCAACTTCAACACAAACCCACATGAAACCTACCTCCCCCTCCTGCCTCTCCTCCACCCATTTCTCCTCACGGCTTTCATCAACTTCAACAGAAACCCACATGAAACCTACCTCCCCCTCCTGCCTCTCCTCCACCCATTTCTCCTCACGTCTTTCATCAACTTCAACACAAACCCACATGAAACCTACCTCCCCCTCCTGCCTCTCCTCCACCCATTTCTCCTCACGTCTTTCATCAACTTCAACACAAACCCACATGAAACCTACCTCCCCCTCCAGCCTCTCCTCCGCCCATTTCTCCTCACGGCTTTCATTAAATTCAACACAAACCCACATGAAACCTACCTCCCCCTTCTGCCTCTCCTCCACCCATTTCTCCTCACGGCTTTCATCAACTTCAACACAAACCCACATGAAACCTACCTCCCCCTTCTGCCTCTCCTCCACCCATTTCTCCTCACGGCTTTCATCAACTTCAACACAAACCCACATGAAACCTACCTCCCCCTCCTGCCTCTCCTCCACCCATTTCTCCTCACGGCTTTCATCAACTTCAACACAAACCCACATGAAACCTACCTCCCCCTCCTGCCTCTCCTCCACGGGGTGTGCAGAGATTGGATAAAACTCGTGTGGAGATGTGTGATCTGCGGCCGACTCATCCCTCCCCCGCAACCTTTGAAGGGCTTGAATTTCTCTCTGCAGTCGGATGTTATCCATCTCAGAGGAATCCAGCTGCTTCTGTATCAGGTCATTGGCGTCTGCCTGGTCCTCTTTCAGTTTGATGATTTGTTCCTGGTGATAGAAAGTAGGTCATATAACCAACAGTACTCAAATGTGACACTACAGGCTTAGAAACTAAAGGAGGTCAAAGGTCAGTGCCATCTGCCAGGGCCACCTTTAGTTTGAGGAATTGTTCCTGATGACAGACGCTGTTCCCACATTAACTACTCAAATATTATACAAGAAACTTATAAGCTCCATGGTGTCAAAGGTCAGCTCCATAGTGTCAAAGGTCACCCCAATGTTTTCTTTGTTACTCATCTAACTAGATTAAAAGTTGCTATTATGTTGGAAGTAAATTTGCAGTGTTAATTCTGAAGACCAAAGCACAACTGATGCCAAGGCTTGGAGAAACAACAAGTCCAATGTACACAGTATATGTACACAATGTACATATGACAGTGTCACCGAACATGAGAAGTCATTAATACCAGGAGATCCCTGTGTTTGTTGCACCGAGAGCATTTGAAGGGTTCAAACCCCCTCTCCCCTTGCCGAGACGTTAACACGGGTAAGTATCTACCTTGTATTTTTGTGCCTGGAAAGATTTCTGAGTCTCTAGGCTGGCAATCTTCTCATGTAGTTCTGCTATCGAGTTGGCCTTCTCTTTGTTGACTTCCTCCAACCTAAGAGAATTTCAATGACATTTGGTCAGTGTCAAGGGTATGAGAATCACTGTTGTTAGTATGAACATTGTTCGCCTTTGCGAGTTGTGTCATGGGTGTTATTATTGTGTCATGGGTGTTATTATTGTGTCATGGGTGTTATTATTGTGTCTGACAATAATATAATAATGAACAAGTGTGTGGATGCAAGGCGTGAGACGGAGTGTGTGGAAGAGAGAGTTAATTAATGACATAGTTATGAGATGCTTATGAGTGATAGCTCCTGTGTTTTGGATAGACTGTGTAGTTATGAGGTGATACAGTAACCAGGTGATAGACTGTGTAGTTATAAGGTAATACAGTAACCAGGTGATAGACTGTGTAGTTATAAGGTGATACAGTAACCAGGAGATAGACTGTGTAGTTATAAGGTGAGACAGTAACCAGGTGTTAGACTGTGTAGTTATAAGGTGATACAGTAACCAGGTGAATCTGAGTGACAGGTATACTCCAAAAAGTAGAACCCTAGTCATCCATAAAGTAACTGTGCTCATATATTCTGAGTGCCTGGGTATTCATTGATAGACAGTGCTGCAGAGCACCATCGACAAACGTTGCCAGAAAATACTCATTGATGCTCGACTAGAGTGACAGAGCATTTTGACAGTCAGAGCAGCATCTCTCTCCTTTTATTGTGAAAAATGTCAAAACATTCTTTTCAAAGAAACGTTTCCTTTAAACAATGCCAAGTTATACATTATCTCTGATTTTATCATTCCTTTTCATCAAACTATTTTGCTCCAACAATTCTGTGATGAGCAACAAACTGATCTATCTTTATCGCAGATATGTAGTCAACATGCAAGGCAGAGATGTCTTCTTAAAATGCTTTCAAAAAAGCTCTGCACCTTACGAACCATAACAATGAGCAGGAATGACAATTACAACAAACATTCCAAAAATTGGGATCAACATTCCTACTAAACAAAAAACATTTGAGGAATTGCAGCAAATATTCCAACAATTGTGATACCACAATTACAACAGACATACCATCAGCAAACCTCTCAACAACAAACATTTCAACAACTCACCTCTGTTTAAAATAATTTTCCTTCTCCTCCATGTCGCTGACCAGTTTTGTGTGTCTCTGTGCCAGACGGTCGTGTTCTTCTTGAAGCAGTTCAGCATCCTTCCTGGCATTTTGTAGCTTGTCACTGTCAAGAAATAGTTCCATTTTAGTTTTAAACTACAGGTAACAATTTAAGTAAAGGTAAAAACTTACATACAGGTAAAAATTTAAGTACAGGTAACAACCTAAGTACAGGTAACAACTTAACTACAGGTAACAATTTACATACAGGTAACAACTTATGTACAAGTAACAACTTACTTACAGGTAACAACTTAAGTACAGGTAACAACTTAAGTACAGGTAACAACTTAAGTACAGGTAACAACTTACTTACAGGTAACAACTTAAGTACAGGTAACAACTTAAGTACAGGTAACAACTTAAGTACAGGTAACAACTAAAGTTCAGGTAACAACTTAAGGAAAAAAAGTTGATAAAAATAAAAAACAACAAAGCTTAGAAAATGTCAAATAATAATTTTTTTTGAATCCCTCCCTCTTCATCGGACAACGTTGTGCGTAACTTCCGTAATTGTTTTCACTTCCTTCAGTTGCTTATGTGGCTGATCCTTTGGTGGCATTGTTAACTGCACTTCTCGGAGGAGGAATTTTTCTGCTGATTTTCTTTGGCCCCCTTTATTACTTTGTTTGCAACAAGTGCTTCAGTTGGTGCTTTCACTGCCTGTTGGATACCCATATTCACTGCTGTTGGCCGGCCGGAGCCATTTTGTAAAATGTCACTCTGATTTCCCAAGCAACTTTAAGTGATGCCCCGGTGCACATTCGACTTTAAGTGATGCCCTGGTGCACATTCGACTTTAAGTGATGCCCGGGTGCACATTTGACTTTAAGTGATGCCCTGGTGCACATTCGACTTTAAGTGATGCCCTGGTGTACAAACAGCTTTAAGTGATGCCCCGGTGCACATTCGACTTTAAGTGATGCCCTGGTGTACAAACAGCTTTAAGCAGCACCAGGCAAGCCATAAAACTATGTGGCATTTAAGAACAATTAAAAACACAATTAATGAATTAAATCTGATTTTCAACAAAAAAAAACTGAAATGAATGTTGTACTCACTGGGTCTCCTGTAGTTTAGTCTTGAGTTGATCAATGGCGTTGTCATATCTTTCCCTGGACAAGTTCAAACATCAACATTTCTAAGTTGATTCAAAACTATTTTAACCCACTTGAGACGGTTGGGTGTTATGTTGAAAGAGACAAAAGGCCAATCTATTGGCCCAGTAATAAAAGCCTTTGAAATGACAGCCTGTTCTCTGTATACAGTTCTTCACATTGAATCTCATTCAAACATGGGTCAGGACTTATTCAGGCTGCCACAATCATTCAGGCTGCCACAATCATTCAGGCTGCCACAATAATTCAGGCTGCCACAATCATTCAGGCCGTCACAATCATTCAGGCTGCCACAATCTTTCAGGCTGCCACAATCATTCAGGCCATCACAATCATTCAGGCTGCCACAATCATTCAGGCCATCACAATCATTCAGGCTGCCACAATCATTCAGGCTGCCACAATCTTTCAGGCTGCCACAATCATTCAGGCCATCACAATCATTCAGGCTGCCACAATCATTCAGGCCGTCACAATCATTCAGGCTGCCACAATCATTCAGGCTGCCACAATCATTCAGGCCATCACAATCATTCAGGCTGCCACAATCATTCAGGCTGCCACAATCTTTCAGGCTGCCACAATCATTCAGGCTGCCACAATCATTCAGGCCGCCACAATCATAAAATTTAGCAAAATTCTGCCAATTTTATTTTAAGTGTAAAAAAATAATGTGCATGCATAATTTATGCAAATCAGAATATTGCATTAGCATAAATGTTGAGATTTCAGTGGGACTCACAAGAGACCGTATTAGTTGATTCGATTCTCTACAATGTCTAACACATAAATTACTGTCTAAAACATTACATTATTGTCTAACACATGAAAGTAGTGTCTAACACATTACATTATTGTCTAACACATGAAAGTAGTGTCTAACATATTACATTAGTGTGTTTTGGGTTCCTGAGATTTAAAAAGTTAAGCATTTTCCATCATTACCCATTGTGCTAGAATTTTACACAAAAAGTTACCTCTCATGCTTGTCAATGTCTGCAACTGCATCAGAGGAACTCTTTGATTTCTGTTGTCTTAAAACACTGTGAGCACGCACCTGTGAGAATGAGAGTTAGAGAAAACAAATTTTAATATTTCATACCATAAGAATTCTTTGTTACAGAAATAAACAGACCAAGCAACATGCTGATGAGATCTGGCCACGTTTCAATCACAGGACTTACCTTGTAACTGTCGTAATCCGCCTGGATGACAGAGAGCTCCCCCCTGGTCATCTCCAGCTCATCTTTCAGGGTCTCCACCTTGGACTCAAGGGACTTGACCGTCCGTTGGTAATTGTCATTCTGAGATTTCATCTTCTCCTGGAGTCTGTGGTTTTCTGATGTCAACTCGGAAACTTGGACCTGCATTCAAAAAAGCTGGAATAAATAAACTAGCTCAAACATGTGCATGCTGAGATAAAAAACACAAAGCATATGTCTCTTACACAGCACAGCAGTTATGTTAAAACCCATAATTTGAGTTGACTTCATTAGCCAATTAGAAGATCATCTGATAATGTCTTCTCCTCAATGATTCCGTGGTTTTAGAATGTAGCTCACCTTCAATTCCTCTATTTGTTGACTTGTGTTTTCCAACTGTCCCCGCAGCTGAGCATCAGAGGACCTCTGAACTGTTTCCTAAAGAAATACATTAATTTAGGATTGTTCTGTGAATCCGACGCAAGTTTGAATATCCAAAGAAATATATTTTTAATTAATAGATTATGAGCTATAACAAACAAAAAACATGGCACTTTACTGGTGCACGTTCTTTAGGATTGGGCAACACTTTACTGGTGCACGTTCTTTAGGATTGGGCAACACTTTACTGGTGCACGTTCTTTAGGATTGGGCAACACTTTACTGGTGGACGTTCTTTAGGATTGGGCGACACTTTACTGGTGCACGTTCTTTAGGATTGGGCAACACTTTACTGGTGCACGTTCTTTAGGATTGGGCAACACTTTACTGGTGCACGTTCTTTAGGATTGGGCAACACTTTACTGGTGCACGTTCTTTAAGATTGGGCAACACTTTACTGGTGCAAATTTTTGTTTAGGATTGGGCAACATTTTACAAGGCAATATTGTCAAAAGTTATTAAATTTTTGGATAATTTTTATGTGTTTAATTTAAACTAGATATACTTGAAATTCTGACAAGTTCTTTTTGAGGTTTTTCATTGACTTTAAATAATGGCCTGCCGTAACATTTACAAAGATTTGAGAGCAATTATGATATTGTTGGCCAAGGTCACCAACATGACACTATTTACCTGTTGCCTGGCATCCGACAACTCCTTCTTAGTTTTGACCAAAAGAGACTTAAGTTTATTGGCCCGGTCATCGGCTTGAAGACGGCCATCTTCTGCAGCATCTGGTCAATAGGAAAAACTTTTTCTAAATATAATATGTATTATCAATATTGCTACTTGCAAAATCTATTTTTTTAGGAATATATTTTCAGTTAAAGTTAATGCCTTGACAGATGGCAACCTCTACCAACCTGCAACACCTACCAGGTCGGAGCAAATAGAAGAAGAAGTTACAGTACTAATTTCATGACCAGAAGAAATCCTGATTGATCATGGACACACCACTGTCTGTATAGACCTACTAACCTATCTGTGTCAGGACTCACCACTGTCTGAAAGACCTACTAACCTATCTGTTTCACAACACACCATTAACTGTATAGACCTACTAACCTATCTGTTTCAGGACACACCACTAACTGTATAGACCTACTAGCCTATCTGTTTCAGGACACACCACTAACTGCATAAACCTACTAACCTATCTGTTTCAGGACACACCACTAACTGCATAGACCTACTAACCTATCTGTGTCAGGACACACCACTAACTGCATAGATCTACTAACCTATCTGTGTCTGCATCAGAGCTATCCGCTGCTCGAGTTTGTCCAACTCTGACTTTAGCTCATCCACTTTCCTATCCCTCTCCTCCACCTGACTGTGGAGTGTGGATAGCGTCCGCTCATAATCCGCCATCTCAAGGTCCAGCATGCTATTTTGTTTAACAGACTGAATGCAGAATTTTAACATACATAAATGACCTGTCAAACTATCTTCTATGCACCCACCTCTTTCTGGCCCACCTCTTTCTGAGCATTATTACCAGCTTTCGTGACAAACTATGCATATATTGATGTTCTAGCTGTCTTAAACACCACCCCCAGCTATGCAGAGATTGATGTTCTAGCTGTCTTAAACTCCACACCCCCAGCTATGGAGAGATTGATGTTCTAGCTGTCTTAAACTCCACCCCCCAGCTATGGAGAGATTGATGTTCTAGCTGTCTTAAACTCCACCCCCCAGCTATGGAGAGATTGATGTTCTAGCTGTCTTAAACTCCACCCCTTAGCTATGGAGAAATTGATGTTCTAGCTGTCTTAAACTCCACACCCACAGATATGCATTGATTGATGTTCTAGCTAAGTCTTAGCCCCCCACCCACACCCACAGTGTATAGATTGATGTTTTTGTTTTAAACACCCCCCACTCCACTCATGATTGTCATCAAAATGATCTTACCACTTATTTAAGTTTAACATCACATACATCAAATTCTTTCAACTTTCTTTTTATGATCTTATTCCTTACCACCCCCACCCCCCTTTTTCTATTCCTCAAGCAACAACCCAACCCACCGGCCAGATCACAACTAACAACCTACATGTCTGGCAGTGGTCAGCTTGTCTTGTAGATCTCTAATGCTAGCTTCCAATTTAGTCGTCTGTAATCTGTGGCCCTCCTCCACTGACTTCAGTTTGCCATCTGACTCGGACAATCTTTGTTCCAGCTAGAAAATACAATTCAAAGGAAATGGCCGGAATGTGATTTATTTTTTTTTTATCTTCAAAACTGGTCTAATTGTAAGTTCTCCTCATGAAGAAATTAGAAAAAACAATTGAGATAAGACCACTAACAATTCGCCAGGTCTTAATGTATGGCCGTAAAGCTAAGAGGAACAACCCTTTTGAAGAACGTTACTTTTAAAAAATATGTGCACCCCCTACCCCCAATTTACAATTCATTTTTCTTCAACACAAATATATTTTTTGTATAGCAGAGACAATCTTTGAAACACCTTTACATTTTCAGAACATGCTTATGACCCCTTTACAGCTATTAATGCAATTTTTCACTATACCAAGAGATAGAAGATTCGTTATTTTAATCTTTTTTTTTTTAAACGAAGTATCCCAAGTTTTCTTTGTCCAAAATGTTAAGTATCAATTAATTTGTTTGTTTATTTTGTGTCTACAAATTCCACGGAATGATTATTCTAAGCAATCACAATTTTTTACTCAAGCTTATGGATTATATAAAGTATCTAACTATTTTCAGATAGAAAAAAATATATTGATTTCCGGGATAAAATTCAGTCATATTTGATGAAAAATTAAGGGAAAATCTTGGAACTTTTCACGACAGTTTAGGCCAAAAGCCTAAGCTTTTCTTTAAGAAATCCACCAATATCAGGCCATGCTGCCCACAGACTGCCCACTATTACCTTTGCCTATGCTGCTCACAGGTGTCTGCCGGCTGTTACAGTCCAGTGATAAGAAGCCCAATAAAAGATAATTAAACCCAAACCTTTTGCCTCTCCTTGCTGATCTCCTCCATCTGGAGTCTCACTACTCCATTCTCTGCCTCTGTGGCTCTCAGTTTGCTCCTCATCTCTTCAATGGTGGCTTCCTTCATCTAATTCAAAGAAATCAAACAAACTACAGTGTTTGGTGGACAGATATTTAATGGACTGCTTGCTCAATGTCCTGCTATGAAAAATGCTTTTATTGGTTTCATTTCCATTCCAATGAAACATTTAACTTAAAAAAATGAACCCACTTTGGAATACAAGACGATTAGTTTATACTATTTCATAACTTGAGAGCATAGTTAGGATAGGTCTCAAATGTGCTCAATCCTCACCAAAGACAAAAACCTCACCAGCAGCCCCGGTGGATGGGACTCGTTAACCTTGGATGGAAACTCATCTAAGAGAAGGATACTCTGAATTCAAACCCGGAGACGCTGTCTCCCATGGGCAGCGAACATCAAAACAATGAATCATTCCAACAACGCCTGCGACGCCCCTGCTGCCATCCCTGAGAGCGCAGTGAGCATGCTAAAATAGCATGATAAGTAGTCAATCAATCAAAAATATTTAATGCCTGCTATTTCACACCAGCTAACAGCAGGGTCAGGAATGGGTGTATGAATATAATACCTGTATTTCCCACCAACTACAGCAGGGTCACGAATGCCTGTAATTACTGCTATTTCCCACTAACTACAGCAGGGTCACATTTGCCTGTAATTACTGTTATTTCCCACTAACTACAGCAGGGTCACATTTGCCTGTAATTACTGCTATTTCCCACTAACTACAGCAGGGTCACATTTGCCTGTAATTACTGTTATTTCCCACCAACTACAGCAGGGTCACCTATGCCTGTAATAACACTAATTTCCCACCTATTAACAGCAGGGTCACGTATGCCTGTAATTACTGTTATTTCCCACCAACTACAGCAGGGTCACGTATGCCTGTAATTATGGTTATTTCCCACCAACTACACAAGGGTCACGTATGCCTGTAATTACTGTTATTTCCCACCAACTACAGCAGGGTCACGTATGCCTGTAATTATGGTTATTTCACACCAACTACACAAGGGTCACGTATGCCTGTAATCACTGCTATTTCCCACCTATTAACAGCAGGGTTACGTATGCTGTAATTACTGCTATTTCCCACCTATTAACAGCAGGCTCACGTATGCCTGTAATTACGGTTATTTCTCAACAACTACAGCAGGTGTGTTACTTTACAGACGCCATCTCTTCTCTACCTACTTTGATATCAGCTTTCAATGATTCGGCCTGCTTGACCTGCTGGTCCCTCTCCTCCTTTGTGCTGGACAACTGCTCCTTGACCTCGGTCAACTGTGCCACCAGCTGCTCAATGTCCTTCTGGGCAGTCTTGACGGCTTTCTTCCCAGTCTCTGCCTCGTCTTGGACAGCATCAAAGCTGGCTTGGAGTTGCTGGGGAGTTCATCAATGTACTTATGTTAGCATCCATTCAGTTCATCACTTGTGGATACAATTAGCTGTACAACCAATGGATATGGGGAGACTTAAGGATACAACTAGCTATACAACCAATGGATATGGGGTAACTTATGGCTACAACTAGCTGTACAACCAATGGATATGGGGAGATTTATGGCTACAACTAGATGTATAACAAATGGATATGGGGTGACTAATGGAGACAACTAGCTGTACAACCAATGGATATGATGAGACTTATCGATGCCACTGAATGCCTCACTGCCTCAACTTTTATATGGTCCTTTAAATAGGAAACATGCATAGGACCAACAGCACTATGTGCTAAATTCCAGTTCTGGGTGCTAAATTCCAGTTCTGTGTGCTAAATTCCAGTTCTGTGTGATAAATTAGCTGGCATTTATTTCAAATCAGCTACCTTGTAGTTTTCCTGGAGATTTTTCAACTGTTGGGAGAGGAGCTCCGAAGAATCCCCAGACTGCTTGCGTAGCACTTCGTTCATGGCCTCCAGGTCTTCCTTGACCTTGGTCAGCTGCTTCAGCTCTTTGCTCACAGCGTCCAACTGGTGAATGAAACAAGGACACTACAGGTTTGTTGAGATTGAAACTGTGACAAGGACACTATTTACAGGTTTGGTGAGATTGAAACTGTGACAAGGACACTATTTACAGGTTTGGTGAGATTGAAACTGTGACAAGGACACTATTTACAGGTTTGGTGAGATTGAAACTGTGACAAGGACACTATTTACAGGTTTGGTGAGATTGAAACTGTGACAAGGACACTATTTACAGGTTTGGTGAGATTGAAACTGTGACAAGGACACTATTTACAGGTTTGGTGAGATTGAAACTGTGACAAGGACACTATTTACAGGTTTGGTGAGATTGAAACTGTGACAAGGACACTATTTACAGGTTTGGTGAGATTGAAACTGTGCAATAAAAAGGCATAGATGCAATTCAAGACTTAAAAAAAAAAAAATTATTTGAATACTTTCATTCACTCCTTCCCCCCTCCACACAAATCCACTTTTGACCCCCCCCCCTCCCTAAACCGCCTTTCCCCAGTCCCCAACCTGTCAAGCACATCTCACCTTGGTCTGCTTCTCTCCTAAATCTTTCTTAGCTTTGATAGCCAGCTGCTTGAGTTTCACGTTCATCTCATCTTTTTCTTTCAACTTCTTCTTCAGCTGGTCGACTTCTGTACTTTCCTGTCATGGTGTTCATGGGAGCATGGATTAAAGGATCAAACTATATCATAATCATAATCGTAACAAAATATTACTTGAATGATAGACGGTAAAATAATTTATGAAATGACTAATTTCCTGTTCAGAGAGACTAAGCCAGGGGTTAACAAATGCTAGGCCATTCAGTTATATAAACATTGGACAATAACTTTTTGTCTGACTTAAAAAAACATATTTAGGAAGTGACAGTTGTGATCAGGCCACTCGTCACATTTAATAATGGCAACTCTCAATCTTTACAAACATTTCATTTATCTAAGGATTATTATCAATATTTTATTTTGCTTCTGGTTGGTCTTGTTTCCTCTTCAACACTGCCCTTCGCCCCAAAACCACATCAATAGTACTGAGTGATAGAAAAAGGGCTGTCACACAGCTAGCGTAAAGCTTAACATCACAAAGCTAGAGTCAATGTCACACAGCCAGCGTAAAGCTTAACGTCACACAGCTAGAGTCAAGCTTAACGTCACACAGCTAGAGTCAAGCTTAACGTCACACAGCCAGCGTAAAGCTAACCATCACACAGCTAGTGTAAAGCTTAACGTCACAAAGCTAGAGTCAATGTCACACAGCCAGTGTAAAGCTTAACGTCACACAGCTAGAGTCAAGCTTAACGTCACACAGCGGGCGTAAAAAGTTGTGTTTTTTCCAGGGGTTAGGTGTACGACTATCTGTAAGACTGTCTGTAGGACTATCTGTAAGACTGTCTGTAGGACTATCTGTAGGACTGTCTGTAGGACTATCTGTAAGACTGTCTGTAGGACTATCTGTAAGACTGTCTGTAGGACTATCTGTAGGACTGTCTGTAGGACTATCTGTAAGACTGTCTGTAGGACTATCTGTAAGACTGTCTGTAGGACAATCTACAAGACTGTTTGTAGGACTATCTGTAAGACTGGATGTAGGACTATCTGTAAGACTGGATGTAGGACTCGGTGTAAGACTGGATGTAGGACTATTTGTAAGACTGTCTGTAGGACTATCTGTAAGACTGGATGTAGAACTATTATTTAAAGGCCATCATATGTTATAGAAAATGAGAAGTTAACTTTTTTTTGTAACACTTGGACCCACCAGGTATTTTCTCAAAATAAACGGACCGGGTGTAAAAAAACTGCACCTGGTTAAGCTCTAGTTTTAATTATTTCAATATATTTTTTACATTATTTTGTCAGCATTGTTTGGGGAAGACTAAAAACTCAGGCAGCAATGTTGCTAGTTTTGATGTTAGTATTTTTTGTAAAATATATTACAGAATCTCGTAAAAGTGACAGATGATTGTCATACAAATCTATATAATATAATACACACCTCACTACTTTTCTGTGTCATTGCCTCCTCCTTGTCTCTCTTTCCATCCTCTAACACAGCCAACCTGGACATGAGCTCCTCAGTCTGGCCACTAGAACTCTTGGCAGTCTCCTCCAGCTCTGTCAATGCCTGCTGCAAACGCTGTTTTTCAACTTCAGAACTCTTGGCAGTCTCCTCCATCTCCGTCAACGCCTGCTTCAAACGCTGTCTTTCAGCTTCAGAACTCTTCAGCTTCTCAATCAGATCTTCTCTCACTGCCTCCAGCTCATGAAGAGCTGAGAGAAAACTTTCTTTCTCAGTGACTGCTGTTTCTAAGCTGCTCTTCAAGGTCTGCTCTTCTGTTAGCACAGCATCCAGCCTGGTTGCCAAATCCTGATTGGCCGCCTCTGCCGCCTTGATATCACTTTGAAGCTTTTCATTCTGCAAGGCAAGTTGTTGGTGGTTGTTTTCAGAAATGGCCTGGCCGATTTTTAGTTCTTCCACTAACTTCCCTTCTGTCGCTACAATTTTACTTTGCAACTCTTCGCGCTCTTTTAGCATTTCTTCAACCTGCAGCCCAAGATTATGAATTAGTTCCTCAGATATGGCCAGTTTGGATTTCAAATTCCCAACAATCTCATCATTTTCTTTGTTCTGGTTCTGGGGAATTTCCTCAATCTGTGTTTTTAATAACTCCCTTTCTCTAATGACTTCATTTCGTTCTGTTTCTGAATGTTGCAAATCTGCTTTTAAATCTCTCACACTTTCCTCAAAAATGGCAATCTGTTGATGCAAACCCTCTTTTTCTCTGGCCAGTGTCTGAACTTGATCCTCTAATACACCCTTGGCACTGGCTTGCTCTCCTAACTCTCTGCTTAGATCACCATTGGCCTTGGTCAAGTCATCCACCTCTTTTCTCAACACAGCAATTTCAGAGTCTTTTTGTGAAATGACATTGTCCAAACCAGCCAGCTCGCTTTTTGCAGCTGCATACTTTTCTTCATATTCCATTACCTGGGCAGCGGCAGGACCCATGGTGGCTCTCACATCCTCTAGCCTCTCCCTAAGTTGATTGTTTTCTGCCTGCAAATTCTCAAATCCTGTCTTCAGGTCAGATAACTCTTTTGTTTGGAGTGCTAACTTCTCTTCCATATCTTTTAATTCATGCTCTAACGCTGCGGCTCTTCCCTGTGCTGCCGACAACTTCTGCTCAAAAGATTCTTGCATGCCTTTCAGGTTCTGGGTCAACTCGGCCGACTGTAAACTTTGTTGCTCCAACTTCTGCATCAGCTCAGTTTTCTCCCTTGCGATGCCGGCCAAACTCTCCTGGGAATCCAATTTTCCTTGCTCCTCTGCTGCTCTCAGTTCAGAAATGCTTCTCTCAAGACCCGAAGCCCTCTCTCTTTCTGTGTCCAGCTCTGACATCAAAGTCAGGACTCTTGCTTCCATTGCCCTCATTTGTTCCTGCTGTTGCTCCAGCTGATGAGCCAAACCTTCATTGGAATGTTCCACGGTCTCACTGGATGCTCTAAACTTTTCAAGTTCTTGCTCCAAAGATTCCACCTTCTCCTTATAGTCTTCGATTAATTTAAGACATTCCTCTAGCCTGGCGGTCACTTCCAGAGTCTCTGACAAGGCCTTTTCTTTCACATGTGTTAACTCTTCATTATCCGACTGTAAGCTCAGTATCTGAATTTTCAGAATCTCCACAGCCTCCACAGCCCTGTCTCTCTCGCTGAGGCAGTCGGAAAGGCACCTGTCTTTGTCTTCCAGTGAAGTCTGTGCTTCCTTCAGTCCCTCCACTTCACATTTCATTGCCTCTGTCACTCTCCGTTCAGCCTCCAGCTCTCCTTCCAATTGTCTTCTTATGTGTTCGGTTTCTTCTTTAGCCACATCCACTTTCCTTATCAGCTCATCTTTTTGGGCCTCTTTCTTGTCATTGTTTATTTTCATGGCGTCCATTTCACTTTTGACATCTTCAAGTTCGCCTCTGGTTTCCTCCAATGCCCTCCCCAACACCTGAATTTCAAGACTTTGCTCAGTTGAATTCTGCTCGAGCTTTAACATTTCCTTTTCTGAATCTTGTTTGCTAGCAGTGAGCTGTTCCACCAATTGCTCAAACGCCCCCTGCTTGGAAGTGAACTCTGTAGTTAAATGCTCTTTCTCCTGTTCAAGTTTATGATTAGTTGCTGTGAGCTGTTCCACCAATCTCTCAAACTCCCCCTGTTTGCTCTGAAGTTCTTCTATCTGTTGGCAGTATTTGGCCACATCAGAAGTACTGGATATTATTCCATCAAATTGTTCTTTCAGCACATCATAGCGTGTCTTGGTATCGGAAAGAGAGCTTGACAATTCCAGTACCTTAAGGGACATTTTAAAAAAAATATAACTTCGATAATGGAAATTTAAAGAAAATAAAAATAATTTTTTTTTAATGTTAAAAGGGTTTTACACATCTCCCAAAACTAACAAATCTGAGAGTTAGATGTACCATAAAACTAACAAATCTGAGAGTTAGATGTACCATAAAACTAACAAATATGAGTTAGATGTACCATAAAACTAACAAATCTGAGAGTTAGATGTACCATAAAACTAACAAATCTGAGAGTTAGATGTGCCATAAAACTAATATTTTAATAATCCTTTAGAGCAGGGGTCGGCAAAAATTTTGTGCGGAGGGCCATTTTGACAAATGTAAAGCTATTGGGGATTATGTCCAATTTTTACATGTCGATAAACATTTCTCTATATTAAAATGGGTAAATTCTCATTTTAGCATTACATGACAAAAGTCAAGGACTGTTTAAAAAAAAGAAAATTAGAAAGAAAGTTCATCAAAAATGTTAAAACAATCATAACGGTACATGAAATTCTGTAAAATTCAACAAAATAACTTAAAACTAAGTAATTTTTAATATTTCTAAATGCCTTCGAAGGCCGCATAATATCAGTTGCCGGGCCACATGCCCACGGGCTGTTGTTTTCCCACCCCTGCTTTATAGATTCAGAGATTAACAAAATGGAGAATCAATTCAACTGTGAACAGACACATAGCTTTACTAGGTCTTCCCAATGAGCACCTCAGAAATAACTTGAAAATATGATACTTCCACGGTCCACTTACTTGATTTTCCAGCTGTCTTGCGTAATGACTCCTCTCATCAGCAAACCTTTCTGCCTCTTTTTGTCCATTCTCAGCCATGTTGAAGGCTTGTTTCAGGGATGCTATTTCTGTCTTGAACATCTCAACCTGGTGCCTGAGCTCAGCAGAGCTCTTCTCAATCCCCGTCGACTTCTGAACCTGTTCCTCAAGGTCTTCAGTCATGCTCTCGCCCTTCTCTTCTGTGAGGTGAAATCGAACAAGCAACGATTCCTTTTCTCTCTCTATGTCCTCCTTCTGCATCCTCAACTCCTCCATTTTGCGTTTCAGCCCTTCGAAGGCAATGGCCGCATCGGCTTTTGCCATCAGGACAGAATCCAACTCTGAGAGCAAAGAGTTCCTTTCTGTTATGATTTCTTGGATCATCGTCTTCATTTCCTTGACATCCCCCTGGGCAGAGTCCTCATGTTGAGACAGTTTGAACACTTCGTCTTGGAGGGTGTCTCTCTCTGTGATGGCCTCGTTGAGGGAAGACAGCAGAAACTCAAGCTCTTTCCTCAGAGAGGCGTCCTTGTCGGCAGAGTCCTCCAGCTCGTGGGCCAGGCTGTCTTTTTCCTCCTTCAGCATTGTCATCATGCTCTCCCATTCTTGATGCTGACGGTGAAGGGACTCCAGCTCTGACCTGAGGCTCTCGCGCTCCGCCCTGAGCTCTTCCAGTTCAAAGGTCAAAGTCTCGTGCTTGTCTCCCAGGATGACCAATTTTTCCTCCAGGTGCTGACGCTGATCCTGGAGTTTGTTTACGATCTCTGTGTACTTCTCAGCCGCCGGGGGTATCTCGCCCCCTCCTTCAACGCCACCCAGCTGCTTGTGTATCTGAAGCTGTTCAACACTCAGCTGCAGGGCACTCTTCTCCTTCTCCAGCTCAATTATCCTGGCTTTCAGGGTGTCAACTCTTGCCGAGTCTCCTCTGTCTAAGGTGTCCTCTTCAATCACATGGCTGGACACGTTTATAAATTTCTCAATTCTCTCAGTGTAAACATAGCTTTGTTCCAGATTCTCCTGAGCTGGCTGACACAATTCTTCTCCACTGCTGGAATTGTTACCCGGCCTCTGCTGCTGGTTTTGATGCTCGTTGTCAGGCTCCTCTTCGATGTCAGGCAAATCCGACCATCCGTTTTGCTGGGCATCATCTGAATGCTGCCTGCCCTGTTCTTCCCCATCATTAACACCATCCAGCTCAGAAAGTTTCATCTTGACATCAGCCAACTCTTGCTGGAGGTTCTGTATCACATCGATACTAAACTCATCCCCGAGACTTGCCTCATAGTCTGCCAGCTTGGACCTGGCTGCCATTAAATCGCTCTTCAGCCGCTCAATCTCCTCTTTCTGCTTGTCTAATACTTCATACTGTGGTGAACTCTCTCCTTCCCATGCTGCGAGTTCTTCCCTGCTTCTATCATTCAAGCTCCGGGTCAACATCTCATTTCCACATTTCAATTCTTCCTCCCTGGTTGCCATCGCCGCCATCTGCCTGGTGCCATCCTCTAGTTCCGCCCTCAACTGATGAATGGTGGCATTCAATAGTTCATTCTCTCCCCTGATGGTTTCAATTTCTCCCCTCAGATTCACCTGCATCTCCTTCAATTCAAATCTCAACTGCTCTTCCTTACCTCTCCATGCCTCCCTGTCCTCTTCAAGAACTTTCAACTGTTCCTGACACGCATCAACCGAGGGCATCGTTGTTAATTCAGCTTTTAGCTCGGCAATTATCTTCTCAGCGTCAACCAATTTTGAAGTCAATTCTAAGTTTTCGGCCTCGATGCCCTGAAGTCTGTTTATTTCCAGCTGTAGTAATTCAATCTGTTCTTTTCGTTGCGCATAATTTGAATTCAGATTTTCAAATTTTTCTCTCAATTCAGCATTCTCGCTCACGGCAGATTCCAGTTTAACCTTGACTTCTGAAGTTTCTCTCTCAAGCTCTGTGATTTTATCCTTGGATTCAGCCGACCCTGAAAATTCCACCAGGAGAGATGCTTTCTCCTCCTTCCAGGACAAGGCTTCCTCTTCGAGGTCCTCCAGCTTTATTTGTAGGTTGGATTTTTCAGCAATAAGTTTCTGTAGACAAAACAAGTGTGGCATTAAGACTGTTGCAGCTGGTTAAAGGGCTGTATAAGTTTCTGTAGACAAAACAAGTGTGGCATTAAGACTGTTGCAGCTGGTTAACGGTCTGTTTCTGCCCTCCAAAATTTCAACCAATTCTTTTAATCTAGTTAATGAATTACAACAATCTTCATGTTTATAAAATAAACATTGTTAAAAAAAAATTGTTTGAATTTAAATCTTGGGGTGCAACATAGGAAGGAGCCAGACTGATTAATACATTGATCGTGGGCCCTTAATGTATAGAAGAACAAGATCTTCTTGTATAAAATCAATAACAATTTAAGTAATAGTGCCTAAGGGTAAAATCACAAGCTTCATATAGTACTCAAGTTTTAATCTGAAACATCTGAATAGTTTAAACTATAGACTGCCTCCCTGATTGAAACATCTCCATAGTTTAAACTATGGACTGCCTCCCTGATTGAAACATCTCAATAGTTTAAACTATAGACTGCCTCCCTGAATGAAACTGGCAGGCTCCTATTGAGGCCGTACATTGCTGAAATGACAGTGACCTGAAACAGGTTGGGACATTATCAGCTGAAACAGGTCATCTCAATCATTACAGAAAAAGACAGATAACCAAATACAGGCATTTTTACAGAAGGGCTACCTTATTGTTTTCCACTAGAGTTGTCTGTTCTTGCTGCAGGACCTGAAGGGTAGAGGTCAAGGTCTGATCCTTCAACCGCAAACATTCCAGTTCCTCTAGCATGTCCTTTGGACAAATCATTCGTAAGTTATAACAAAGACTGCTATGGTTCCTTTCATTACACTGACTTTAGTCGTCTATTTGGTAAATGTATAAAATCCTTCCCTGTGATGCTTGCATGTGTTACAATATAATTAGTTCTCCATTTGGAAATGAACATTAGACAATTTTATGTTTGGTCCACATGCACTTGAATTGCCCTGTCCAGTGAAGTAGGTCGAGGAAAATCATTAAAACGGTGCATTTGGGCTTCTTCATGGAATGGTGGAAAAAATAAGGGAAAGAAGGGGGGGGGGGGGCAAGAAGCTAGGTAGGCCACTGTATGGGAACAGTAAATAATTTCTTAATTTTTAAAATATTGTCGGCGAAAGTAAAGAATATTCTGGACTCTTTATTAGTAAGGACAGGTGTCTGAGAAGTAATTATTAACAGACACAATGACAGAACATATGAAAACAATAATGTTCCGGTGTTCAGAAGCAAAGCCAGACTACAAATGACTGGCCCGACTGCTAGATCGATGCAGTTGCGTAGGAAGAAGGTGCAGGGGGTCTGGGCTGCACTTTTTTTTTCGTATATTGAAAGGGGTGGGGGGCATTAATTCCAGATACATTACTCGATCTATGATCAATAATATTTATCTTTTAAATAAGGGGCCATCCATAATACCTCACAATTTTTGCATATTTCTACCCCCCCCCCCCCCCCAATCGTCACCAATGTGCCATGTAATTTAGATACCCTCATAATAGTTCATCATAAACTCAAGACCCACCCCGTCCCCAATGATGCACGAACTCATTATTTATGAGACATCTAAAAGATGAAAAAAAGGTTGCGAGTACAGGCACATTTTTTTTTAAACAAAAGAGTATGGGGTAAATCTATAGTTACTGCCCCCTACACTCTGTTGAATTGAGCCACTCTATAGTTACTGCCCCCCTGTTGAATTGAGCCACTCTATAGTTACTGCCCCCCCCTGTTGAATTGAGCCACTCTCTCAAGGTACTGATGACTTACCTTGTTGGCTTTCTCATATTTGACCAACTTGTCATGGATCGTTTCTTTCTCTTGCTGAAGGTGTTGGCATTCATCTTGTAAAGCCTGGAGAGAGAGAGAGACTCTTCATCAACTTAATGTTGAAAATATTTGTGTACTGTACATGTCTATAATGTGTGCTGTACATGTCTATAGTGTGTGCTGTACATGTCTATAGTGTGTGCTGTACATGTCTATAGTGTGTGCTGTGCATGTCTATAGTGTGTGCTGTGCATGTCTATAGTGTGTGCTGTGCATGTCTATAGTGTGTGCTGTACATGTCTATAGTGTGTGCTGTACATGTCTATAGTGTGTGCTGTACATGTCTATAGTGTGTGCTGTACATGTCTATAGTGTGTGCTGTACATGTCTATAGTGTGTGCTGTGCATGTCTATAGTGTGTGCTGTGCATGTCTATAGTGTATGCTGTACATGTCTATAGTGTGTACTGTACATGTCTATATTGTGTGCTGTGCATGTCTATATTGTGTACTGTGCATGTCTATATTGTGTACTGTACATGACTATATTGTGTACTGTACATGTCTATAGTGTGTACTGTGCATGTCTATAGTGTGTGCTGTGCATGTCTATAGTGTGTGCTGTGCATGTCTATAGTGTGTGCTGTACATGTCTATAGTGTGTGCTGTACATGTCTATAGTGTGTGCTGTACATGTCTATAGTGTGTGCTGTACATGTCTATAGTGTGTGCTGTGCATGTCTATAGTGTGTGCTGTGCATGTCTATAGTGTGTGCTGTACATGTCTATAGTGTGTACTGTACATGTCTATATTGTGTGCTGTGCATGTCTATATTGTGTACTGTGCATGTCTATATTGTGTACTGTACATGACTATATTGTGTACTGTACATGTCTATAGTGTGTACTGTGCATGTCTATAGTGTGTACTGTACATGTCTATATTGTGTACTGTACATGTCTATTTTGTGTACTGTACATGTCTATATTGTGTACTGTACATGTAAAGTATATGTGTTAGTTATACTGGTCATTGGTGTTAATTCAACATGGTGCAACAGTCAGTGTCAATGGTTTTTTAAAGCAACAATAAAGAAAAAGAATGGACTACGATAATAAGTAGAGTTGGGTTTGCAATAGTTGGCTTGAATTCACTAGACTTGGCGTACTGTTGAATTCACTAGACTTGGCGTACTGTTGAATTCACTAGACTTGGCATACTGTTGAATTCACTAGACTTGGCATACTGTTGAATTCACTAGACTTGGCATACTGTTGAATTCACTAGACTTGGCATACTGTTGAATTCACTAGACTTGGCATACTGTTGAATTCACTAGACTTGGCATACTGTTGAATTCACTAGACTTGGCATACTGTTGAATTCACTAGACTTGGCATACTGTTGAATTCACTAGACTTGGCATACTGTTGAATTCACTAGACTTGGCATACTGTTGAATTCACTAGACTTGGCATACTGTTGAATTCACTAGACTTGGCATACTGTTGAATTCACTAGACTTGGCATACTGTTGAATTCACTAGACTTGGCATACTGTTGAATTCACTAGACTTGGCATACTGTTGAATTCACTAGACTTGGCATACTGCTGAATTCACTAGACTTGGCATACTGCTGAATTCACTAGACTTGGCATACTGTTGAATTCACTAGACTTGGCATACTGTTGAATTCACTAGACTTGGCATACTGTTGAATTCACTAGACTTGGCATACTGCTGAATTCACTAGACTTGGCATACTGCTGAATTCACTAGACTTGGCATACTGTTGAATTCACTAGACTTGGCGTACTGTTGAATTCACTAGACTTGGCATACTGTTGAATTCACTAGACTTGGCATACTGTTGAATTCACTAGACTTGGCATACTGTTGAATTCACTAGACTTGGCATACTGTTGAATTCACTAGACTTGGCATACTGTTGAATTCACTAGACTTGGCATACTGTTGAATTCACTAGACTTGGCATACTGTTGAATTCACTAGACTTGGCATACTGTTGAATTCACTAGACTTGGCATACTGTTGAATTCACTAGACTTGGCATACTGTTGAATTGACTAGACTTGGCATACTGTTGAATTCACTAGACTTGCCATACTGTTGAATTCACTAGACTTGGCATACTGTTGAATTCACTAGACTTGGCATACTGTTGAATTCACTAGACTTGGCATACTGTTGAATTCACTAGACTTGGCATACTGCTGAATTCACTAGACTTGGCATACTGTTGAATTGACTAGACTTGGCATACTGTTGAATTCACTAGACTTGGCATACTGTTGAATTGACTAGACTTGCCATACTGTTGAATTCACTAGACTTGGCATACTGTTGAATTCACTAGACTTGGCATACTGTTGAATTCACTAGACTTGGCATACTGTTGAATTCACTAGACTTGCCATACTGTTGAATTCACTAGACTTGCCATACTGTTGAATTCTTGCTTCCTCAGTCAGTTAGATGACATAAGGTTTCTATGGACTTGTTAACAGTAATGAATTAGCCAGGAGAGCAGTTTGGAACACATCAAATTTGATCAACACGTATCTTTTTAGCAAGCTTAAAAGATACACAAAAAGTCTCTTCCCCCCCCCTAAATGACACATAGTTTTTCCATACCACCCCAGACCCCACCCCCAATTGATTTGTTCATGTGACTTTTTTTGTTTAAACAGGCCACCAAACATTGCCAGTTTGTAATGATGACAAGCCACACTGTGGCTATGAGATAATGATGACAAGCCACGCTATTGTATGAGATAAAGATGACAAGTCACACCGCGGCTATGAGATAATGATGACAATCAATACTGTGGATATGAGATAATGATGACAAGCCACTATGGCTATGAGATAATGATGACAAGCCACACTGTGGCTATGAGATAATGATGACAAGCCACACTGTGGCTATGAGATAAGTATGAAAAGCCACACTGTGGCTATGAGATAAGTATGAAAAACCACGCTGTGGCTATGAGATACCCACCTTCATCTGCTCAGCTGTTGACTCTTGGTTGGCTTGGACAGCATTGTAGGCCTCCATGGCCTCATCTTTTTCTTGTTGGAGTTCTTTCAGCTGCTCCTCTAGTTCCTTTAGAAACACAGAGTTTTTACTGTCAAGACCATTAGTCCCTACTAAACAGAAACAACAAACAGTGCAAATATCAAGAGCCAATCGCTGAAGACATCACATGGGGAAGGTGAAGGTGGATAGGGCACAGTCTTTGTAACCCACCCCCCCTCACCACCTCCCACTACCACCGCTCACCACCACCACCTCACCACCTCCCACCACCCACTCACCACCACCCTCCATCACCAACCCCCTCAACTCCACCACCACCATCCACCACCACCACATCCCACAACCACCCTCCACCACCACCACATCCCACCACCACTCCCTCACCACCACCACCCTCCACCACCTCCCACCACCACCCCCCAACACCTCCCACCACCACCCTCCTCCACATCCCACCACCACCTCCCACCACCACCCTCCACCACCTCCCACCACCACATCCCACCACCACCCTCGACACCAGGAAACATCACAAGACAATTCCTATCATGGACCCCAGAGAAACAGGAAGAGAGGAAGGCTGAAGAATACATGGACAGCAAGCTAGAGGCAGACACACAAAGTATGGGATACACCTGGAAGCAACTGGACATGATAGCACAGGTCCAAGATGAATGGAAAGCACTTGCAAATGGCCTGTATCCCAGGTGGGTCATAAAAAAATCATTAACAGGTAATAGTCAGTGGAAAATATTATAACATATAAGATATGTGGAGGTTTCCAGAGTAATATGAGTCTAAATATTTTCTTCTAAAGGAGTTTGAGAGTTCCCATGGTTACAAGCAGCGAGGATACCAATGGTTAACATATTGTGTCATATAAGGAGTGTTTGTTTACCGCACCAATCTGTCATTGTTACATGGTATGTGGTATTATGGTACATGGTATTATGGTACAAGGTATCTGCGGTAGATTTATTTTTATGTACACTTATTTTTAATATATGTTTAAAAAAGATTTCTTGTGTACACTGCTGCATTCAATTTTTTAATTATTTCTTTCTAGACTTGGAAACTGGAATCACGCAGATTTGTTCCAAGAGTGTTGAGTGTGTACCACTGTGTTTTAATCCTGTTGTTTGATTAAATCACTCCATGATACGCGTTATAAACAACTGAATATTTTGTATGTATCATGCGCTACTCAAATTAAATAAGGAAAGAGACGGATCTTAAGTGCGCCATGTTTCCTATATCTTATGTCCGCCATGTTTCCTAGATCTTAAGTGCGCCATGTTTCCTAAATCTTAAGTGCGCCATGTTTCCTAGATCTTAGGTATTTAACAAAGTGTACAAAGTTTCCTAACATTTATTTTTGCATACTTTAATTTTTGCTGTTTCCCCTTCTTTAAGACCTCCTTCCCTGGGTAGATCACTCTTGGTCTTTTCAAGAGCATTTAATCTTTCTTCAAGTTCTGGAAGGGAGATAATATCAGAACAGTTGAATCAATTTTGTTCATAGAAAATTGTATTTTAAGTTAAATTATCAATCAAAAAACGAATACGGACTAATTTAAAATACAAAAATTAAATGGCTTAATTAATATTTGTTAATTTCACAAGAAGATTATTGAAATTGTTACTCAAATCTAAAGAAAAACCTTTTTTTAAAATTATTATTGTAAAATTTGTGAATATTCACCTGAATTTTTCTGCTTTGCTTTCTGTAGCAATATTGTTTGCCTCTTCACAAATTTAACTAAATCATCCTTGGACAATGAATCAAGCTGTGAATTTTTTAAATGTACATTTTCAGCAAACGGGATCTTAAATGATTATAAATAATATATAAATGTTTATTTTGTTCAGTAAAAGTCAATTTAAAAAAAAATGTTAAGCTACTGAAACCCAGAATCTATAAATAGCATGAACAAAAAAGTAATTAAAAAAAAAATATAGATCCTATAGGCTAAAAAATGATTTTTGTTCTTACCAATCCACAAACACAAAGAAAGCTTATTTCTCTATATATTTTAACAATTATTATTATTAGTTTTAAATGTATTTACCTTGCCCTTTGGAGTTGCTGCTCCTGATGGGGACAAACAAGATTCAGCTTTTTCATCAGCCATCTCAGCAGAACCAGGGTTACTGCAATCACAATTACTAAAGGAAGCTCAAATGTTGTTATGCCAACAGTGACACTAAAACTAAACTCTAAACATACATTCACTCCATGAATTTATTTCTTGGATTCTCAACTTTCTATGACCCCGTGCTACTAGCTATCTGCAATTAAAAGAAAAGGGCCAACAAGTTTCATTTTGAGAGCTGCAGTATATTGTCAGCTGGCAATCTCTAACCAATTTGGGCATGGGTTTTACTTTTAGTGTTAGCCATAATTTTTAATACCAGTACTGAGTAGAATAAAATAGGCTAATAATAATGATTGAGATTGATAATTTTTTCTTTTTTTTTTTTGCAAGCAGTTTAACTTAAATTTTAAAAGTTTAGCCTCTGATGTGAGTGACTTTTAAGCCATTTAGTCTAAAACTAAAGGGAACCGGGTCAGAAGAGCGGCTATTCAGACCCAGGTCCCTTTAGACTAGGTACTTCAGTAAAGCACGGGACACTCGTAAAGAATTTGTATTGGAATTAATTTTTTTATGTGCATGTAATTTGAATAAATCAGGAGTGCTTTTGGCCCATGCTGAAGGTCTGACTCCACCAATTGACATTAGGAGAAATGTTGACCTACATTCCCATGGAGTTTTTTGGTTCTATATATCAACTTTAAGTGAGGAAAATCGTAAGTAAATATAAGGCATCTTTGCATTAAAAAATATGGTCTAAATATTTAAAGTAGGTCTTTTATATTAAAAGTAGGCCTGCATAATTTATTGAGGTACATGTGTGCAAAATTTCATTGGGATCGCTAATGAAATATTTTCACAATTCTCCTCAACATTGACCTCATTATGCAAAGGTCGTTCAGGCCATTTTTGATTAGTGATCACGCCCCCCCTTTTAAATGGCGGAAGACGCCAATACTTAGCTTAGTAAATATTCAATTATTACCTCTATATACATCAAAATATTTGATAATTTGATTTTCAGAATGCATTTTGAAGACATTCGAACTGGAATATTTTAATTTGAGCTTTAAAAACCCGGTAGAGTCCATATTATTAACGATCAGAATTCTACATGTGCAAAACGTCATGTCAACCATTCACAGCCACTTGCATAATGGCTATGCCATAGTACTACCTCAGAGTTCATTCATAAGAGTTTGCAGTGTGCAAAAACTATTCAACCATTGGTCAAGGAAAGCTTTAATTCATTAGTCATGTGCCAAATTTGAAAGTTCAAAATAAGTAGATCCCAAACAGTATTTTAGGGGATGCCTTGCCATATATAGACTATATAGCATATACCGGTATAATGGACGCTGTAGATTTGTTAAACAGAAAAACCATATATTAATTATTAATACATTATATTAAATTTACTGATATAGGCTACTTAGTGCATAGTTAGATAAACTATACTATAATTTATATATAATTGTATAACAATCGTTATTAACATTATTTTTTAATACAGCATTAGTTCTGAAAATAAAAATGAACGTTATTTTATAGCTCCTGACGCGGACAGTGGAATTGGGTCACAGAATGTTGTACTTTAAAATTCATAAGTTTAAAACTACAACAGCTAAAAATATGATTTTGGTGTTATAACTCTGTAAAAAATTAGCTCTATTCAACTATGCCATTTGTTTATTTTTGCAAAATTTTACCTAGGCTAGGTACCTTGGTTAGATACTTCGGTAAAGCAAGGGAGACTACTAAAAATTTTGTATGGGAGATGGGCGTCGGCGCGCGAAAATCCGTGTTTTTAATTTGTTGATGTTGGTGCAATTTCATTCATAAAAAAATTACTATATCCCACAATTGTGTTCCTTTTCCGGCCTTACGCTTTAGAGGACATCTTGGCCTACATTTTAATCAATCTCTTTTTTATTTACAATCGGTTAATATTTGAGAAAATCCTTGTTGAATATAAGGCAACTTTCATCATTAATATAATTCAAAGTACAAAATATGTCATTTTCATATTTATTATGCATCTCGGGCATACATTGATCTACCAGTATGCAAAATTTCAAAGCGACATGTCCTTCGCAAGAGACGCCATGGTTCCGCCCGTGAGCAGTATACTATGTAGGTCGCACTACCCAAATTCGCTAGGGTGTGACCACGCCCCCTTTTCAATGGCGTAAGATGCCGATACTCGACAAATATTCAATTATTATCACTATTTACATCAAAATATTTGGATAACTTATAGTTTCGAGTGAACTTAAAAGTCTTTTAAACAAGAATATCCTAATTTGAGGTTTAAAAACCCGGTAGAGTCCATATTATAAATGATCACAATTTGCCGTGTGCAAAACATTGTACTGGGTCGTGACTGGGCAGCCATTCACACAGCCACTGTATTTGCATAATGGCTATACCGTAATAATATTTCATTCATAAGAGTTGGCCGTGTGCAAAAACTATTAAACCATTGGTCAGGGAGAGCTTTAACTAATTATTCATGTGCCAAAGTTGAAAGATTAAAATAAGTCGACCCTAAACAGTATTTAAAGTAATAAGGGGATGCGTTGCCTTATTTAAACTATATATTCATTGCGCATGACGCGATCAGCAGAATGAGGTCACAAGATGTGGAGGTTTCGTCCATAGTAAAAAATGACAAACTAAGTTTACTAAGCCGTACTTTAAAAATTCATAACTTTAAAACTACAACAGCTAAAAATATGATTTTGGTGTTATAATTCAGTTAAAAATTAGCTCTATTCAACTATGCCATTGGTTTATTTTTTTTTAAATTTTGAATTTTTTACCAAAGTACCTACATTAGTCATTAGACTTTAGACATTATTATTATTGCCAATGTACCTACTTTAGACTAAATGGCTATTCTGATGTCATTTGTGGTAGTTTATTATAGTTAAACTGAATAAGTAAGTGTACAAACATATAGTCCATTCAATTATCTTTATTTTGATACCAAATTTTATATTACAAACCCAGCATTAATATTTTTTTAATAAATTAAAATTAAACCCAACCCTTCGCTTCTGATTCCTAGGTCCGAATAGCCGCAGATGAAATACAAAAAAAACGTTATTCCATTTGCATTACAATTTGAAATTATTAAGCTAAATTATGAGACTATCGTATAATAAATCCATTAAATTATCCCAATTACTTGAACTTTCATAAATAAATTAAACATCCTTCAGTTCCATCTTCTATGTTCCGATCGGTTTACGGTTTGTTTACAGCGTGTCGCCGGAAGTTGACAAAGATAATACAAAATATAGAATGACAAAATTAATAGTTTTATGGCTCCACATTTAATAAATTGAGAAGGGCTACACATATTATCTTGTCAAGGTGTGATAAGCAAGGGCCGGGGGTGATGGGGAAGAATGTTCGTATTATTTTTTCACCTAAACTTGTCTTTTGTTCGCCAGTCTCGTTTTTCGGAATAAGTATCTTTTTCATTTTTAATATACTCATTATTTTTAACTTTGGGGTTAGGGAAAGTTTCAAAAATGTAAAAAAAAAACATTCGCTACACACTCAAAATATGATTTTAAAAATTGAGGGATAAATCCCTCCATCCGTGACATTCCGCTTGGGCCCCTAATAGTTCCGTAACCTCCGTAGCTATCTCACCCAGTGACCAGTGTTTCTTTCAAACAATTTCCTCTCTGTGGAAAGCAGGGTCGGAGGCGTAGGTAAGGGGGCAGAGGGGGGAAAGTCAAGATGTGCATTTTGGAGTATATCTGAATTCGGTGTTTCTTTTAAACTATTTGATCGAGAGAGAGAGAGTTCTGAACTTCCCAGCATATTCGATATGATATCTTTGCAGCAAGGTACACTTGTCTTCAAACCCCATAAAAGGCTCATGGGTTGGATTCCGAACCAAACCACTACTCTATAATGATACTAGTGGTTCCCAAACTTTAGTGACTATGGGACCATCCATAAATGACGTCACGCAAATTTTGCCGATTTTTACCCCACTCCCCCCCCCCCAAATCGTCACAAAAAGTTAGACACCCCCTCAAAAATTTGGTCACATATCTCTCCCCCCCCCCTTTTTTTAATTAAAAAATTCCCTGTGACCACTACAGTCCTTTATGAACTCTTAAGAAATTCACCTCCCAAGGATCTCAAATTACTGCACCTGTGTCAAAAACATTTCACTAGAACAGTTGTTCTTAACCAGGAGTAAAAGAGTCTCCCCAACCCTGAGGTGTGGAGGACCAGAACATCATATTCAGTGGCGTAGCTAGTGGTGGGGATCGCAACGGGTGACACCATCTCAGGGGGTCAGGGCCGGATTAAGCCATTTTAGTGCCCAAGGCACAAACCCACATGGGTACCCCCTTCTGCCCGGGGCCCCTGATCTTTCACTGACCGTGACCGCTGGTCAGGGCCGGATTAAGTCATTTTAGTGCCCAAGGCACAAACCCACATGGGTGCCCCCTTCTGCCCGGGGCCCCTGATCCTTCACTGACCGTGACCGCTGGTATATTCAATATTATTCAAAGAAAACAGTTGTTAACAAATATGTTTGTAGTTTGTATTACTATCACTTATATAAAACCTACAATAAATTATTTCTGCATTAAAATTAATAGTTAATAAATTTTGAAATAATAATAGACAAAAATACTTTATTTTTTATTAGATAAAAAATCAAAAAGTTATTGTCATTTACATTTTAAAGTTTTTGTTCATAGATTTACATCTAGCGAAGTTTTTGAGTATATCGTCAAAGTTAATTTTGCGCAACACATCTGCCTCGATCATAAGCAGAAATAAGGAATCGAGCCTTTCTTGTTTCATTGTTGATCTATTTGGATTTTTTGTACGTTTCAACTGAGAAAAAGAGCGCTCAGTTGAACAGTTAGTAACCATTAATGTTAAAAAATTTGTGCAAGGCGATTTCAACATTTGGAAAGGCACACTCGATGTTGTCTCTATTACTTTGTATAATTATCCATGATTGAACGTGTTGTTTTCCGATTTTGATGCAGGAAACTGGTGGCGAATATATGAATGAAACTGTTGTAGTTCAGTACATAAATTATTGTTCAGATCTTTAGGATAAGCATTTATTAGTTCTTCACAACACTGAGATGTTTGTGATAGTGATACATCGACCAAACAAGAAAATCGAACTGCTACATCATTCTACACATGGTGGTATTATTTTTGCAGCTTCTTCAAATCTTTCAAATTCATTCCTAGATTTATGCAAGTGATCTGCTAGTAAAGAATACAAATCAGCACACGTTTTCAAGTTCACGTGCTCATTTTGTGTGTATTACTAAGGGGTTCCCGGTCGAATTAATTAATTAATGTTATTATTTTAATATTATTTATTGAAAATATAAAAATGGTTTAATTTTTTTTATAAAACTTCCCAAAATTTTTTAAAATTCGGATACGACCGCATTATTTATTTACAAGCCGAATGAGTCCGCATGGTCCGCATTTTGCTCCATACCATTTACCAGGAGTTTTTTTAAATTTTTTATGCGCTTAATTTTTAAACATTCAAGATTGTACCAAACTTGAGTGTGAATGTTTATTATAATATATTTCTTCATTTTCATAGCACTTGTTCAATTTTCAGTTGTCTCTGGACTTAAATTTGTTTTTAAAAAAAAAAAAAATTCTTGAGGACTTGTGGTGCCCCCAAACGCTTGGTGCCCAAGGCACGTGCCTTGTTTGCCTAGAGGTTAATCCGGCCCTGCAGGGGGTGACACCAAATTTAAAAATTGCGTATTTACAGAGCACACACTGCTCGGTCTAACCAAAATTAATTCAATGATAACAGATGACGCGTACATTTTCCACCCAAGTAACCAATCAAAATGCGTGTTTTATTAAAATTTCAAGATTGATGCGTCAGCAATTATTTTACCTTATTAGATCAGTAATACAACATTTTTGACCATGTTTTAACGTCGAATGAAGTGTTCGGTAATTTTGTTAGGGACAGGAAGCCATATTTATTTCAATTCTGAGAAATAAAACTATCCTTTGATAACAATGGGCGATTCTAAGTACAAGTTACAGTTCTTAAATACATTTACCCCTGACCTTCAATTAATTTGTTTTTGTACAGTGGAACCCCGCTATAACGCGATTATCGGGGTCCATAAAATCGGATCGCGTTAAAAGCGTGGTCGCGTTAATGCGCGGTTTTACAATATTTAACATTTTTCCGAGAACATTTACGTGTATACATGTACAATGATCATAAGTCGGCTTATCATCAGATGAATGTTAACTGGAATGCATTAATTAAGATATATTAAAAATAATCGATGGCTAGTATATTTATAGGTTATTACTGTGCATTAAAAACATTTAACAATTTTTATTACAGTGCTTACCGGACCGGGTGACACCAACCCTGGCTACGGGTGACACCAACCCTGGCTACGGGTGACACCAACCCTGGCTACGGGTGACACCAACCCTGGCTACGGGTGACACCAACCCTGGCTACGGGTGACACCAACCCTGGCTACGGGTGACACCAACCCTGGCTACGGGTGACACCAACCCTAGCTACGGGTGACACCAACCCTAGCTACGGGTGACACCAACCCTGGCTACGGGTGACACCAACCCTGGCTACGGGTGACACCAACCCTGGCTACGGGTGACACCAACCCTGGCTACGGGTGACACCAACCCTGGCTACGGGTGACACCAACCCTGGCTACGGGTGACACCAACCCTGGCTACGGGTGACACCAACCCTGGCTACGGGTGACACCAACCCTGGCTACGGGTGACACCAACCCTGGCTACGGGTGACACCAACCCTGGCTACGGGTGACACCAACCCTGGCTACGGGTGACACCAACCCTGGCTACGGGTGACACCAACCCTGGCTACGGGTGACACCAACCCTGGCTACGGGTGACACCAACCCTGGCTACGGGTGACACCAACCCTGGCTACGGGTGACACCAACCCTGGCTACGGGTGACACCAACCCTGGCTACGGGTGACACCAACCCTGGCTACGGGTGACACCAACCCTGGCTACGGGTGACACCAACCCTGGCTACGGGTGACACCAACCCTGGCTACGGGTGACACCAACCCTGGCTACGGGTGACACCAACCCTGGCTACGGGTGACACCAACCCTGGCTACGCCACTGATTGTATTTGCTGCCATTGCTAGTTGTTGCTACATTTACCCCTGACCTTCAATTAATTTGTTTTTGTACAGTGGAACCCCGCTATAACGCGATTATCGGGGTCCATAAAATCGGATCGCGTTAAAAGCGTGGTCGCGTTAATGCGCGGTTTTACAATATTTAACATTTTTCCGAGAACATTTACGTGTATACATGTACAATGATCATGTCGGCTTATCATCAGATGAATGTTAACTGGAATGCATTAATTAAGATATATTAAAAATAATCGATGGCTAGTATATTTATAGGTTATTACTGTGCATTAAAAACATTTACCAATTTTTATTTGTGTGAAAGATAATACAGATTGACCGATAATACCAGTCTATCACTATATTATGAAAAGTGTATCAACTACGTATACTACCGTGCCGTCGTGTGCCGTCGTGGCATGCAGTTCATCCATAATGGATGTAATTTCATTGAAAATCGTACAGATTTAAAATATTCAATAATTTTGTAATAGTCTGAATTCGTCGTGTAAAATATAGGGAGCCATGCTACGGCCGCGTCATATCCGAATTCGCGTTATGGCGGGGCGCGTTATAGCGGGGTTCCACTGTACTTTTATTTTTTATACTGTGGACTAAGTTTAACAAGAAGAATTACATCGTGGAAAAGGGGGAGGGTGACACAACGAGCTTACCGGACCGGGTGACACCAACCCTGGCTACGGGTGACACCAACCCTGGCTACGGGTGACACCAACCCTGGCTACGGGTGACACCAACCCTGGCTACGGGTGACACCAACCCTGGCTACGGGTGACACCAACCCTGGCTACGGGTGACACCAACCCTGGCTACGGGTGACACCAACCCTGGCTACGGGTGACACCAACCCTGGCTACGGGTGACACCAACCCTGGCTACGGGTGACACCAACCCTGGCTACGGGTGACACCAACCCTGGCTACGGGTGACACCAACCCTGGCTACGGGTGACACCAACCCTGGCTACGGGTGACACCAACCCTGGCTACGGGTGACACCAACCCTGGCTACGGGTGACACCAACCCTGGCTACGGGTGACACCAACCCTGGCTACGGGTGACACCAACCCTGGCTACGGGTGACACCAACCCTGGCTACGGGTGACACCAACCCTGGCTACGGGTGACACCAACCCTGGCTACGGGTGACACCAACCCTGGCTACGGGTGACACCAACCCTGGCTACGGGTGACACCAACCCTGGCTACGGGTGACACCAACCCTGGCTACGGGTGACACCAACCCTGGCTACGGGTGACACCAACCCTGGCTACGGGTGACACCAACCCTGGCTACGGGTGACACCAACCCTGGCTACGCCACTGATTGTATTTGCTGCCATTGCTAGTTGTTGCTACTTTTTTTTTTTTTTTTTTTTTTTTTTTTTTAAAGTTTTATGTATTTGATTAGCAGCAGTGAATCTTTTTCTGGTAAATTTGTTGGCGCAATGCGTGTATTGGTACTTTTTTTCCTTCTTTATAGAAAGTTAATTTAAAAAATGAAAGTACGATAACTAAATTATTTAATTATTTTAAATTTTATTACAATATAATTTATACGGTTGGGGGAGGGGTGTTTAAATATGAGTGGGCCTGGGGCCTTCAGCGCTGCAAAAAAAAAAAAAAAGGTTAAGAATCCCTGCCCTAGATCATTTACTAAGATACCCCCGCCCTGCCCGGGCAAACATTTTTTTTTCGTTCCAACCCACTTCCCGTTTCCACATTTAGCCATACGAAATTCTAACGCAGTGGTTCTCAACCTTCCTAATGCCGCGACCCTTTAATACAGTTCCTCAAGTCGTGGCGACCCCCAACCACACAATTATTTTCATAGCTACTTTATAACTGTATAGTATATATGTTTTCAGATGGTCTTAGGTGACCCCTGGGAAAGGGTCGTTCGACCCCCAAAGGGGTCGCGACCCACATGTTGAGAACCGCTGTTCTAACGACTGTCATTGTAACTACATTCTGATTCTCCTCCTACTTGGCGTTCTGCAACTTGATCAGAGGCCATTTTTCGGACCTCGCATACCTGTACTTATTCTCTCAGCGATAGTAGTTTAAAACTAAAATAATTATAATTGTTGTTTAAAAAAAAGAGTTAAGAATGTCTGTAATTTGGGGTTATGCAGTGCAATTCTTTACAACAATATTCCGCTCTTCGCGTGACGTCACATGGCTTGAGGGGCCCCACCCTCATCACACATCGTCACAAAAATCTGCCCCTCCCCCCTCCTAGAAGCGTGACGTCATTTTGGGAAGGCCCCTATACCAAGTTACACAGGAACTAAATTTGATTACTCCATGGGATCGGTAGCAACTCCCCTAGAGTTTCTTACCCCTTGAGCGGACTGACAACATAGGGTTCACGGGTCGGCCACAGGCTGCGAATCACAGCTTTGAGAAACCCTTTTCCCATCTCTTCGATTAAAAACTGTTATGAAAAAGGGGCTTATTTAAATCAATTATTTCAAAATAAAGAAATTATTCTACAGGCCTATATCCAAGTAGCAACACCATCATCCGACGAAACATGAAGGAAATCTTTATGATTATGAACTGTGTAAAACTAGCTAAATATTAGAGACCAGTTGATGGCATCCGCTTAAGGTTTTCTCCCCTGCGAAGTCTGACATTTTTTTTTGTTGCGACTGGGGGGGGGGGGGTCTTTGAAAAATTGATATATCTCTTGATTTGTACAAATAAATTCTCCATCCATCATTATCATAATTATCTATAAAGGACCGTATATTTTCCTAATGATTTTCCTCTCCCGTGTATTCAGCAGATTCACTGCTTTTTTTTTTTGTATTAGGGACAAAGTCTCACTTGTATGAATTACAACCGGTTTATGATAAGTGTTTATATGACCATCATTATTCTCCTTGAGCGATTTTTGCATTTATCAGCTTTAATAGGTTGAAATAAGAACTATTGCCTGCTGTTATCATTTCTTTCAGCTCTGTTATTATTTCATTGAGTTCACGACAATGTATAGTAGCTCCCTGATATTCGAAAGAAGCCACTCTCTCGAAGGTGTGGTTGCTTATTTTGATATTGTCATCAATGTATGTGTTTCTTTTGTCTTCGCGCCTTTGACCCAAGACCAGCTTTTACCGAGGCATCTTCAAGTTCTTTGAATACTTATTATATAATTGCTACGTCACCCGCATATGCCAGATACTGCAATGGTTGGCTATATAAAGTAGCTGATGGTAGTGTTTCTATAATGCTTCTCTGGAAGTAGCCTGTGATAGTGCCACCGGTGCATCCACAAAGGCGACCAGGGATGTTCTTCCATCCCCATCCCCTGGGGCCAAGTCCCCCTCCATCCCCTGGGGCCAAGTCCCCTTCCATCAACTGGGGCCTAGTCCCCTTCCATCCCCCGGGGCCTAGTCCCCTTCCATCCCCTGGAGCCTAGTCCCTTTCCATCCCCTGGGGCCAAGTCCCCTTCCATCCCCTGGGGCCTAATCCCCTTCCATCCCCTTGAGCCTAGTCCCCTTTCATCCCCTGGGGTCTAGCCCCCTTCCATCCCCTGGGGCCTGTTCCCCTTCCATCCCCTGGGGCCTAGTCCCCTTGCATCCCCTGTGGCCTGTTCCCCTTGCATACCCTGTGGCCTGTTCCCCTTCGGCCTAGTCCCCTTTCATCCCCTGTGACCTGTTCCCTTTCCATCCCCTGGGGCCTAGTCCCCTTCCATCCCCTGTGACCTGTTCCTCTTCCAGTAATATGTACACAGCCTAGTTCCCTTCCAGCCCCTGGGTCCTGTTTCCCTTCCATCCCCTGGGTCCGAGTCCCCTTCCACCCCATGGGTCCTGTTTCCCTTCCACCCCTGGGTCCTAGTCCCCTTCCATCCCCTGGGTCCGAGTCCCCTTCCACCCCCTGGGTCCTAGTCCCCTTCCACCCCCTGGGTCCTAGTCCCCTTCCATCCCCTGGGTCCGAGTCCCCTTCCACCCCCTGGGTCCTAGTCCCCTTCCACCCCCTGGGTCCTAGTCCCCTTCCACCCCCTGGGTCCGAGTCCCCTTCCACCCCCTGGGTCCTAGTCCCCTTCCACCCCCTGGGTCCGAGTCCCCTTCCATCCCCTGGGTCCTAGTCCCCTTCCACCCCCTGGGTCCGAGTCCCCTTCCACCCCCTGGGTCCTAGTCCCCTTCCACCCCCTGGGTCCTAGTCCCCTTCCACCCCCTGGGTCCTAGTACCCTTCCACCCCCTGGGTCCGAGTCCCCTTCCACCCCCTGGGTCCTAGTCCCCTTCCACCCCCTGGGTCCGAGTCCCCTTCCACCCCCTGGGTCCTAGTCCCCTTCCACCCCCTGGGTCCTAGTCCCCTTCCACCCCCTGGGT
Organism: Omphiscola glabra; assembly: GCA_964017045.1. Classification (NCBI taxonomy): domain Eukaryota; kingdom Metazoa; phylum Mollusca; class Gastropoda; family Lymnaeidae; genus Omphiscola; species Omphiscola glabra. Next base: position 3,900,659 of record OZ024809.1, on the reverse strand, counting down.
CCGAGTCCCCTTCCACCCCCTGGGTCCGAGTCCCCTTCCACCCCCTGGGTCCTAGTCCCCTTCCACCCCCTGGGTCCTGTTTCCCTTCCACCCCCTGGGTCCTGTTTCCCTTCCACCCCCTGGGTCCTAGTCCCCTTCCACCCCCTGGGTCCGAGTCCCCTTCCACCCCCTGGGTCCTGTTTCCCTTCCACCCCCTGGGTCCTAGTCCCCTTCCACCCCCTGGGTCCTGTTTCCCTTCCACCCCCTGGGTCCTGTTTCCCTTCCACCCCCTGGGTCCTGTTTCCCTTCCACCCCCTGGGTCCTAGTCCCCTTCCACCCCCTGGGTCCGAGTCCCCTTCCACCCCCTGGGTCCTGTTTCCCTTCCACCCCCCGGGTCCTAGTCCCCTTCCACCCCCTGGGTCCGAGTCCACTTCCACCCCCTGGGTCCTGTTTCCCTTCCACCCCCTAGATGAGAAATGAGTAAAATTTGACTGAGGCTGTAGTCAACAAAACCCTCTACAAGGCAATGTAGTAAATCACAATTAACTACTTTAATCACGCCATGTAATCATATAGCCATGTAGACAGGTTGGAGGCAGTACAGTGACGGGCAGCACGCTTTGTCCTGAACCGCTACAGGAATACCTCTAGTGTTGGCAGCATGCTGGAAACACTGGGCTGGTCACTATTGGAGGAACGACGACGACAGTCCAGGCTCTCCATGATTTACAAGATAAATAATGGGCTAGTCCACTGCTCTGGCATTAAACAGAAACTCGTCCCTCTCCCCCATAGACAGCGACGAGGTCATGACAGGCAGTTCCGGCTCATACCAGCGAGAAGCCAGTATAGGAACTGCTAATTCCTACCAAAGACAATCAGGGACTGGAACAAGCTTCCAAAAGGAACAGTTGAGGCGACAACACTTGACTAATTTGCGTCTATTGCCTCAGGCCTTCCAACTCTTAGTGCATGATACCCTCACACAGTTACTCTTGTAACCAGTGAAATATCCTCATCAACACCAGGCACAGAGACATTGCCAATCCCATCTACATTCATAGGAGCCATAATGATCAATAAATTGATCGTGGGCCCTTAATATATAGAAGAAGAAGATTATTTTGTAAGAAGTCTCATTAAAAAGAAAAAAAAATTAACACAAAACGTGCATCTAATTCTACATAGAATTTTTCATACTTTTAAGAAGAAAGAAACATTTCATCCGTTTTATTTTGTATATTTTAATTCCAAATAAATCACAACATTGCGGCATAACTTATAAATATAAAATCATTTTTTATTAAAGTTACCACATACAGTAATATGTACACAGTCAAGTCCTGTCTTGAAGCAGTCAATATCATTTTGGTCCCATGAACATAATGAATAAACAAAATTAAATAAAAATTGTATATACAAAATCATGCTTTAAAAAATGTGTAAGCCTATAAAATTAATTTATACTCTAAACGGCCATTATACAAACTAATGTAAGCCTTTTAAAATGTCAACACAAATATATTTAAAGAATCGATAATTATGATTTACTAAAAAAAAAATTAAGTTTATTTTTTAAATTTGAAATTCTCAATGGGGTATTTACCAATGCTCTGTACCTTTTAACATAACATATAGATAGCAAAGACAGATGAAACAAAGACAACTTGTCTGTTTTGTACTGTAAGTCTTTTCAAACCACAGCTTGTAAGTAAAGTAAAAATGATGATTGTGATGAATAAAAATGACAAATATTTTAAAATAAAATAATACAAAATATTTTAAAAAAACATGTTCTGTGTGGGACGGATTATGAAAATTTTAAATATATGTTCATAAAAAAATTCATAAAAAGAAAAGTTAATATCACAATTATACGGATTACCTTTACCTGGCTGGTAGCTGATTTCAAATCATTAATAATACTGAAGACACTTTAAAATGTGTTGTACAAAATACTTTGCTATCACAGTTTTCAGTCAATATGCTGATACATTTTTTATTGCTTCAAATAAGTTCAAGAAAAGATTAGTTTAGGTCAAAAGTAGGCCTACAGATTAACTATATTATATTCTATCACATAAATGTCAAAATATGTGCTCATCGCAGCATGAGAAATTATGCAGTTTCTGATAATAGAAAGCACCATTTTACTACCTAGATAATTAATCAAGTAGTATGTAAATCATCATTATAATGATTGCTGATTGCTGCGAGACAGTGCACTGCTTTGTTGTTTCTGTTGGATGGAGGAAAGCGGAAGTAGATGGCTAGTTTTTTTTAATTTTTAAAATTAATTTCAAGTTTATTTAATTCATATTAATAACACATTTAATTGCTTGTATGTCCACATGTAGTACAGTACAGTATTATTTAATTGTAAGTCCACATGTAGTACAATACGGTATTATCTAAACTCTTAATTGGCTATGTTAATAAATTTGTACAAAGTAAATTATCATTTCATATTCAATTATAGTAATAGAGTTAGTTCACAACATTCTCTCCAAGGGGGTCACCAACTTTTGTATATTCATTGCAAATAGCAAGTGATTATGTAATGTAAACTCATCTTCTTGCATAGAAATAGAATACATAGAAGGCAACATCTTATTTTATATTGGTATTATTAAATTTCTTAGTTTCTTAAAATTTTTTGATAATCATTTTTAAAGTGTTTACTTTTTCAATTTTTCATTCATGAAAAAACTAACATACTCTCTTCTGTTTTTCTTATGATACTGAATCCACTTCATATCCCAGCTTCATGTCCCAGCTTCATATCCCAGCTTTATATCCCAGCTTCGTATCCCATGACTTTGCTTCTAATGCTGCATTCATTTTCAAAGACATTATAATATTAAAAAAATTGTGTCTATTATTCGCATTAAAATAAATTTTCAAAAACAAAGTTCAACAGTTAGAAATACTTTAACTTCAAGAATATTCAAGAAATAAACTAAGAGTCCAAACTCATGAGCAAAGCACAGCCCCTCTTGACCCAGTGGTCACTTGGCTTTTCCCCTGATTTCAGGTCCACAGCCACGACGAAGCTTGGGCGTCCAGATTTACCAGCTCGGTCAGGGTAGTAATAACATGGTGCGGTGTACATGCCTGGCAGATGAAATAAGAAAATTTAATGGAAATAAAAACATTTAATAAAAATATTGTAGTGATATGTTGAGAAAGCTCATCAGTATCCCAGTTTTCAAGAAGAATCTAAATTATCATGTCACTAGCCTTAACGACAATTTCGTTGGCACTTATTTATTTGATGTTTAAATAAATCAATTCAGTACCTGGCATTATTTAATGAGTTTAAATTTTTTATGGTGATTAAAATTAAAGAAATTTGAATCTTTTTATCATGTCACTAGCCTTAACGACAATTTCGCTGGCACTTATTTATTTGATGTTTAAATAAATCAATTCAGTACCTGGCATTATTTAATGAGTTTAAATTTTTTATGGTGATTAAAATTAAAGAAATTTGAATCTTTTTATATTATTCTTATTTAAATAACACCCTATTGTAAGCTCTGTGGTAACTTGTTATCATCCCCAATTGAAAAGAAGTAGTTATTTATCAAAGAAAATCAGATATGAATATTAGTGTTCATTCTTCTGAATTTCTGTGATGTGGATTGTTAAATGAATAAAATGCTGTCACGTATCTTCTTTAACATAATGTAAGGGGAATCTAAGTATAGACTAACATGTTAAAATATTGTAGCATGAACCAAAAGTGCAATGTTATAGTACAAGTACAGGATGTGACTATTAATTTTAATTAATACAAAATTACAGGTGCTCTTCTAAGCTGTGCAAGAACAAAATACCTTTTTTTCTTCCTATAAAATATAATACTTTAATAATACAATACTGGTTCCCTCATTTAATTTTCTTTATTGTGTGCAGATGAGTAACTAAATCAACATAAAGAAATCTAATTTTTTAAAAATAAAATCTGTAATACATTAAGGGCTATTTATAAATTGTTTAAAGGAGAAAGCACCAGAGAGACAAAAACAACTTGAGATAATGTGACAAAGATGAGATCATTGTACCTGTTAACGAAATGAAAATAAATGAATCTTTTCTGTAGTTTGCTAAGCTATGAAAGCATTGAAATTGAATCTTGTCTTACAAATATTTTTGCTTATCTGATGTACATTACATATAAAATAAAAATTCAAAAATTAACCCCCATTTAAACAAATATGTGGTGGTATGACCTTAACATAATCAGAACAAAAGACACATGCAATGCCAGTGTGCAACATAGCCAATGCCAGTGTGCAACATAGCCAATGCCAGTGTGCAACATAGCCAATGCCAGTGTGCAACATAGCCAATGCCAGTGTGCAACATAGCCAATGCCAGTGTGCAACATAGCCAATGCCAGTGTGCAACATAGCCAATGCCAGTGTGCAACATAGCCAATGCCAGTGTGCAACATAGCCAATGCCAGTGTGCAACATAGCCAATGCCAGTGTGCAACATAGCCAATGCCAGTGTGCAACATAGCCAATGCCAGTGTGCAACATAGCCAATGCCAGTGTGCAACATAGCCAATGCCAGTGTGCAACATAGCCAATGCCAGTGTGCAACATAGCCAATGTATGTTTGTTTAAAAAAAGGAGCTTAGAAGGGCCAGTATGTTTATTTTTAGCAAAGGGGCTTAGAAGGGCCAGTATGTTTGTTTAAAAAAAGGAGCTTAGAAGGGCCAGTATGTTTATTTTTAGCAAAGGGGCTTAGAAGGGCCACTATGTTTGTTTTTAGAAAAGGGGCTTAGAAGGGCCAGTATGTTTGTTTTTAGAAAAGGGGCTTAAAAGGGCCAGTATGTTTGTTTTTAGAAAAGGGCCTTAGAAGGGCCAGTATGTTTGTTTAAAAAAGGAGCTTAGAAGGGCCAGTATGTTTATTTTTAGCAAAGGGGCTTAGAAGGGCCAGTATGTTTGTTTTAAGAAAAGGGGCTTAGAAGGGCCAGTATGTTTATTTTTAGCAAAAGGGCTTAGAAGGGCCAGTATTTTTGTTTTAAGAAAAGGGGCTTAGAAGGGCCAGTATGTTTGTTTTTAGAAAAGTGGCTTAGAAGGGCCAGTATGTTTGTTTTTAGAAAAGGGGCTTAGAAGGGCCAGTATGTTTGTTTTTAGAAAAGGGGCTTAGAAGGGCCAGTATGTTTATTTTTAGCAAAGGGGCTTAGAAGGGCCATTATGTTTGTTTTTAGAAAAGGGGCTTAGAAGGGCCAGTATGTTTGTTTTTAGAAAAGGGGCTTAGAAGAGCCAGTATGTTTGCTTTTAGAAAAGTGGCTTAGAAGGGCCAGTATGTTTGTTTTTAGAAAAGGGGCTTAGAAGGGCCAGTATGTTTGTTTTTAGAAAAGGGGCTTAGAAGGGCCAGTATGTTTATTTTTAGCAAAGGTGCTTAGAAGGGCCATTATGTTTGTTTTTACAAAAGGGGCTTAGAAGGGCCAGTATGTTTATTTTTAGCAAAGGGGCTTAAAAGGGTCAGTATGCTTATTTTTAGCAAAGGAGCTTAGAAGGGCCAGTATGTTTATTTTTAGCAAAGGGGCTTAGAAGGGCCAGTATGTTTGTTTTTAGAAAAGGGGCTTAGGAGGGTCAGTATGTTTGTTTTTTAGAAAAGGGGCTTATAAGGACAAGTATGTTTGTTTTTAGAAAAGGGGCTTAGAAGGGCCAGTATGTTTGTTTTAAGAATAGGGGCTTAGAAGGGCCAGTATGTTTGTTTTAAGAAAAGGGGCTTAGAAGGGCCAGTATGTTCTTTTTCTGAAACAACACGAACATATTAATAAATATATCTTTCAGTTAGGACTGAGATAATATCTGGTGAACAGAACATTGCTGCGGTGTTGTGGCCATAATGTTTTTGGAAGGTGGGTAAGAGGTGCATTGTGTGTGTGTGGGTGTGATGTATTGGACATTAATAGTTAGGACCAAAAATGTAGAAGCTTCTTTCATCTAACTGAATGAGGAGGATTCCATTCCATTGAGACCACAAGAACATAAAATTCTAAATAAACAATTCGCCTCCCCTTCCCACAGAACGCAGTAATTATTAAAAAGATTTAACTATGAATGTTATTTGAGATGTGAACATAGGACAAAAATAAGTGGTAATGAAATCTAAACAAACATTAAAAACTGAAACAGCTATAAGAGTGGTAAAATTAACTCATAATGCAATGAAACAAAATTCTGCTATTGTAATTACATTCTTTCTTCTTCTTGGGTCCTGTCATAATAAGGAAAAAACTAAATTATTTGAAAGAATGATGAATAAGAATGTGCTGTAGCTTCTTCTGTATTTTAAAGTGATACGAAACAAACTCAAAGAGTGCATATAGAATAATCAGAGCCACAAGTCATCTGAGAAAGCTAAAAAAAATATTTAATTGTAAAAAAATTACAAAATTTAAATCTTTATCCAGAACTTTAACTAGAAGAGGTCACACTACAAAATAATAAAATTCCAATATATTAAAACATGAAAGTGCCAGCACTTTTTCTAATAACGATTCTAAGCCACATTAAGAGGAAGCCTAAAAGACAATTTAATTGGTATAGATAAGATAGAATTAGTTTTGATTGGCATGGTTTTAATGTATCAATGGTATAGGGCCTTTAAACTTTTAAGCAGAAATTCTAAAAACTGTATTCAGAAAGGAAGTAATTATAAATGTATTAAGATAATGTCCTTTATTATAGAGCATGCGTTATAACTTATGGTGACAGACAATTAACATGAAAACAATGCTTTGTTATCTGTATCTGGCACAGACTTGGGCTTATAATTTAAATGGAGACATTGAGTTTGTTTGGTCTCCATTGTAAAATAATTCTCCAGAGTTGGCACAACCAGTAAGTGGTAGCGCACCTCTGACAGTCCACTACTGACACAGTCTCCTTTTCATTACCAGTATCTTAAACTGACTTAAACTTAGATGACTAATATTTTGTGTAAACAATGCATTCCATTTCTACAAAAAAAAAAAGAAAACACCATGAAAACTCAGTTTACATCAAGAACTGAACTCATTCCATCCGGGATTGGGTTGTACTACCATCCAACCGCACCCATCCATCCCCTCAATCCAGTAATTTACCTTTGCTTCCTTTCTTCTTGAACTCAACAGGCTTGAACTGAATGGTTGGCATACTACACACCAGCTGCATGGGGTTGGCTTCCACTAATACTGCATTCTTCTTATCCCACCCTGCACCCTGCAGGAACAATCCTTTTACATAGACACCATCCTGGGGAATAGTCAGAGAAATATGTGGATCGAAGCATATAGAAAAACTGGGATGTGAAGACATTGGAGGTGTGAAGAGGTGGAGCTGGGGGTGTGAAAGGGTGGAGCTTGAGGTGTGAAGGGGCAGAGATGTAGGTGTGAAGGGGCAGAGCTGGAGGTATGACGGGGTGGAGCTGGAGGTATGAAGGGGTGGAGCTGGAGGTGTGAAGGGGTGGAGCTGGATCTGTTAGACAGAAATGTGAAGGTGAAAAAATGGTAAAGTATTCAAGTAACCAATAGAAACAATAGACTGTGAGCTGAGACAAATATGTTCAAGATTTTAACTGTATTTTGGAGGGCTGACCATAATATCCATCTTTTCACCCCTCCCCCCCCCACCACTGTTCACATGTGACTTTACACACACTCAACAACCCCCCCCCCCCCAAGGGTTGCAGAAATCTGCTTATGGCATTATACATAGGGAAATGCCAGGAAGTATAATAATGATTCTAAAGAGCAAGAAGTCACTAGTTTTAAAGTTCTAAATAAGTCTGATGATTTAAATCAAAGTCCAACAGACCTGAGAATTAGAGACATTTTTTTAAAACCTCAAACTTGAACTGAAAACATTTGTTGATAAATAGCAAACAAATATACAAAGTGATCTTACTCATACAATGTTACTAACATCTTGGTGGTACCATAGAAGATGATTATTTTTTTTAGCCATATCAGAAATAGATCAGTCATGGAGGAGATGCATAGATCAACCATAGAGATGCTGGAGTACACAAAGTGGGCATATCGCAACATCGAACAAAAATGCTAGCATGGTGATGTCTGTAATATCATTTACCCTCATCCCTCTTTTATCTGATGATGTCCACTTTTGAATGACCCCCCCCCCCCCTGTCTTTGTGGATGTCCTTTAGGATCAACCCTTTACTCTGACAAAATTAAGTCTTTACTAGTCCATAAAACTATTTTTTGATTTTTGTTTCTTTACTAGTCCATAAAACTTTTTATATTTTTGTTTCTTTACTAGTCCATAAAACTTTTTAGATTTTTGTTTCTTTACTAGTCCATACAACTTTGTAGGTACTTGTTTCTCTACTAGTCCATAACACAGGTGCACATCTTTGAAATTATGCTTTATTAATTAGATTCAATTTGCAAATTATAAAATCCTTGGATGAATCATAGCTTAAATATCTGAGAGAAAGGGTAATTTCTATAACCATATTCATATTGTCTTTAAACTTGATCTTTTACTTTACTTAAATTTACCACGTTCTATACTGCTAGGGCAGACAGCAATTTTCAAAAGTTTTTATTCATTAAAAAATTCAAACAATCCATGCTATCAAAAATAGCAAAAGGATTTTTTAAAATGATGACAAGCAAGAAATAATTGAACACTAATAGTGATTATAATAATGGTAAAATAATGGAATTAAAATGTAGTATAATAGAACTAATTTAAATTAGAAACATGAGATTCAAATAATCATACTTAATCTAATCTGCATATAATGTTATGACCCACTGACCTTTGCTGGACCGGTCAGGTTACTGTCATCCACAGTCTGGGGTATAAACTCCCATGACAGAGAGTCAACTGACAGCTGTAGATCAAACAAGTAAACACTTTAGAGAACATGCCCAACCAATGAGCAACCAAAGAAGATTTAGAACAATGAAGTGAACATTTTGTTTATTGTCTGTTATCATTGAGCAATGAGAGATTTAGATGAGTTAATGCAGTGGTTCTCAACCTTCCTAATGCCGCTGCCTTTTAATACAGTTCCTCATGTTGTGGCGACCCCCAACCACAAAATTATTTTCGTTGCTACCTCAATAACTGTAGAGTATATATGTCTATAGATGGTCTTAGGTGACCCACAGGTTGAGAACGGCTGAGATAATGAGACTTTAAATTTTAACAGATAAAAACCCTACACACCTGCTGAATGCAGCACAGCTTCTTGCACTTCAATGGTCTCCATCTCACAACAGTGAAAAGAAATTAATTATATCACAGGAGACTTACGCTGTTCTGCCGGGCTGCAGTCTGTAACACAGCTGTAAGGAATCCAGTCGGGAAGGTGAAGGCTGACATCCAGAACACCCATGGTGGCTTGGCCAGAGAGGCCCACTTGGCAAACATATCTACTCTCAGCACTAAATCTCTCGTCCATGCCGCCAGGGGCTTCATGGAGTTGTAGGCCTGAAATATTAATGTTAGATGTAGGGATGGAATATTAATTTTAGATGTTGGGATGGAATATTAATTTTAGATGTAGGGATGGAATATTAATATTAGATGTAGGGATGGAATATTAATGTTAGTTGTAGGGATGGAATATTAATGTTGGATATGGGATGGAATATTAATGTTGGATATGGGATGGAATATTAATGTTAGATGTAGGCCTGAAATATTAATGTTAGATGTAGTGATGGAATATTAATGTTAGATGTAGGGATGGAATATTAATTTTAGATGTAGGGATGGAATATTAATATTAGATGTAGTGATGGAATATTAATGTTAGATGTAGAGATGAAATATTTATGTTGGATATGGGATGGAATATTAATGTTAGATGTAGAGATGGAATATTTATGTTGGATGTAGTACAATGTCAGATGTTGAGATAAAGTATACATTTGGATGTCATACTGCAATATTATGAAGATTTGTTTTATGATTAAAATACACTGTTGGAAGCAGGGCTAAAACATAATGTTGGATATGGGAAGTGGGCCTAAAAATAAAATAAAATGCTGTCTAAAGGCCTGAAACATAATGTCAGATCCTGCATTAATCAATATATGGTACTGTTGGAATTGTAATGTTAGAATTCAGCCTGAAATAGCAAATGCTGGATGTAGGCCTGAAATACAATGTTGGTTTATTATTCACAAATTTGGAGTCACACACAAACAAGAAAATGACATGAAATGTCAAATGACAATCAAGGGGATGGAACTACATAATTGAATCTAATGACCACTCCAGTGCACAATTTTGCTGTATCCGTTTGAGAAGGATATAAAAAAAATAATTGCCACACACTCAAAGTAAGACTGCTGTCTGCTTATGCCACACGCACAAAAATGGCAGACAAAAACAATACTTTAAAAAAATCATCAGTTCTATTTTTGTAAAATTCAGATCTAAGAAAAATTCATGAGAAAGATCTAAAGATGTGACCAAATAAAAAAAAGAGAAAAAGACAGCTCATATAAAAAAATAATACCTAAATAAGACTATTAATTCTATTTAAGTAGATTCAGATATAAAAAAATAGAAATTCATGGTAACTGACTTATAAAGCTGCTAATTCAATTAATTCAAGTTTAGCTCATCAAAAATATAAAACGGACAGAACCATGTTTGTATTACAGGTAATGAACATATCAAAAATTTTAGCCTGCATTCAGAACACAGATAAAAAGCTGGCGATGATCAAAATGAAAGTAGACCTGACTTGAACTTACCCAATCCTGCAATCGAGTTGCACAATTAGATAATTCTTTCATTAGTGCACCTCATATCACATGGACAATTGTGATTTGTGGGTTTGGCACAGGTGAAAAGCCTTATTGTTGTGTTATTTAAAAGTATTTTGTTTTATTTTAAATGGGATGTAGAAAAAAATATGGGTGCCGTCAGGATAAGGGAAAATACAATTCTTTTAGACTGTTTCAGACTCTCTAGTATAGCTTTAGAGAGATGGACTGTTTCAGACTCTCTAGTATAGCTTTAGAGAGATGGACTGTTTCAGACTCTCTAGTATAGCTTTAGAGAGATGGACTGTTTCAGACTCTTTAGTATAGCTTTAGAGAGATGGACTGGAAGTTACGGCAAGCCAGAGGCAATAATAAAGTGTTGTAAACATCCTGTAATAATAAACACCATAATTGTAGTTGCATGAAAAAAAATTATTAATTAATATCAACATTTTTGAGTCAATTCATAATTTGATGTTTTCCTTTTGTCATGCCCCCCCCCCCCCCAAATCCAAGATAAAGGACTCAGCTCAACCATCCAGTGGTACCACAGATTCAATCATCCTGAGTCATGTAATACCAAAAATATAAATATCTGGCAAAATCTGTTATCAAAACATACAAAAAATCCTGATATATGTGACATCACAGATAAATGTGGTATCAAAGATACAATCATTCTGAGACAAGCGGTATCAAAGACACAATCATTCTGAGACAAGCAGTATCAAAGATAGAGTTAATATCAAGCCTTACCCTCTCCCACAGTGGTGGTACTCTACCATCAAAGATACAGTTGAAGATATTTTCCAGATCCATCGTCATGACAATAAGACCCTGGATTCCCTTCTCTAGAGCTGTCAGTGATGAGCGGATCTCCATCAGCAGGATGTTGTAACGCTGTATCTGTTACAACACCAAACATAAAGTAACATTTTCATTTGTAACCAAACAAAGTAACATTTTCACTTGTAACCAAACATAAAGTAACATTTTCACTTGTAGCCAAACATAAAGTAACATTTTCACTTGTAACCAAACATAAAGTAACATTTTCATTTGTAACCAAACATAAAGTAACAGTTTCACTTGTAATGTCATGAGATCCGTCTTAAAACTTTTAAAAATAACTTGCCATCCGGAGAATCTTATTCAGCTGAATCATTTTTTAAAATCTCACAAATATTGTACAAGCCATCAAAGAAACTTTGAATAGTCCCATTTATTCCTTCATGATCATCTCACCTTCATTCCAGACAAATGGATACCACTAAAATCTATAAATAGTTTCCATGCAGTTTCTATTGTGCAGCTTGACTAGAGTAATTTCAGTAAACCACTGCAGCAGCCAGATCTTACCTCTTGTAGCAACACAACATTGAGTGGTGATGGGTCCACAGACAGGACCTTACCTCTTGCAGCAACACAACATTGAGTGGTGATGGGTCCACAGACAGGATCTTACCTCTTGTAGCAACACAACATTGAGTGGTGATGGGTCCACAGACAGGATCTTACCTCTTGCAGCAACACAACATTGAGTGGTGATGGGTCCACAGACAGGATCTTACCTCTTGCAGCAACACAACATTGAGTGGTGATGGGACCACAGACAGGGTCTTACCTCTTGCAGCAACACAACATTGAGTGGTGATGGGTCCACAGACAGGATCTTACCTCTTGCAGCAACACAACATTGAGTGGTGATGGGTCCACAGACAGGGTCTTACCTCTTGCAGCAACACAACATTGAGTGGTGATGGGTCCACAGACAGGATCTTACCTCTTGCAGCAACACAACATTGAGTGGTGATGGGTCCACAGACAGGATCTTACCTCTTGTAGCAACACAACATTGAGTGGTGATGGGTCCACAGACAGGATCTTAGCTGTACCATCATAGTCCATGTTTTCAGGAATTTGTTTGAAGATATTTGCAGCCAAATCCAAGACCTGGACAAGAGATTATTTGTTTAAAATGAAATAGAGTTATTCAATGCAGCGAGTTTAATTTGTTTTTCATATTTGTGTTGATTAAACAAAATACTTTAGAAGCCAGTAAATTAAACATTTGATCATTCATTCACTAAGGTTGTAACTAGTGTATACCAAGGGAAATAGCTATGACAGTAATTGTCTTACTTTATCCTCCCTGCTCTCCCCTGCTGCACTAGAGACTTGGGGCTGCAGTGAGAGGAGTGTGTCAAACAAAAGTCTGGTTTCTTGGATCTGAGAGGAAATGTCTGCATTGGGATGCTGACCAAAAGCCTCTGAAACAATTCAATGAGATAAAAGGGAGATGTAGAAGGCAACGATTGGTCAACAAGACTGAGAACACGTTGAAAGGGATTCTCTGAAACAATTCAATGAGATAAAAGGGAGATGTAGAAGGCAACGATTGGTCAACAAGACTGAGAACATGTTGAAAGGGATTCAACAGAACAAGCACACTGTTTTTTGAAATTTAAAAAAATATTTATTAAATAAAGATTTCGACAGAATATTCCTAAACCTATCAAAATTGAAATCATTCTATTTTCAGCACGATATAAAGGAGACTACAGCGTGTTCAGTGTTAAAGGAGACTACAGCTTGTTCAGTGTTAAAGGAGACTACAGCTTGTTCAAAGTAAAATAGTTTCTGATGCCAAGCTATGGTTTCCTACTATTGCCCACCATGCATATCAAGATCATGGGACACACCAACTAATCTACCTTATAATATAAAGCTCATTGTGGCCAGGTTTTTTTAGTTAATGGGTTGATAAATCACACAATGGGTCTCAATCTAATTTGACATAATCCCCGTATCCCAAAAGCTGTCATTGAAAAATTGTAAAATGTAGCGGGTAAAGATTTAAAAAAATATGTCGTTTTCAAATGGCTTCCAGGTTTCGTTCAAATTCAGTTATTTTTGGTGTACGCATTTTCAGGTTTTTAGTTTAGCTTTTTCTATGTTCACCGAGAGGAATGGAGAAGGATTGTTTTCATGTCATCTGTGGTGCCCAAACGGTCCAAACACTAAGGGACATGATGATGATGTTCACAAAAGATTGTGCTTTCAAAAAAAATTTGGGATGATTTTTTTCAAGGACAGATTAGCTCTATAGCTGTCAGAGCGGATCTCTATCAGCACAATGAATCTCTTACTATTGTAACAATGAATCTCTTACTATTGTAACAATGAATCTCTTACTATTGTAACAATGAATCTCTTACTATTGTAACAATGAATCTCTTACTATTGTAACAATGAATCTGTTACTATTGTAACAATGAATCTCTTACTATTGTAACAATGAATCTCTTACTATTGTAACAATGAATCTGTTACTATTGTAACAATGAATCTCTTACTATTGTAACAATGAATCTCTTACTATTGTAACAATGAATCTCTTACTATTGTAACAATGAATCTCTTACTATTGTAACAATGAATCTCTTACTATTGTAACAATGAATCTGTTACTATTGTAACAATGAATCTCTTACTATTGTAACAATGAATCTCTTACTATTGTAACAATGAATCTGTTACTATTGTAACAATGAATCTCTTACTATTGTAACAATGAATCTGTTACTATTGTAACAATGAATCTCTTACTATTGTAACAATGAATCTCTTACTATTGTAACAATGAATCTGTTACAACACCAAACATGAAGTAACATTTTGAACTCATAATATTCACAACTGTCGGGGCCAGGGTTATAAGTTTATTTTCCTTATATACCCTATATCTCTTACATTTTCAACCAATTGTTGTAATGAGACAATTTTTTAAGTTCAACTTGACTATTTATCTGCTGAATTATTTAGGATCCCTTTCTTAAAACATCACCATATAATGGATCTCCACCTGGGTCCTTATTTTAACTTCAATGGACAATGTCTAAGAGTTACGGAATTTTTTTTTTATAGATGTTTTAGTATTGAAATAATGATTGCATTGAAGATTTATTGTCTTCAAATTATTTAGGGGTTTAAAAATGTTATAGAATGTTCCAAGTTATAAAGATCCCCATAATGTTCCAAGTTATAAAGATCCCCATATTGTTCCAAGTTATAAAGATCCCCATAATGTTCCAAGTTATAAAGATCCCCATATTGTTCCAAGTTATAAAGATCTCCATATTCTTCCATGTAGATATTATAAAGATTATGAACATGTAAATGGGATCTAAAAGTTTATGGAAATGTTAATTTAGTTTTACAGATTTCTATGCTTTCCTGGGAATTTGTATATGTAAAGATACCTTTCTTCAAGTTTCTTGAAGTTTCTACCTTATTCTAGAATGACTTTTTTTTAAATAAAAATTTCAAGAAAATGTAATTGTTCTTTTTGTGTTTCTCATGTTTCTATGATTTTCTTAAAATGCAATGAAATCAGTTTTAAAGATATTTTTTAAGTTACCAGAAAGTTCCAAATGAGTGTAGTAGGTTCTGCAATGTATCTTCCTTATAACAGATTTATCCTTGGCATTTTTCAATAGATTTTTATGGGGCAATTTAAAAAAAAAAAATTTGTTTGCTATCCAGCTGCTGTAAAATATTGAAGATTAATTTCTTTTTTGGCGCATACTGCCCCAATATCAAAAATGTAAAAGGCAACATCATTGCAAATTCCTTCTGATTCCAATGGGATAAACTAGAACAATTAACTTGAATATTTATGTTTGTGGTTCTGATATTGCCCCCATCTTGAGGGTAACTAAAATGTCTCTTTTAGGAATGGGGAATCTTATTTCATTTTAATTGATAAACAGCCATAGATTTGGCATTGATGATTACATTTTTAAAAAATGACATCTTTTACAATTTAAATCATGGGTTTTGGCAGTGCCCAACTTGACTATCAACTACAATGGGATGTGTCCCAAATTCAATGTTTACAAGAATTAATATATATCTGGCTTTTTATAGGAGAAAATCTGGCATTTGAATTTGCACTTTAAACTTTTGTTTTTGACAGTGCCCTGCATAACCAGATCAAAGCTAGAACAATATTTGTAAAAATCTCCTTCGAAAAAGATAATGATCAATCTTAATTTAAAAAACTCAGGAGAGAAAAATATGGCCTGCCTGGGTGATCCACATTGGGCAGCATGCTGACATATTCTTTGTATGAAGACAATGGACCATCTTTAGGAATGTAGTAGGTTGGCAGACTTGACAATCTGATGTAGAAAACAGATAATACAGTTCAAAGAAATAACAAAGAACTTATCAAATATCATATTTAATATATTATGTGGCATAAATTCACCCCACCCCCTTGTTTTTTTAAGACATCATTTTTGGTAATGCCTATTATCATTGGTTGCCAAAAATGCAGATTGATGAATTGTAACAAAAAGACTTTTTTTACAGCTTGGTATACAGCATAAAATATGAGCTTTAGTTTAGTTTCAATTGGTTTCATGCCCATCTAGCGCGCCCCCCCCCCCCCCCCCCCCCCTTTGTAAAGTTCCTGTAATAATTAACCTTAGAGCTACATTGGAAGGAAGAAGGAACACGCCAAAATTATATCTGAACATTATAAATAGTTGAATCCCTACTTGTTGAAAGGAACTGTTAAAACAGATTCATTCATGTAGTCGCTGATGTAGGTCATCAGCAGGCGTCTGTCCATGTCGTCAGTCACATGACCTCCATAGTTGATGTTGGCAATAAGATATTTGAGAGCCTCCCAAGGTGTTTCATCATAGCCATCAAGGTAAATGGACAATAAGTTTTCAGAAACCTGGCGCAGAAAGGTCGATGACTTAAATACATTAACTTCAAAAGACTTGACAAATAATTTGACAGTAACCTATTTAAGGTGTGGAGACCTTTTTACAGCAACAATCTAAGAATGAAATTTTAAAAAAATGGATGAATGTTTCTTTGACGAGGAACTGAGCTGTCTTAAGTGACCAGAAGGCAAGAAATCTGCCCATGCAATACTTTTAAGCACTAAGTAAGATGCAATTGTTTACTATGTAATGCTGTCCTTCAAATAAAAGAACATCGATTTCACAAATTTGGTCTAAACTTTAGTCAGCTGTCTTCAATGTACACTAAAAGTCATATGGTTAACAAAATTAAACTAAAGACTGGTGGCTTAGAAGGAAAGCTGGGCTGTATGAGAAACATACACAAGGCAGGTAAGACTAAGATACACAAGGCAGGTAAGACTAAGATACACATGGCAGGTAAGACTAAGATACACAAGGCAGGTAAGACTAAGATACACAAGGCAGGTAAGACTAACATACACAAGGCAGGTAAGACTAAGATACACAAGACAGGTAAGACTAAGATACACAAGGAAGGTAAGTCTACCATACACAAGGCAGGTAAGACTAAGATACACAAGACAGGTAAGACTAAGATACACAAGGAAGGTAAGTCTACCATACACAAGGCAGGTAAGACTAACATACACAAGGCAGCTAAAGCCATGTCATAAAAGCAGTTTATGATTTTTTGAGACTCCTATTTTTTTCAATAGCTATTTTTTTTCTGTAACTTTTGCATTGCACTATGTTGAGAGTTACTACTTTATTAACACTGACAAACTAGCCATCTACATGTGATATAAATATCAGACATTTAGTTGTAACTCTAAAGAACAGCAACTTCCAGAGCCAAATAAGATGACTTCCAGAGCCAAATAACATGACTTCCAGAGCCACATAAGATGACTTCCAGAGCCACATAAGATGACTTCCAGAGCCAAATAAGATGACTTACAGAGCCAAATAAGATGACTCCCAGAGCCACATAACATGACTTCCAGAGCCAAATAAGATGACTCCCAGAGCCAAATAAGATGACTTCCAGAGCCAAATAACATGACTTCCAGAGCCAAATAAGATGACTTCCAGAGCCAAATAACATGACTTCCAGAGCCACATAAGATGACTTCCAGAGCCACATAAGATGACTTCCAGAGCCAAATAAGATGACTTACAGAGCCAAATAAGATGACTCCCAGAGCCACATAACATGACTTCCAGAGCCAAATAAGATGACTCCCAGAGCCAAATAACATGACTCCCAGAGCCAAATAACATGACTTCCAGAGCCAAATAAGATGACTCACAGAGCAAAATAAGATGACTCCCAGAGCCAAAAACATGACTCCCAGAGCCACATAACATGACTTCCAGAGCCAAATAAGATGACTTACAGGGCCAAATTAGATGACTCCCAGAGCCACATAACATGACTTCCAGAGCCAAATAAGATGACTCCCAGAGCCAAATAAGATGACTCCCAGAGCCAAATAACATGACTTCCAGAGCCAAATAAGATGACTTACAGAGCCAAATAAGATGACTTCCAGAGCCAAATAACATGACTTCCAGAGCCAAATAAGATGACTTACAGAGCCAAATAAGATGACTCCTAGAGCCAAAAACATGACTCCCAGAGCCACATAAGATGACTTCCAGAGCCAAATAAGATGACTTACAGAGCCAAATAAGATGACTCCCAGAGCCACATAACATGACTCCCAGAGCCAAATAAGATTACTCCCAGAGCCAAATAAGATGACTTCCAGAGCCAAATAAGATGACTTCCAGAGCCAAATAAGATGACTCCCAGAGCCAAATAAGATGACTCCCAGAGCCAAATAAGATGACTTCCAGAGCCAAATAAGATGACTCCCAGAGCCAAATAAGATTACTCACAGAGCCAAATAAGATGACTCCCAGAGCCAAATAAGATGACTCCCAGAGCCAAATAAGATAACTCCCAGAGCCAAATAAGATGACACAGAGCCAAATAAGATGACTCACAGAGCCAAATAAGATGACTCCCAGAGCCAAATAAGATGACTCCCAGAGCCAAATAAGATGACTCCCAGAGCCAAATAAGATGACTTCCAGAGCCAAATAAGATGACTCCCAGAGCCAAATAAGATGAATCTTACCTCAAAATCTGAATCATTGAACTCGTATGCAATGTTCCAACCCAGCATGAGGAACTTCTTTCTCTCCAGGAGCACAGAGTGGAAGAAACAGAGGGTAAACAAAAGCTTCTTGTACTTTTCCTGCTTGTGACAACGATGAAATTGCTGTTCTGTGATCAGGTTGTACAAACGTTTCATATTGGCCTTGAGACCCTGGAAGACAAAAAAACATTTCATATTGGCCTTGAGATCCTGGAAGACAAAAAAAACATTTCATATTGGCCTTGAGAGCCTGGAAGACAACAAGTTTTACTTTATGTAAACAGAAAACAATTTATTCATTATCCTGGAACATGGGTTGGGAACCTTTTCATGGTAAAGTGCCAGATAAAAAATTTTTGAACTAGTTAAAAAATTGTAGAGCCACATGAAAGAAGAAAACAAAAAAATAATTAATTTGTTAGAGTTATGCCCCTTTAAAAAAAAAGTAAAATCTCTTATTTGCATTTGTAATATTAATTTTAGTAGATGCCGATTGGCTTAACACCACAGAAGCAGCCATCATGTCAAACTAAACTTAATGTACACATTTTTAAATAAAAGCTGTTTTGGCAAAATATTTAAGTATCAAAGATTCAAATGAGGGGTGTGACCACATGTTTCCGACCCTTGGCCTAGATCAGAGGTTCCCAAACATTTTTGTCTCGTAGACCCCTTGCCATGTTTTTCGGTAGACCCCCTGCTTACCTGATATTGATTTTTTGCAAATTCATTAATACTTTACAAATACTTTAAATGGTATAGTGCTACTCACTGTGAAAGATTTAAATTTTTAATGGTAGTGAAGTGCAATGTGAATAACTTTGTTAAAAACATGTTAAGTTTTATACATTTATTATTTAAATTAAAAAATGCCAAAATAGAAGTCTTGACCTGCTTACATGAGATCCACTATCGTCGACCCCCCATTTTCATTTCATGGACCCCCAAATATTTTTTTTCGCTGCCATTGACCCCTAGCAAGTTGTCGTAGACCCCTGGGGGTCGATATAGACCACTTTGGGAATCACTGGCCTAGATCATACTTATAAAAAAATTATTTAAAAAAAAAGAAACAGTCTATTTTTTTCAACTAAATTTTTACGACTAAGACTCAAGGTTGCTATTATTCAGATAATATTGAATCTCCTTTTATTAATTCATTGATTCATTCATTCCTCATTTGCCTTATTGAGGCATTGGGCAAGGAATGCCAATTTTATCAGCTGCTTCTATGGGCACTGTTTGTCAGAGACATACAAGGCGTCAGCTGTTAAGTTCAACTGTGGCTTACCTTAGGTGGTTCAGTCGTCATCTTGATGCCGGTTTGCAGAATGGAGATGGGGAAGTCAGGATGGGGGGATGAGGACAACCACAACCGGAACTCAGGGTGTGGCTCTTCAACTTGGAGCTGCTCCACGAGTTTGTCCAGCTGTGGCATCCAGCTGAGTGACAAGTGACAGTTGGCCAAGAAAACCCACTTGCCCTGGTGGGTGAGAGTACAAATTTAACAATTAAAATTGCAGCGAAAATAATTATAAGAAGTTGTAAGTAAATTTTAGCTTAATTCAGGAAATAAGGGGGCTATCAATATATATGGATTATGTGGATAAGGAGACAAATTAAAACTAGACAAAATGACTGCATTATATTTCAAAAAGATTTTACTTGGTGTTGAAATATTTGTGCTAAAAGTTTGTCTTTAAATATGATTGTGTTTGAATGTTTGTGTTTGAATGTTTGTGTTTAAATGATTGTGTTTCAATGATTGTGTTTAAAGGATTGTGCTAGAATGATTGTATTTAAATGATTGTGTTTGAATGTTTGTGTTTGAATGATTGTGTTTGAATGATTGTGTTTGAATGTTTGTGTTTAAATGATTGTGTTTCAATGATTGTGTTTGAATGTTTGTGTTTATTTGTTTGAACGATTGTGTTTGAATGTTTGTGCTTAAATATGATTGTGTTTGAATGCTTGTGTTTAAAGGATTGTGTTTGAATGATTGTGTCTAAATGATTGTTTGAATGTTTGTGTTTGAATGTTTGCGTTTAAATATCATTGTGTTTGAATGTTTGTGTTTAAATGATTGTGTTTGAATAATTGTGTTTAAATTGTTGTGTTTGATATTGTTTGTGTTTAAACGTTTGTGTTTATATGATTGTGTTTCAATTATTGTGTTTGAATGTTTGTGTGTAGATCTTGCTGCATTCCTTACCTCTCGGACACCTTCTTTGATCATTCTGGTGGCAATGGGAGCCTGACCTTGACCTAGTGACAAGGCATGGAAGCGGGAAGCCATGCCACTGTTTTCAGCCAGTTGTAAGAGGCCGCTAGTTGGGTCCTGGAAACATTAAATACTCTAGTAAAAAAAGTTTTTATGTATTTTAAGTGGGGAACTTTAAAATGTGAATGTTACGAAGAATGTCTGCACAGCATGTAACCTTTGTACTTTATTCATAGCAATTTGGCCTTTTTAAATGAACAAAAACACACACACCTTAAAACCAACACTCATCATCATGTTTTTGTGTTAGTTTTTATTCCCATCAAGGATGAATTCTTTGGAGACCAGAAATCACTGATGACATCTTGTTATTATTTCTTTAAAACACATACAAAGTACAGAAGTGAAAAAAATCTGGTAAAATATACCACACCACACTAATTGCACCAGAAAATTCCTGATGTGCAGCACCATCCTAAAGGTCAGCCCACTCACCACACCAGGTGAAGCACAAATATCAAGGGTGTTCTAGTGGTTGAGTCTTCCACCACAGCCTGCATGACTTACCACGCCAGGTGACAGCACAAATATCAAGGGTGTTCTAGTGGTTGAGTCTTCCACCACAGCCTGCATGTCAAGGACAGGGGGCTCGGTGAACTTTGAACCAAGGTTGTTGATGATGAAAGATGTGGCGCAGAAGGAGACTCTGTCGGGTCGCAGTGAGCGGACGATGAGCATGCGCTGCAGCTCATTACAAGCATTGTCCCATTCAGCTGTAAGGTCAAACATTTTTGGGTTGAAAGCTATGGTAACAAAATGGTAATGCCGGAGTATGGGTCTTATGAACCTACTGGTCCAAGTGACTGTTATGTCCCAAATTTTTAATTTATTAACATGTAGTGAAAACTTTCTTAACATAGAAAATGTTTCTTAACCATTTTGATGTTTGACATTTGCTGTTAACCAAAAACTGAAAGTCATGCAAAGAACTACAAAATTTACTCTAGCATTTCAAAATAAGTTATTTTTTTACAACTCTTGAACAATTAGCAATCATTCAACACAAGGCTTAAGTAATTAATCAAAACCAACCTGGCAATGGTGTGGTCTCTGGCTCTGCAGATGTGTACCAAAGATTCCAGTCCCGAGCGTACTGCTCAAATGAGGTGATGATGCCGTGGAAGTTGGTCAGTTTGTCCAGCTCTGTGATGTTATCCCAGGAGTTATCAGATAGCCAGTTGGTGCAAGGGTTGTCCATTTGGTTCTCTCTGTCTAATACCTGGAGTTAGATTTATCAACCAAGTTTTAGCTTTTACTATGATGCCATTGTATATAGTTTGCCTGGCATCCTTGCCATCCTTCTACAAACCAAGTTACCAAAATTAAGCACTTAAATAAAAAAAATTTGGATATTAAAAATGAAACCCCTTATTAAAAATATGCAAAATTTAAATAATTTTAAAAAGATGCCCTGCTCTTTAAAGCTTAAGTTTTTTTGAATATTTGCATTTCATGACTACCCAAATGCATAATCAAAAACAATTTTATTTATATCAGTTACCTAAAACAAGATTTGGATCACAAAATAAAAAAATCTGGCCAACTCACAATGCCTCCTCTGAGGAAGAAGTTGTACTCATCCATATTAAGTTTTCCAGCATGTTCCAAGATTTTGGCACACATTTGGAAAGAGAACAGGAGTTTGTGTTTCTCAAAAAGACCACGGCATGTGTACCTGGGGGGAACAAAATAATTCAGTCTTAAAACAAATACTCAGAAAACTGAACAAAACGACAACAGGGAAATTAAGTGTAATACGGGAACAAGTCACACTTAAATGTAATACGGGCACAAGTCACACTTAAATGTAATACGGGCACATGTCACACTTAAATTTATGTTGGGTTAAAGATGTGAAACACTTATATCGGATGGAATAAAAATATATAATCATAAATCTTGATTTTTTTGTGTGTCCACCCAGCAAGTCTGTAGCTGCTGGTATGGGATTAAAAATGACCCATCCGTGTTGACCCACCCATCCGTGTTAACCAATCCGTGTTGACCCATCCATGTTATGACAAAAAGAAAGATAGTATCGTTAAATTTAAAATAAAATCTTGCTCAAATAATATTTAAAGGTTTCAATTTTTAAAGTTTCTCTTACTTTCAGCTCTGTTAGTTTTTTTTTAAAAAGATGCTTTTTCTTTCAAATTTTAGAAGAGCGGAAAGAACCCAAAAGTGTTTCTGAATGTCTGGGGATACCTGGTCCTGATTACACAACAACCCAAGTTTTCTACTACAGCTACCCCCCATGTTAACTTGACGTTCACCTGTACACTGCATAAGTGTGATACTCATTCAGGTTTGAGATCCTTTCATCCAGCTTAGAGGAACGCTGGGACTTCTCGATGGACAGAGTGAACAAATCGATGTACGAGTCCAGGGAAAACTGATACATTGGGTCGATTCGACCCATGTCATTGAGGACGAAGAACAAGGTGGAGGCTCTCTGAGCACAGGAACGATAGCCCTAATTAAAGAAGTATAAAATTAAAAAAAAAATAATTTCAAAGAAATAAACACATTAAGGAAAAATAAATCTTGAAATTAACTGTCTGAAACAGAGGTTCTCAAAATTAAATCATCAAAAAGCGAGCACAATGAGACGGTGGCATATCTAGCTTAAATGCCATCCTGGGCTGACCAAGATTACTGGCAGCCATTCCGTGAAAAAACTCTACAACTCGCTAAAACACTGCCCCTCTATATAGAGAAAAAAAGAGTTGCCAGACAACTACCGCCCCCTCTGTACCCCCTCTGCGCCCCCTCTGCACCCCCTCTGCACCCCCTCTGCGCCCCCTCTGCACCCCCTCTGCGCCCCCTTTCCTATGCCAGTGCAAGGAGATTTTAATGGCAAAGGGAGCCAAAATATTTTTACATATTATTTAGTTTTAAAAAAAATAAGAAAATTACTGCTTGCCACAGTAAGAAAATGAGGAGGGTTTCCACTTTTGAGATTCCAAGATTTATAAAATGATTTAATGAATTAAGATATGGTAGCAAATATAAGATTATATGAATTAACATATGGTAGCAAATATAAGATTATATTAGATTTAAAAAAACTATATTACCGGTGCTTTCATTTTAAATTAACAACTAATCAAGTAAGTAATAAAGCACAAGGAACATGATAAACAAAAAGAAAATGTTTGGCATAAAAAAATGTATAATAAAAATTTCTTTAAAAACCCGGGACATAGATTAACATTAACTGGTACCACACAAGCCACATTGGATGTTCAGCTGTGCGGAATGACATCACCTGCATCGGGAGCAGTTGTCCACCTTTGTTTCAATGACTCACCTCACGAGCAAGGTCAATCTTGATCTCCGTCTGCTCTGCAATGTTGACGGACTCAGTGACCTCCTGGGATGTCGTCTTGGATAGTTGAAGCGTGTTGACCAGCTGGGCATCATCTAGGAGTGAGCCTTTGGTCTCATTCAGCAACCTAAGTGAGACGAGTATCACATCAGCTTAATATTACAGCATTTAATTGAGCAACTAAAAATTTGATTGTTACCATTTTAACTCCAGGCACAGGTTAAGGCCCATTGCTACAGCTGCCATTTATGGATTGAATGCATCATCCCACTAATGATTAAAAACTACACACTTCCATGAAGAGATAGTTTCCAGGAGCCAACCCACTGATCCCTCCTAAATATCTACAATCAACATCCATGGGTGGAAAGATGGGTTTAGGCCTTCTCTCTGAAGTAAATCATGACGCTGGTATTACCAGTAAATTCTTCCTGATCTGAACATGTCCTCGCTAAGCATAGAACAACACTGACTAAAGTAAATCATGACGCTGGTATTACCAGTACATTCTTCCTGATCTGAACATGTCCTCGCTAAGCATAGAACAAAACTGACTACAGTGAATCATGACGCTGGTATTACCAGTAAATTCTTCCTGATTTGAACATGTACTCGCTAAGCACAGAACAACACTGACTACAGTAAATCATGACGCTGGTATTACCAGTACATTCCTCCTGGTCTGATCATGTCCTCGCTAAGCACAAAACAACACTGACTACAGTAAATCATGATGCTGGTATTACCAGTACATTCTTACTGGTCTGAACATGTCCTCGCTAAGCATAGAACAACACTGACTACAGTAAATCATGACACTGATATTACAAGCACATTCTTCCTGGTCTGAACATGTCCTCGCTAAGCATAGAACAACACTGACTACAGTAAATCATGACACTGATATTACAAGCACATTCTTCCTGGTCTGAACATGTCCTCGCTAAGCACAGAACAACACTGACTACAGTAAATCATGACACTGATATTACCAGTACATTATTCCTGGTCTGAACATGTCCTTGCTAAGCACAGAACAACACTGACTACAGTAAATCATGACACTGATATTACCAGTACATTCTTCCTGGTCTGAACATGTCCTCGCTAAGCACAGAACAACACTGACTACAGTAAATCATGACGCTGGCATTACCAGTACATTCTTACTGGTCTGAACATGTCCTCGCTAAGCATAGAACAACACTGACTACAGTAAATCATGACACTGATATTACAAGCACATTCTTCCTGGTCTGAACATGTCCTCGCTAAGCATAGAACAACACTGACTACAGTAAATCATGACACTGATATTACTAGTACATTATTCCTGGTCTGAACATGTCCTTGCTAAGCACAGAACAACACTGACTACAGTAAATCATGACACTGATATTACCAGTACATTATTCCTGGTCTGAACATGTCCTCGCTAAGCACAGAACAACACTGACTACAGTAAATCATGACGCTGGTATTACCAGTACATTATTCCTGGTCTGAACATGTCCTCGCTAAGCACAGAACAACACTGACTACAGTAAATCATGACGCTGGCATTACCAGTACATTCTTACTGGTCTGAACATGTCCTCGCTAAGCATAGAACAACACTGACTACAGTAAATCATGACACTGATATTACTAGTACATTATTCCTGGTCTGAACATGTCCTTGCTAAGCACAGAACAACACTGACTACAGTAAATCATGACACTGATATTACCAGTACATTATTCCTGGTCTGAACATGTCCTCGCTAAGCATAGAACAACACTGACTACAGTAAATCATGACGCTGGTATTACCAGTACATTCTTCCTGGTCTGAACATGTCCTTGCTAAGCACAGAACAACACTGACATTCTTTCCTACCTGAGAATTTCATCCTCGCACTCCACCAGCTTCTTCTTGCCTGCTGCTATACTCCTCACCAAGTTGTCCTTTTGCTCCTCCAGCTCTGGCCTCTCCTTCCTGACCACAATGCCCAGGAGCTGCGCCTCCAGACCTGAAGTCACATGATCACACATTGAAAGCTTACCATGGATTAAACCTGAAGTCACATGATCACACATTGAAAGCTTACCATGGATCAAATCATAACCATAACTTTATGACCAAGAGTGTTGTAATTTAACTGGTCTTGTACACATCACTCTCTTGTAGACATCACTCTCTTGTAGACATCACTCTCTTGTAGACATCACTCTCTTGTAGACATCACTCTCTTGTACACATCACCCTCTTGTACACATCACCCTCTTGTACATGTGCACCCTCTTGTACACGTGCACCCTCTTGTACATGTGTACTCTCTTGTACATGTGTACTCTCTTGTACATGTGCACTCCCTTGCCCACATGCACCTAAATGTACACATTAACTCTCTTTTATAAGTACATTCTCTTGTACACATACATTCTATTGTACACATACATTGGCATGTACACATACATTGGCATGTACACATACACTCTCATGTACACATACACTCTCTTGTACATATACACTCTCTTGTACATATACACTCTCTAATACACATACTTTCTCTTGTACACTTACACTCTTGTACAGAAATCAATATAATTAAAAAAAACAAGAACCAAAAGCACACAAAAAAAGCAACAAGATCTCTAACCTGTTTGTAACTCAGCTACCTAACAAAATAGGTTGTCTGTCCTCATTCTATATTTCCTTGCACACAAACATTTTCTTGCATGTTTTTTTTACTTGCCGATTTTGATTAAAAAAAATAAACCCAATACAAATACATCTCAGTATCACCTTGTTCTTTGACAGCAAAGTTGACGATTGTCGCCTTTGTTGAGATCTCTGGAGTGTAGTGGGGGTTGCTCATCTTGGTAGTGATGTAGAAACGGAACGATTCGTTGTATTCTATCTCTTTGTCTCCCAATCTCATAATGTTGGCGCCACCTGGTCAACAATTGAGAAAAAATTGAGTGCATGATTACAAGCAAAATAAATACATACAATTAAATTAAAATCAACCTGTTTTGACCTATACCTGACATGGTACTGTGGCCATTGACAGTAAAGTATATTGTGACCTATTTAAATAGCTAGCATGGTACTGTTGTCATTAGGAAGGAAAGTATTTTGTGTAGTTGCAAATAATGTACTAGACACATTTTTTACATTTCAGAACATGAACAATGATATAAATAATATTATTAATAAATTAAATTAACTTCACTTATTTTTCCACAGAAAATATGGATAGGATGGAGAGGGGAGCTCATTTCACAAGATCACATGTCAGCTGTTGAGGGCATTCAGTTTGTTTCTGCTGTTACTTAAATGTAGCTTTACCTATTTTCATGAGTGACTTATTGAGGATGGGATCAAGTGAGGGGTCCAGTTTTTCCTGCACATTCTGTAGCAAGACAGGGGAGCCGTACTGGATAGCTCCTTCCAACACACGCATGTAGTCAGACATTTGCAGGTCAATTACTTTCAAACCCTGGTCAAGGGAAAAGAATAGAAAAATAAATTTAAACTGTAAATGAAACACACAAAAAAATCTATAAAATATTTGCATATTAGAAAAGTTTATATTAAAATGTCCAAAAACTTTGTATTGTGCACAACATCCAGTGTGTATAGTCCCACGAAGTCAAAACATCATCCAGTGTGTATAGTCCCACAAAGTCAACACATCATCCAGTGTGTATAGTCCCATGAAGTCAACACATCATCCAGTGTGTATAGCCCCACAAAGTCAACACATCATCCAGTGTGTATAGTCCCATGATGTCAACACATCATCCAGTGTGTATAGTCCCATGAAGTCAACACATCATCCAGTGTGTGTATAGTCCCATGATGTCAACACATCATCCAGTGTGTATAGTCCTATGATGTCAACACATCATCCAGTGTGTATAGTCCCATGAAGTCAACACATCATCCAGTGTGTATAGTCCCATGATGTCAACACATCATCCAGTGTGTATAGTCCCATGAAGTCAACACATCATCCAATGTGTATAGTCCCATGAAGTCAACACATCATCCAGTGTGTATAGTCCCATAAAGTCAACACATCATTCAGTGTGTATAGTCCCATGATGTCAACACATCATCCAGTGTGTATAGTCCCACAAAGTCAACACATCATCCAGTGTGTATAGTCCCATGAAGTCAACACATCATCCAGTGTGTATAGTCCCACAAAGTCAACACATCATTCAGTGTGTATAGTCCCACAAAGTCAACACATCATCCAGTGTGTATAGTCCCACAAAGTCAACACATCATCCAGTGTGTATAGTCCCATGAAGTTAACACATCATTCAGTGTGTATAGTCCCATAAAGTTAACACATCATTCAGTGTGTATAGTCCCATAAAGTCAACACATCATTCAGTACATATAGTCCCACAAAGTTAACACATCATTCAGTGTGTATAGTCCCATAAAGTCAACACAAAATTTAGTACATATAGTCCCACAAAGTTAACACACCATCCAGTGTGTATAGTCCCATGAAGACAACACATCATTCAGTGTGTATAGTCCCATGAAGTCAACACATCATCCAGTGTGTATAGTCCCATGAAGACAACACATCATTCAGTGTGTATAGTCCCATGAAGTCAACACATCATCCAGTGTGTATAGTCCCACAAAGTCAACACATCATCCAGTGTGTATTGTCCCATGAAGACAACACATCATTCAGTGTGTATAGTCCCATGAAGTCAACACATCATCCAGTGTGTATAGTCCCACAAAGTCAACACATCATCCAGTGTGTATAGTCCCACAAAGTCAACACATCATCCAGTGTGTATAGTCCCATGAAGTTAACACATCATTCAGTGTGTATAGTCCCATAAAGTCAACACATCATTCAGTGTGTATAGTCCCATAAAGTCAACACATCATTCAGTACATATAGTCCCACAAAGTTAACACATCATCCAGTGTGTATAGTCCCATGAAGTTAACACATCATTCAGTGTGTATAGTCCCATAAAGTTAACACATCATTCAGTGTGTATAGTCCCATAAAGTCAACACATCATTCAGTACATATAGTCCCACAAAGTTAACACATCATTCAGTGTGTATAGTCCCATAAAGTCAACACAAAATTTAGTACATATAGTCCCACAAAGTTAACACATCATTCAGTGTGTATAGTCCCATGAAGTCAACACATCATCCAGTGTGTATAGTCCCACAAAGTCAACACATCATCCAGTGTGTATAGTCCCATGAAGTCAACACATCATCCAGTGTGTATAGTCCCACAAAGTCAACACATCATTCAGTGTGTATAGTCCCACAAAGTCAACACATCATCCAGTGTGTATAGTCCCACAAAGTCAACACATCATCCAGTGTGTATAGTCCCATGAAGTTAACACATCATTCAGTGTGTATAGTCCCATAAAGTCAACACATCATTCAGTGTGTATAGTCCCACAAAGTTAACACATCATCCAGTGTGTATAGTCCCATAAAGTCAACACATCATTCAGTACATATAGTCCCACAAAGTTAACACATCATTCAGTGTGTATAGTCCCATAAAGTCAACACAAAATTTAGTACATATAGTCCCACAAAGTTAACACACCATCCAGTGTGTATAGTCCCATGAAGACAACACATCATTCAGTGTGTATAGTCCCATGAAGTCAACACATCATCCAGTGTGTATAGTCCCATGAAGACAACACATCATTCAGTGTGTATAGTCCCATGAAGTCAACACATCATCCAGTGTGTATAGTCCCACAAAGTCAACACATCATCCAGTGTGTATTGTCCCATAAAGTCAACACAAAATTTAGTACATATAGTCCCACAAAGTTAACACACCATCCAGTCTGTATAGTCCCATGAAGACAACACATCATTCAGTGTGTATAGTCCCATGAAGTCAACACATCATCCAGTGTGTATAGTCCCATGAAGTCAACACATCATTCAGTACATATAGTCCCATAAAGTCAAAATAAAAAAAAATGAAAAAATAAAATAAAATTACACTTGTTTTTTTTCTTTCAATCTTCTAAAGTAGGGGAGAGAAGTGATAACTTGGAGCCATCGTAGTTAAAGAGATGCCTTATCAGAACGCCAAGAGTAAAAAATTAAAGACAAGTTAGCCATCATTTCTTAAGTGCTTGTTTGTCCTGCTGTTAAATAATCTTAAAACAGCACCACTGAGTGAGATTCAAAGGGGAATAATGTTGAATGGACTATGCCCACTGCTGTAAACTAGCTTTACATGTTTGCTTCTTTTGATACCTCAAACGATCAGTCACTAATGGCGACGACTGTAAATTATGAAAAATATGTCTGGCACTCACCTCTGTGTGTTCCATGTTTTTGATCCACTTGATGGCTTGACCCTGTGGATCCACCATGAGGGGCCACCTCTGACCCCTGGTCACGATGACACCATTCTCCGTGGAGAAGCCATCGCTGGGCAGGCCTTGGATGTTCCAATCTCGAACTTGTGTAGGCTTAGCCATAAATGAACAGAAGTTGAAGGAATCTGCTACCGGTATGCCAAGTTTCTTGACCTGATTGGAAGAAAATCCAAAACACAAAATTAAAATTAAATTTATGACCAAAGGGATTAGTGGCCAAAGACTATGAAACTTATCAGTCAGTACGTTTATGAGTCCAGATAACAATTCTAACAAAAAAAATTTAAATAAAAATAATTACACATTTTAAGATATACTTATAGTCTTAGTGGGCTGCCATGAATAAAATCAAATCATCAACACTTTTTTAACAACAAGATGGAAATATACAAATGAAGTGAGAACACTGAGAAATCAATTTTTAGTAAGCTGATTTGACCAACCTCCGTCATCCATTTGAAATTAACCATCTCGTCACGGTAGGTTGACAGGAAGGGTCCCATGTAGGACATGAAAGCTGCAGCAATGAGGACATCTCCTACAAGATGACCCATGCGCTCCTCCAGATCCTGATAGAGAGACAAGTGTGTTTAAGAAACAATAATTTCTTTTCTAGTTATACTGCCAAAATGTTTTTAAAAAGTCAAATAATTATCATACATGTACAAGCAGCTGCTATCAATGCACACTTTAAAAAAACAGCTTCCCTAGCAAAGTACGCACCAAACAACCCATCCCCTAGCAATGACCACCCCAATCAACCCACCCTGACAGTCTCCTCCCAACGAATTCGTTCTCCGGCCAAACCCGACACAA
The DNA here is from genome assembly GCA_964017045.1 of Omphiscola glabra. Lineage (NCBI taxonomy): Eukaryota > Metazoa > Mollusca > Gastropoda > Lymnaeidae > Omphiscola > Omphiscola glabra. Next base: position 3,869,137 of record OZ024809.1, on the reverse strand, counting down.
GTTTCTGAGCCCTGTCCAGCATAAGTTCTGTGTGTTCTGCTTTTCTCTTCAGCTCTTCTTTCTGGGCCAGTTTTTCATCATACAAGATCTTCAGCTCAGCCATTTTGGCTTCAACCTGGCGTAGAAAACATTTGTTAAAAAAAATTGTTTGAGAAATTATTTTTGGTCCTAAATATTGTCTGTTTATGCTTCATGAGTAATTTGTTACTTCATATTAAATACTGAAAAATTAATTTAAAATTTTAAAACGTATATTTCATAATTAATAAATAATTTTTAATAAATTACTCCTAAAGCTAAACAATATTTCTAAAATATTCCTATACTATTACATATTGTTAAATAAAATATTTTTAAATGGATGAAAAATGTTTTGTTTTTTTCTTAATATATAAATAATATTCAATAAATTTATCCTAAAGCTAAACAATATTTATAAAATATTATTATACTATTACATATTGTTTATATAAAATATTCCTATATTATTACATATTGTTTATATGAAATATTCCTATACTATTACATGTTGTTTATATGAAATATTCCTATACTGGTGACTTTACCCATATTTATTACGTAACAGGATTAAAATAATCAGTTCTTTCCCTTACCTCAGCCAGTTTTGCTTTAGCGTCGGCCAGTGCCGCCTGCTTCTCCCTCAAAATGGCCATGGCTGCATTCAGTCTCTGCCTCTTTGGTTCCACAACTCTGAAGATACGCCCATACATCTCCATGGCCCTGACCCACATACAGAGTGATTTAGCGGCAAGGGACACACGACCAATAATCTCAGGATGGAAATCTGCCTGGGCGACGTACTGACCTATTTTCTTCAGCACTCTGTCCGAGATATTGTCCTTGTCAAAGTTCATCAGTTGCTTCAAGAAATTTTGGTCACCTGGGAAACAACAGAATAAGAATATTATTTAATAAAAAAATCAACCTCTGATTTGAAAAAAATATGGCAGGATGCCAAAAAGTAGAAAAGATAATTAGTAAATATTTTAAAAAGATGAAAAAATATAGGGATTGCAAAGATCTTTTAGAATGAAATTAAAAAAATAATATTTGAAAATCTAGATTAATTCTCCAGTAGCCAGCAATACCAAGCAATGAAACATGACTTTACCAAGTTGTTTCTTGGCTTCTGACCATGTGGGGTCGTTGCCCCTCAGAATCATGACGGCCTCCATGACTTTCTCAACAAGGGCTGGAGGTCGTCCGTAAGATTTGATTTCAGTCATATCCTTCTTGTTTAGTGACTCGAGTGCCTGGGGGGAGAATACATTGACCATGGCGGAAATTTTTATCATCAAGACATCTTACAATCTAATTTTAGAATTTAATTTAGGCTAAAACCACAGTTTTCTCTTAGTTTGTATTTTCAGAAGTCAAATTGAGTTTAATGAAGTTTTTGAAGTATTTTTAAGCGATTCTGAGTTTAGCATACTTCATAATTAAATGGTTAGGTATTGAATCATATAGCTGCAGAAATATCAAGAAGGTCAGCCATAGAAAGTAAAGTAAGAAAGACAGAACTAACTTTCTACCATTATGGGGTTTAAATCAAGTCAAATGTAGTCTTCCCACAGACATCCATAAACAACCTGAGGGAAAGACAGACGATGCACTAGTGCACTGAGAAAATACAATCTGAGGGAAAGACAGACGATGCACTAGTGCACTGAGAAAATACAATCTGAGGGAAAGACAGACGATGCACTAGTGTACTGAGAATTTCAAATACTAAAGAGTAAATCTAGACAAATACGGAACCCAGTTGAATAATGCTTGAAGTTTAAATTTTGGACAGCACTTTCTTTGGTCATTAATTGACATTAACTTTTCTGGTCCAAGGTGTCAACATTATCAACCTAGCATCAACATATCAACCTTGCATCAACATATCAACCTTGCATCAACATATCAACCTTGCATCAACATATCAACCTTGCACTGACCTTCATGGCTTCATCCAGGGCAGGAAGTGCTTCATTGAGGTCTGCCTGGGCCAGGTCGGCCATTGTCTGACACTTGACCTCTTCCTCTTTGATTCTTTCACTCTTTTGGGCTACAGACTGGATGAAAAGAACATAGGACATTTAAACAGCCATAAGCATTTGGATGAAAAGAACATAGGACATTTAAACAGCCATAAACATTTGGATGAAAAGAACATAGGACATTTAAACAGCCATAAACATTTGGATGAAAAGAACATAGGACATTTAAACAGCCATAAACATTTGGATGAAAAGAACATAGGACATTTAAACAGCCATAAACATTTGGATGAAAAGAACATAGGACATTTAAACAGCCATAAACATTTGGATGAAAAGAACATAGGACATTTAAACAGCCATAAACATTTGGATGAAAAGAACATAGGACATTTAAACAGCCATAAACATTTGGATGAAAATAACATAGGACATTTAAACAGCCATAAACATTTGGATGAAAAGAACATAGGACATTTAAACAGCCATAAACATTTGGATGAAAAGAACATAGGACATTTAAACAGCCATAAACATGACTTAACAAAATGTATTTTTTGTTGCTACTTCTAATAACTTGACAGCAATGACATGGTCAGTTAAGGCCATCTAGGTGCAGTGTCTTTAAAGTTGATGGGGACATCTGGCACTCTGCGATACATCATCAGCTTACGGAAACTCACCTTCTGCTGCTCGTCAGCCTCTCTCTTCTGCTGCACCAAAGTCTTGAGGAACTCGTCGCACTGTTTCTGGTAGGCGGCCACTTTCAGCTTGGCATCCTCCAGCTCCACCTTCATCTTCTCCACCTTCTCCCTGGTGTCGTCAATCTTGCTGAGACCGTTTCTGAGTTTGTCTCTCCCTTCCGTCAACTCAAACTGTTTCTCGTTCAGAAGTCTGTAGTATTGTTAAAATTGAGAACCGATTGTAAAAATAAGTTAAGAGGTGGGGGTAGTGATGGTTGGCTGGTAAAGGTGGGGGTGGTCAAGGTGGTGGGTGATCAAGGTGGGGGTGATCAAGGTGGGGGTGATCAAGGTGGGAGTAGTAAAGATGGGGGTGGTCAAGGTGGGAGTGGTCAAGGTTGGAGCAGTAAAGATGGGAGTAGTTAAGATGGGGTGGTCAATGTGGGAGTGGTCAAGGTGGGAGTGGTCAATGTTGGGGTGGTCAAGGTGGAAGTAGTAAAGATGGGGGTGGTCAAGGTGGAATTAGTAAAGATGGGGGTGGTCAAGGTGGGGGTAGTAGAGATGGGGGTGGTCGATGTGAGGGTGGTCAAGGTGGGAGTAGTAAAGATGGGGGTACAAAAGACAACAAATATTTTAAGCTTATATTTCAGCTATATACTAAGACAGGGAGCTCTAGTTTTTAAGGTGAACAAATTTCTCTGACTCAGAGAATAAATAAAAAGCATTTTAGCAGGGTCAAATAAAGCCATACAATTTATCTGGCTCGTGGCTCTGCTTTCAATGGTTAAGTTCCTCTGAATCACCATGGGCATTCCATGGGATGGGCAATTGCCCAAATGTTTGAAATTCTAATGGCGCATAAGTCACCAATTTTTAAAAAAATGGTAGGTGTATTGTAAGTGAGTTTCTTTGTCATGGATGCATTTGTCACCGAGGAAAAGTAATAAACTTTATGTTCTTTCCCACTCTAACAATGCATGGCATGTAGCTGCAGATGACCTTATATGTAAATAAAACCCAGCCCGTATGTAATGACCATATATGTAAAAAAAAAAGCCTGCATGTAATGACCATATATGTAAACACAAATACCCATTAGGTATGACCTTAAATATAACATATAGTTTCAACATACTTTTTGTATCCAGCCACCAGCTCAAGGTAGTTAGTTGGAGTGACGTAGTTGTAACGTTTCATCTCTTCCAACATCTTCAGTGAGTAGTCCCCTACAGACTTGTGCATGATGGTGAACATCAGGGCCAGGGCGTGCTTGTTCTTGTCCTAAACCAGGCATGGTCAAAATATTATTTACAATCTCTTGTAGCAATACTTGGATTAAATCAACTATACAGTCCCAATACAATTCATTTGCGTCCCTCTTGGATACTACTTCTCAGCTAAGTGTTATTTTTTAGTTTTTGTTTGTTTTTTTCTATTTGTTCTCTGATGAAGGCTTCCTGCTGACATGTTTGTTGTTTAGTTGCGTTCCTTTTTTTTCAGCTTTAACCTTACTTTGTTTTACTCATTTCCTATTGTGCTAACCTGATTGCAGTCTCTCCCCTTATTACCGTTCTACAGACACTAATAACAATAATTGGTTTATTCCCACCTCTCAAAATATGCAATGTGTTTAGAAAACTCTTCTTTTTCCAGCAAGGAACATATTAAATATTATTAAACTAACTTCTCAGGAAATAAAATAAAACACATTTTTTTTGTTTGGATCAAACACTTACCAGGTTATATCTCTCTCTGTCCTGTTGGAAAAAATATGTTTAGAATTAAAAGACAAAATTGTAAGCTGCTTTTTACCAACGAGTCTATGAAAATAGTGCAACAAGAGATGAGTGAAAGAGTGATTTCAAAGAGAATCAATGAGAAGGTTTTATGGAACTTCAAATTGCCAAAGACATGAAAGATACATATGATTGCTACAATGTGTCATCTGCTCCCAGTAATGTGAGTGATACAATGTGTCATCTGCTCCCAGTAATGTGAGTGATACAAGGTGTCACCTGCTCCCAGTAATGTGAGTGATACAACGTGTCACCTGCTCCCAGTAATGTGAGTGCTACAATGTGTCACCTTCTCCCAGTAATGTGAGTGATCCAATGTGTCACCTTCTCCCAGTAATCATATGTAGCCAACGCCTCTCTCGGTTAACTGTCCCCAAAGAGTAAGATTCCCAAGTAGTGTTACACCCACCCCCACCTGGGTACGCCATTGCCCTTGAACTATATAAATATTCTAATAGCCCACCCCTTTTACAGATGTATTACACCAACTGTTTCCATAAAACAAAAGAAAATACTAGTACCAAATGTGGTATTTATAAGAACATTTAGCGCAGTTAAAAGGAATTTATTTTGCGCACCATTGAACTTTATTGTTAGTGATGGACATTGTTGCATTGAGAATTATGTATGTAGACTTCATGAGATTCTTATGGGGAGCAGAGTCAATACCAAACACATATCTATCTTTTACGTATTGAATTTTATTTCATCAGTTTAAAAAAAATGAATTATACATTTTCCTTTTGATGGGCAAATGTTTCAACTAGGAGTGTTGGATGGGCAAATGTTTCAACTAGGAGTGTTGGATGGGCAAATGTTTCAACAAAGAGTGTTGGATGGGCAAATGTTTCAACTAAGAGTGTTGGATGGGCAAATGTTTCAACTAAGTGTTGGATGGGCAAATGTTTCAACTAGGAGTGTTGGATGGGCAAATGTTTCAACTAGGAGTGTTGGATGGGCAAATGTTTCAACTAGGAGTGTTGGATGGGCAAATGTTTCAACAAAGAGTGTTGGATGGGCAAATGTTTCAACTAAGAGTGTTGGATGGGCAAATGTTTCAACTAGGAGTGTTTGATGGGCAAATGTTTCAACTAGGAGTGTTGGGTGGGCAAATGTTTCAACTAAGAGTGTTGGATGGGCAAATGTTTCAACTAGGAGTGTTGGGTGGGCAAATGTTTCAACTAGGAGTGTTGGATGGGCAAATGTTTCAACTAGGAGTGTTGGATGGGCAAATGTCTCTGCTAGGAGTGTTGGATGGGCAAATGTTTCAACTAGGAGTGTTGGGTGGGCAAGTGTTTCATCTAGGAGTGTTGGATCTACTTACAGACTTGCTGTTATTACCATAAAAGATATGGTTAACATAAAAATAGAATGAAATGATCCACTCACAGCTTCATCATTGCCCAGGGTCATGTCAGAGAGATACTTATCAGCCACTTCCAGTAGAGCATCGGCTGGCCATTCACTGAACCAGTCGATTGTTGTACAGTTGACAAATGCTGGGTACATTCGTACACGGTTTCTACAGGATACAAAATAATAAAGATAAATGTTACTGATTATAATAAATGTTACTAATTATAATAAATGTTACTAATTATAATAAATGTTACTAATTAGAATAAATGTTACTAATTAGAATAAATGTTACTAATTAGAATAAATGTTACTAATTAGAATAAATGTTACTAATTAGAATAAATGTTACTAATTAGAATAAATGTTACTAATTAGAATAAATGTTACTAATTAGAATAAATGTTACTAATTAGAATAAATGTTACTAATTAGAATAAATGTTACTAATTAGAATAAATGTTACTAATTAGAATAAATGTTACTAATTAGAATAAATGTTACTAATTAGAATAAATGTTACTAATTAGAATAAATGTTACTAATTAGAATAAATGTTACTAATTAGAATAAATGTTACTAATTAGAATAAATGTTACTAATTAGAATAAATGTTACTAATTAGAATAAATGTTACTAATTATAATAAATGTTGCAGGTATTGTAAATTAGGATAAATTAACATTTACAAATGTAAAATTAAAAAGCAAAGTGCCACACACAGCGCCCCCCACCCACAACCTTTTTTTAAAAAAAAAGAAATTCCAGACAGCTATAGTACCTAAGCCAAAATAAGAAAGCTGCCATACCTAAAGGCCTCTCCTACTGGACTCATGCACAGGACAACATGCAAGTTAGCTCTGACCCTGTCAATCAAGAAGGTAAAAATACTCTGGGAGTTCTCCTCGATTCCAAGTTTCTTGACATCATCCATCAGGGCATTTTTTACCTGGCAAAAGAAACTTCATCCTAAATATCCCCTGAGTAGCCAGTGACAAAATTACAAATTCAAGTATTTAGACTACATCCCCAAGGTCCAAACTAGATTGGTCCTTCAGTTCGATTCTGAGTTGGTCAGTCAGTTTAGGTCTGAGTTGGTCAGTCAGTTTAGATCTGAGTTGGTCACTCAGCCAAGTTCTGAGTTGGTCCCTCAGCCAAGTTCTGAGTTGGTCAGTCAGCCAAGTTCTGAGTTGGTCACTCAGCCAAGTTCTGAGTTGGTCCCTCAGCCAAGTTCTGAGTTGGTCAGTCAGCCAAGTTCTGAGTTTGTCACTCATCTAAATTCTGAGTTGGTCAGTCAGCCAAATTCTGAGTTGGTCGGTCAGCCAAGTTCTGAGTTGGTCACTCAGGCAAGTTCTGAGTTGGTCACTCAGCCAAGTTCTGAGATGGTCACTCAGCCAAGTTCTGAGTTGGTCAGTCAGCCAAGTTCTGAGTTGGTCACTCAGCCAAGTTCTGAATTGGTCACTCAGCCAAGATCTGAGTTGGTCACTCAGCCAAGATATGAGTTGGTCACTCAGCCAAGTTCTGAGTTGGTCAGTCAGCCAAGATCTGAATTGGTCACTCAGCCAAGTTCTGAGTTGGTCAGTCAGCCAAGTTCTGAATTGGTCACTCAGCCAAGATCTGAGTTGGTCACTCAGCCAAGATATGAGTTGGTCACTCAGCCAAGTTCTGAGTTGGTCAGTCAGCCAAGTTCTGAATTGGTCACTCAGCTAAGTTCTGAATTGGTCACTCAGCCAAGATCTGAGTTGGTCACTCAGCCAAGTTCTGAGTTGGTCACTCAGGCAAGTTCTGAGTTTAAGTTTTAAAAAAAAGGGAACTGGGACAAATTATGGGAGAAAAAGATTTGATCCAATAAAAACCTGTTTGCAGCAGTTCATGTAGTGTATGTAGAATGTGTAGTGTGTAGGAAGAATTGATAGTGTGTAGGAAGAGTATATGGTGTTTAGGAAGAAAGTGTGGTGTGTAGGAAGAATAGGTGTTTTGTAGGAATAATATATAGTGTGTAGGAAGAATTTATAGTGTGTAGGAAGAATGTGTGGTGTGTAGGAAGAGTACAAAGAGTGGTGATTTTTGCAATGTATGTGGCGTGTATACTGAGGTGAATGGACTGACCTCTTCAAACTCCTCTCCCTTGTACAGATTGGGCACCTCACCACTGCTGAGGATGTTGTTGATGTCCTCAAAGAAACCTTCTTCCACTGCTTGGATGTCATTAAACAAGAAGACTGTGGGTTTGTTGGTAACACCGGCAAGGAAGTACAACTTCTTCAAGTCTGAAACACACAAACAACATCTATAATTTCTATAAATATATACATAAGTACATCAGTCTGTCACCTACGTAAAGAGAGATGGCCCAGCTCTTGACCTTATAAGTAGAGAGAGATGGCCCAGCTCTTAACCTTATAAGTAGAGAGAGATGGCCCAGCTCTTGACCTTATAAGTAGAGAGAGATGGCCCAGCTCTTGACCTTATAAGTAAAGAGAGATGGCCCAGCTCTTGACCTTATAAGTAAAGAGAGATGGCCCAGCTCTTGACCTTATAAGTAAAGAGAGATGGCCCAGCTCTTGACCTTATAAGTAAAGAGAGATGGCCCAGCTCTTGACCTTATAAGTAGAGAGAGATGGCCCAGCTCTTGACCTTATAAGTAAAGAGAGATGGCCCAGCTCTTGACCTTATAAGTAAAGAGAGATGGCCCAGCTCTTGACCTTATAAGTAAAGAGAGATGGCCCAGCTCTTGACCTTATAAGTAAAGAGAGATGGCCCAGCTCTTGACCTTATAAGTAAAGAGAGATGGCCCAGCTCTTGACCTTATAAGTAGAGAGAGATGGCCCAGCTCTTGACCTTATAAGTAAAGAGAGATGGCCCAGCTCTTGACCTTATAAGTAAAGAGAGATGGCCCAGCTCTTGACCTTATAAGTAAAGAGAGATGGCCCAGCTCTTGACCTTATAAGTAAAGAGAGATGGCCCAGCTCTTGACCTTATAAGTAAAGAGAGATGGCCCAGCTCTTGACCTTATAAGTAAAGAGAGATGGCCCAGCTCTTGACCTTATAAGTAAAGAGAGATGGCCCAGCTCTTGACCTTATAAGTAAAGAGAGATGGCCCAGCTCTTGACCTTATAAGTAAAGAGAGATGGCCCAGCTCTTGACCTTATAAGTAAAGAGAGATGGCCCAGCTCTTGACCTTATAAGTAAAGAGAGATGGCCCAGCTCTTGACCTTATAAGTAATGAGAGATGGCCCAGCTCTTGACCACATAAAAACATTCCTTCCATGAAATGCCGTTGGACACAACTTGAACTACATTGCAGTATACAACTGTATTGCAGTATTACAACTGTATTGCAGTATTACAACTGTATTGCAGTATTACAACTGTATTGCTCTAACCCAAAAAACTTGAAATTTTTGTAAGAAAAAACAATTTAATTAGATAAATTCTCAGAAATCTAAACACTTTCAAAGAATTTTTTCTACAAAGTACTCAGAGATTAACAATAAAAAATATGTTAGACTTTTCAATTTTCTCCTATCACTATTGATATTTCTTCATACCTGCTGTTGGTCAATCAAAAATATAATGCTCAACATTTTTTAACAGACAAATCCTTGAAATTAATATTAGATAATGGAAATTTGTATAAAATCAAAGAAAATGTGAAGAAATTTCCCTTGAAAATGAGCTCAATCAATTTTTTCTTAATCTTCTGCTTGCTTTCAGAATTTTTCGATGGACAAAATGTGATTAACCAAATATTTAAATGATAGGGATGATAAGCTACAAATCTGAAGCTAGGTCCATCAGGTGCCACTGATATCCAACAGGTGCCACTGTTATCCAGCATGTGCCACTGATATCCAACAGATGCCGCTGACATGAAACAAAGGCGACAGTGACATAACACTTTTTTAAAAAACCTACCATCCCTGAATTCCTGTTTCCTGTAAATTTTGGAGACCTCAATCTGGAAGACAGTGTAGTCACACAGGAAGGAGGCCAGTCTGGTCAAGCTCTGCCTCCCACTGCCACCAATGCCGATAAGCAGCATATTGCCACGGGGCTGTCTGATCACACGCACAATCTTTGAGACTGTGGAGACAAAAATTATTTCCAGAGTTTTGTACAAAAAATTAACTAAAATTCCCAGAAAATTAACCTAACTTCCCAGAAAGAAAATTAACTTAACGTCCCAGGAATAGAAACATTTCCATTTTAGGTGTGTAGCTGTGTTTCAGCCTTAACAAAAATTCTACAAATAAAAAAAAAGAAAAAAGAACTATACCAAATGTGCTGTCTGCTTTTAAAATGACTAGAATTCTGACCAATGAAATTAATTTTTTAAAGTGCAGGTTAAATAGGATAATAACTTTAAAAAAAATTGTGTGATGTTTAAATAGAATGCGTGGTGTATAGGAAGAATGAGTGGTGTGTAGGAAGAATGTATGGTGTGTAGGAAGAATGGGTGGTGTGTAGGAAGAATGGGTGGTGTGTAGGAAGAATGTGTGGTGTGTAGAAAGAATGCAATGTGTGTATGAAGAATGGATGATATGTAGGAAGAATGTATGGTGTGTAGGAAGAATACATGGTGTGTAGGAAGAATGGATGGTGTGTAGGAAGAATGGATGGTGTGTAGGAAGAATGGATGGTGTGTAGGAAGAATGGATGGTGTGTAGGAAGAATGAGTGGTGTGTAGGAAGAATGCGTAGTGTGTAGCAGACCTGTTTACCCTCAAACTCTTAAAATTGTACAATATCATCACAAAATCATTCAAAAGATTTTCTTAATAATAATAATATAAACATACAGTATATATAATGTATACACCTTAAAATTGTACATTGTGCACAAAAAACGTAAGAGTAAACAGGTGTGTGTGTAGGAAGAATGGATAGTGTGTAGGAAGAATGGATGTGTAGGAAGAATAGATGGTATGTAGGAAGAATGAGTGGTGTGTAGAAAGAATGTGTGGTGTGTAAGAAGAATGGGTGGTGTGTAGGAAAAATGTGTTGTGTGCAGGAAGAATGAATACGTGGTGTGTAGGTACAATGCGTGGTGTGTAGGAAGAATACCCACATGGCCTGAATTTGAAATTAACTGACAGAAGGAATATGACAAGGAAATGAAATACAAAGCTCACAATACAGATAAGTATCATTTAAATCACAGTCATGAAATAATGAGTGATTTAAACCATTTCCCAATTTGAATTATTAAACCCACTTTGTTATCTTGGATACAACTAATTTGTTAAAAAATGTGGTGGGGGTGGAAGCAATGTCCTATAATTCACCATTCAATCAATAACAGACTGCACTCTGTAGTTCCAAAATCTGATTTTTTATGGAACAGAAAGTTAAGAGTAACTGAATCTTTTTGAATCAAACCTAGCTAATCATACAGATCCGACACATACTACTATGAGAATACAACATATTGTTCCAATGGTCTACGATTAGAATACAACATACAGACCCAACAGTCTACTATGAGGATAAAACATACTCATCCAAAATTCTACTAGTAGCCTACAACATACTCATCCAACAGTCTATTATTAGCCTACAAAAGATACATCAAACTAAAAAAGATTTAAGATAACTCAAGCGTAATCTTGACTGGCCAATAAATCCCTGCTCCCAAAAGTGCTCTGACTCACTGTGCTCCAACAAAATCCCCCCTCCCAAAAATGCTCTGACTCACTGTGCTCCAATAACCCCCCCCCCCCCCAAAGTGCTCTGACTCATTGTACTCCAATAAATCCCCCCCTCCTGAAAGTGCTCTGACTTACTGTGCTCCAATAAATCCCCCCCCTCCCAAAAGTGCTCTGACTCACTGTGCTCCAATAAATCCCCCCCTCCCAAAAGTGCTCTGAATCACTGTGCTCCAATAAATTCCCCCCCCCCCTTTTTTCCCAAAAGTGCTCCGACTCACTGTGCTCCAATAACCCCCCCCCCCCAAAGTGCTCTGACTCATTGTACTCCAATAAATCCCCCCCTCCTGAAAGTGCTCTGACTTACTGTGCTCCAATAAATCCCCACCTCCCAAAAGTGCTCTGACTCAATGTGCTCCAACAAAATCCCCCCTCCCAAAAATGCTCTGACTCACTGTGCTCCAATAACCCCCCCCCCCCCCCAAAGTGCTCTGACTCACTGTACTCCAATAAATCCCCCCCCCTCCTGAAAGTGCTCTGACTTACTGTGCTCCAATAACCCCCCCCCTCCCAAAAGTGCTCTGACTCACTGTGCTCCAATAAATCCCCCCCCTCCCAAAAGTGCTCTCAATCACTGTGCTCCAATAAATCCCCCCCCCTTTTTTCCCAAAAGTGCTCTGACTCACTGTGCTCAATGGCATCCCTGAAGAGCACCAGGTCCATGGCCACAGTGTTGGGGGTGTTGTTGTAGTCGTTGAGCTGGTCCTGCATGAACTTCTTCAGTTTGTCTGCCGCCTGGATGTCCTCGTACACATTGTCAGGGTGCATGAAGTCACCTGAACCAAACAGCATTTTTATAACTGAATAACTGTGTGATGGAAGTCAAAGTTTACAATGAAATGGCAGATTTTATGTAAGCCAGGGGTCAGCAACCTCTTTTTTGGAATGTGGAAAGCGATTCAAGAACTTATATCTGTTGAAAAAATATTTAGGAAAGGGCAGATTTGGGAAATGGAAATAAAGATCATTAAAAGAATGAGATGTTTAATAAAAAATAGTGGCACATTTATTTGAATAAAAGCAAAACTGTCACAAGTGAAATTTAGTCAACGTTCAACCTTCTGTCACAACAGAAATGTCATCAATCTGCACCCTTCTGTCACAAGTGAAAATTGTCAATGTACATTCTACTGTGACAAGTGAAAGTTGTCAAGGTACACCCTACTGTCACAAGTGAAATGTTGTCAATGTGCCCCTTACTGTCACAAGTGAAATGTTGTCAATGTGCACCCTACTGTCACAAGTGAAATGTTGTCAATGTGCACCCTACTGTCACAAGTGAAATGTTGTCAATGTGCACCTTACTGTCACAAGTGAAATGTTGTCAATGTGCACCCTACTGTCACAAGTGAAATGTTGTCAATGTGCACCTTACTGTCATGAGTGAAATGTTGTCAATGTGCACCTTACTGTCACAAGTGAAATGTTGTCAATGTGCACCCTACAGTCACAAGTGAAATGTTGTCAATGTGCACCCTACTGTCACAAGTGAAATGTTGTCAATGTGCACCCTACTGTCACAAGCAAAATGTTGTTATGTGCACTTTACTGTCACAAGTGAAATGTTGTCAATGTACACCCTACTGTCACAAGTGAAATGTTGTCAATGTGCACCCTACTGTCACAAGTGAAATGTTGTCAATGTGCGCCCTACTGTCACAAGTGAAATGTTGTCAATGTGCACCTTACTGTCACAAGCAAAATGTTGTCAATGTGCATCCTACTGTCACAAGCGAAATGTTGTCAATGTGCCCCACAACAATGTTCACAGGGATGGGGCACTCACCAAATAGTGGTGGGATTTTGTTGTGGCAGATGTTGTGGTAGGTTTGATCAAAGAGGACACCTAGTTTCTCCGACAACAGCTCGATGAAGGCGCCGGTGTCCTTGCTGTCAATCAGACGATCTGAGAAAACTCTGAAAAAATGTTATCAAATTTTATTATTTCCTTTGGTTAACGTGAGTTGGAGAAAAAAATGTCAAACTCTATCCTCAAGGGAAATTATCCATGATAAATTTTGGTTAAATGTGTCATTGAAACATGTTCATTAAAAACTATTTTAAATGTGCACATAGTTTTCAATTATCATGTCTTTAAAAATCTATTAAATTAATTTTTTAGCTTCTTTTACTTTTAGCTATTTTCATCTTTTGTTAGTCAATAAATTAATCAGGTTTTAAATTACGGCACCACTTGTTAATGAGATCAATAAATTTCTATTCCAAAAAAAAAAGGGAAGGGGGGGGTTAACACCTGGCTGACTGACCTGAAGCACTCATGAATCCAGAGCCTGGTCATGGCTTGCTTAGTGTCGTGGTAATGTTTGTGTGCCCGTAGCAGACCTTGGAACACCTGAAAAAAAAAAGGTGGAGTTGTAAGAGCCATCTCAGAAAACTGGGTTCTCAGCTCAAATCATCACAAAAACTTGATGTAGGAAACAGGGCTTGGAGTCAGGGTCTTGCAGCCTAGACAAGGTCAGAGCAAGCTCTACTCTACAGCTCATGGACCAGGAGGTATGGGATGAACAAGGACAGGCGGAGGCACCACCCTTTCTACAACATAAGTGGCCAACTTCTGCATCCCCCGGGCAGTCATGAAACCAAGGATTCTTCACAATGTCAAAAAAATACATCATGATTTTGACTAGTGACTCATTCTGGTGTTGGAAACTCATCATTGGGCAGCGGCCCAACCCAATCTTACGATAAATATAATTTGAGTTGGGAATGACATGTAAAAATAAAATGTCTTTGTAGAGTTGAATGAATTCTATAAACGGTCAAACCATTCATATCTGCCCCACCTTACCCTGGAGATGTCCCTGAGGTTAAACAGGTAATGTATCCTAGTTGGAGTAGGCAGGAACCTCTGCACAATGGCCTGATACATCTCAATGGTGGCCATTGTCATGACATCACCAATGGGCTTCACATCTTCCTCAAAGTCCTGCAGCTTTTGGTTGATCATGCTGCCAAAGATTCGTTTGATTTGAGACTCCTGGGGATGGCACAAGGAAATATTTGTAGAATGGTTCATACAGAAAATGTTCGTTGCATAGTTACAGCTGTTGACAGTTCAAATCTTTGTATGATTCAAACACCAAAGTGTCAATGCATTTTTTAAAATATTGCTTTTTAAAGAAACTATTGTTTTTGCATGGCTTGTTTTATTTACCTGCATTCAAATAAACTATGGCAGCTTTAGACAAGAATATTGTAAATAAGTTGGTAGTTCAATAGTGTTACTTTTTTGTCATATTTGTTTATGTAAATATCTATTTTCCCTGAGTTTCTGTTCTATATAGGAGCATGCCTTGTGAAAACTATCTGATGATATATCACTTGGTATAAAAGATCAACTAGCTCAAGTTAAATTCACGTCTATAAGAAATAAAAAATACATTAAAATTTATCAGAGCCATTGCGGGGATTTCGGAGGCCCACCTGCCACTTTTGTTTTGTTTTTGTCCCTACATTCAAATTTGATATTAAAAAACTTGGAAATAACTAATCTTGAAGTAGCGCTTGCTCACCTTGGTGTGGACATTTTTTAAAACACTTTCTGAACCTGCAAATAGCATTACTTCTGCTTTGGTCCCAAGGTTTTCATTATTTTCAGATTTCCCTGTATTTAAATTTGTTTTCACACTAAACATTAAATCCGTTTAATAGCCGAGGCCCCCCTGCAGCCAACCGGATTGCAGCGCCCCCACAAAGGTACTAATGTTCTAGCATGTCAACTAAAGTAAAGCGGTGTGCCGTGGAAATCTTCGAAGGGTCAAGGTGTGACACGAGTGGAAAAAAGTCCTCTGCCCTATCACACTAAATTCTTTAGGCCAGGCCTGCACGACATACGGATCTAGGACCTACTTTGTGGCATGCGAGGTAACGAAAATTTCTTTATTATTATTATTTTCTTAATACCTTTCCCCCCTGTCCTATTTTCTTTCGACCCGCAAAAGTTTTTCATAAATTATTACAGCCCACCTTACATTTTGAGTTGTGCAGGCCTGCTTTAGGCCATTTTCACTCACCTGTGGGAACGTCATGTTGATCAAGTTAAACCGACTCTGAAGACGGCGAGAGATGACCATTCGACCGCCACCTGGGGGGCCCATAGCAGAGACCAGGAGCATGTCCTTGATGTACTTGATGGCCTGCTTCTCTCTGTCGTACCAGAAGCCGTAGTCTAACCAGAGTTTGATCAGTTCCAATGGAGGCTGTCAACACAAGGGAATCAATCCAACAATCACTTAGAATTGCCAATCACGGGGGTGCCACTTAAAAATTGATGTTAAATTTAGTTGTATTTTTTTTAAATTAATTTTTTTTAAATGACCACTGTGCTTAGGCTGAATGTCTGAATGGCTAGGTAAACTGTGCTAAGGCTGAATGTCTGAATGGCTAGGATAAACTGTGCTTAGGCTGAATGTCTGAATGGCTAGGTAAACTGTGCTAAGGCTGAATGTCTGAATGCCTAGGATAAACTGTGCTTAGGCTGAATGGCTAGGAAAAAGTTTGGATCATCCCCAATTTAGATTTAAAAGCAAAAAAAAACTTGAGAGCTGCTTTGTGGGAAATGGTAAATTGTCCCATTGTGATTTTGCATGACTTCACAATAGACAAGAAAACTACTAAAATTTACTAAACACAACAGATTTGGTCACAACAGCCTTGGTCACAAACAGTGGCATAGCTAGGGACAAGATCCCCCCCTCCACCTTCCAGGTAAAAACTCTGCAGTAGACTGAAAATGCTGCACCTCTACGTTAACCCAAAAAATGTGCTGCCTGGGGTTTACACCCCCACTGGTCACAAATATTTAAAAATATGTCGTATTCTAAGATTTAAATTGGTTTTCTCCCACGTATGACCCAATATTGACATAAGATATCCTTCATTTTATGGACCACTAACCTGAGGACCAAATCTGTCTCTAACGTTATCATCCCTGTCAACAAAATGTGTCCCTAATGTTATGTGAAACATACCTGAGAACCAAATGTGTCCCTAATGTTATCATCCACTCCACTGGCAACTAAGTGTGTCCCTAATGTTATGTGCAACTCACCTGAGAACCAAATGTGTCCTTAGCTGGCATGTTTAGGTCGTCCATGAAGGTAATCATCTTCTTACCACCCACTGGCACGTACACACCTTTGGTGCGCTTCTCCACCCGTGACTCAATGATATTCTGCACTTGGTTGGATGTAGTCTGAAAATTAAAATCACACATGACTTTGATATCAAAAGTTTAAATACACACATACATGACTTTGGTATCAATAGTTTAAATACATACATGACTTTGGTATCAATAGTTTAAATACATACATGACTTTGGTATCAATAGTTTAAATACACACATATATGACTTTGGTATGAATAGTTTAAATACACACATGACTTTGGTATCAATAGAGTAAAATCACACACGACTTTGGTATCAATAGTTTAAATACACACATACAAGACTTTGGTATCAATAGTTTAAAATCACACACCACTTTGGTATCAATAGTTTAAATACACACATACAAGACTTTGGTATCTATAGTTTAAATACAACCATGACTTTGGTATCAATAGTTTAAATACACACATGACTTTGGAATCAAAAAGTTAAAAATAGCTTAATCCACAAATAGTAAATGTACAGCTACAGTCATCCTACTACCCAACAAAATAATCAAGTCATCCTACTACCCCAATAAAAATTGAGTTTGCCAGAACCTGTGACTATGGTCATCCAGGTGTAAACGTGGTGGAATTATAGTATGTCAACTCAGGTTTCTTACCGCTACATAAAAAAAATCCTAATATAAACATGGTATCAATTTATTCCAAACAAATTTCATGATATAACACAGACAGGAACAACAAATGATCTGAAATTAAATGACAGAAATATAATAATATATTCTCTTCCATTTATAAAAATTTACTTTAAATAAAAAATCTTTTCCTCAAAGTAAAATCAAAATTAAATACCTGTTCATTTTATTCCTGTACCATTTCACTCTACAACTATATGCTGTATAACATTTCACTATATGACTATACTCTGTGTAGCATTACACTATACACCTATACTATGTATAACATTTCACCATAAAACCATACTATGTATCACATTACACTATACAACTATACTCTGTATAACATTTGACTATACAACTATACTCTTTATAACATTTCACTACACAACTATACTATGTATAACATTTGACTATACAACTATACTCTGTATAACATTTCCCTATACAACTATACTCTGTATAACATTTCACTATACAACTATACTCAGTGTTTCCCCAAAAATAACCATCCAGTTATCAATGAGTTTCATTAGTACCGCAACATACCTGTGCTGACATGTTGACGGTCAGTAGGTTGTACTCAAGCTTGTCAAACTTTGCCAGTGTGCTCTCTATGACGGATGTTTTGCCTGTGCCCACTGATCCTACAAGCAGGACGGGATTCTGGGCACTGATGAGGGCACTGCACAGGAACTGATACCTGACTGTGTCCACTGTGGGCACAATGAGCTTGAAGAATGGGATACTGAGGAGATAGACAGATAACTCCTTGAT
Source organism: Omphiscola glabra (assembly GCA_964017045.1). Lineage (NCBI taxonomy): Eukaryota > Metazoa > Mollusca > Gastropoda > Lymnaeidae > Omphiscola > Omphiscola glabra. Next base: position 3,850,999 of record OZ024809.1, on the reverse strand, counting down.
GACCTTGAAGATGGGATACTGGGGAGATAGACATAACTCCTAGATGACCTTGAAGATGGGATACTGGGGAGATAGACAGATAACTCCTAGATGACCTTGAAGATGGTATACTGGGGAGATAGATGACCTTGAAGATGGGATACTGGGGAGATAGACAGATAACTCCTAGATGACCTTGAAGAATGGGATACTGGGGAGATAGACAGATAACTCCTAGATGACCTTGAAGAATGGGATACTGGGGAGATAGACAGATAACTCCTAGATGACCTTGAAGAATGGGATACTGGGGAGATAGACAGATAACTCCTAGATGAGCTTGAAGAATGGGACACTGGGGAGATAGACGGAGATAGACAGATAACTCCTAGATGACCTTGAAGAATGGGATACTGGGGAGTTAGACAGATAACTCCTAGATGACCTTGAAGATCGGATACTGGGGAGATAGATAGATAACTCCTTGAGGGCCTGTGCATGTAGGGGGTGAAAATTGCATTATGCACATGACAGCAGAAGGTTTAAGAGTCCTCAGCAACACAGCCTGGTTATAATCACACAGTGAACAATTTGAACACCTCTTCAATGATATTACTTCCATAATAAAAAATAATATTTAGGTTTACATTACATTAATATTTAAATATTAATGTGCTTGTAATTGCTAATGCATTAATGTAATTCATTATTGTGGATATATACAAGAGCAATTGTTAATGTTAAATGTAATTCATTATTGTGGAAATACACAAGAGTAATTGTATATGCTGAAGCCTAAAACAAGGTGGAAACACTCAAGCACTATTTACCATATAGACATTCAGATTTTCTAAATACCTCAAATATTATTTTTCTGCCCAATAATATTTTTATGCCAAGCCTTCAGGCTAGAAATTTTAATGCAATATTAATAACGTTAAAAAACAACAAAAAACAATGGTCTGGTCTGTTTAAAAAAAGTTAATTCAATACAAGGTTGAGCCAAAAAGTTGAACCAACTTGGGGTTGTATTTCCATCCATCTTTGAGTCTCTCCTCCCAGTGTATCCAGGTCTTGTTCTTCACATCCACAAAGTACTCGTAGATGGAGTCCTTGTTGGGGAAGGTGCCCTCCATCTCACGGACGTAGTTGTCAATCTTCTTGCGGCCATCCTCGTCCACTGAGCTGCAGATGGACCAGATGAGGCAGAACTGGAACCATATCTCCACCATCCTGGCAAAGGTTTCTGGCTCACTTGGGTCAATCTGGGTCAAAACAAGGAATGTTCCCTGATCACTATATTTAATTCCTTATCTATCTGGGTCAAAACAAGGAATGTTCCCTGATCACTATATTTAATTCATTTTAAAATAATTTGAATTTTTATGGTGTCAATGAAAGCAATAAATTTATTATGATGCAAGTGTGGGACATTGTTTTTTGCTTTGGATTAATTAGATTTTCTTTGAAAATGGTTAAAAACTGTATTAGCTTAATTTTAAATTAATGGGGTTAATGAGAGCTCCAGCTGGACTATAAGAGATGCTTTTGTTCAAAATTAATTTTTTCGATAGAATGAATTGTCATCGGTAACGAGTCTATGTGCCAAGTTTCAGCTTGATAGGTTGACAGGAAGTGAGGCAATTAGCCATCTGAAGATTTTGCCAGTCCACCACCCAGCCAGCCACAAGCAAAAGCGAAGTTCATATAAAGGATTTTATAAAAAAAGGAAGGATGGCAACATTAGATGAAGTAATTGCCAGCAATTATTCAAACTCACTCCATTTTCTACAGTTCCAAGAGAATCAAAGAGTTTGCAGAGGGAGACCACTCCATTCATTTCTGCAATGGGTACAAGTTCTTTGCAGTTCAATGCTTTAAAGTCTAGCATCTTCAGAAGATATTTCTCAAAACATTTTTTCAGTTCCTCAGCCAAAACCTAAAAATTGATAAAATGAAAATTAATTTGATGTGAAAGCTGCAGACATTATCTTAGTAATAACTGACAGGAGACCCATTCGTTACCGGCCTCGAATTAAGCATTTGGAAACCTTTCTGTAGGGTTAACAGAAACCCCCTGGCAGGCCTTAAGCTAATGGTCGATTTGTTTTATGTTAACAGAAACCCCCTGGCAGGCCTTAAGCTAATGGTCAATTGGTTTTATGTTAACAGAAACCCCCTGGCAGGCCTTAAGCTAATGGTCAATTGGTTTTATGTTAACAGAAACCCCCTGGCAGGCCTTAAGCTAAAGGTCAATTGGTTTTATGTTAACAGAATCCCCCTAGCAGGCCTTAAGCTAATGGTCGATTGGTTTTAATTCTAATCTACAAATTTGGTCCATCTTGTTGGTCTTAACTATTATCAAACCAATTGGCCCACGCTGTTACTATGACTAAAACAATTGGCCCACTTTTTACTGTAACAAAAACTATTGGCCCACTTGTTACCGTAACAAAAACTATTGGCCTACTATTATTGTAACTTAAACAATTGGCTCACTTGTTACTGTATTTAAAACAATTGGCCCACCTGTTCCTGTAGCTAAAACAATTGGCCCACCTGTTATTGTAACTAAAAGAATTGGCCCACCAGTTACTGTAACTAAAAAAATTGACCCACCTGTTACTGTAACTAAATCAATTGGCTCACCTATTACTGTAACTAAACAAATTGGCCCCTACCTTGTTGGTTTTCTTATTCAACCATGATTCCACAAAGGGCATCCAGCTTAAATCCTTGTAGTCGCAGTACACCATACCAGCTCGGGAGACTGTGGCAGGGGAGGCCACTGACAGATCCTCCACCTCAAACAGCAGGGAGACCTGGTCCGGCATGGAGATGCGCTCACCGTTGATAAGGGTGAGAATCTTGTTGTCGTCCATGACCGAGTTCATGCTCTCGATCCAGAGGGTGTCCACTGGCCCATCAAACACTATCCACTTTTCTTCAGGTTTTTCATCTGAGTAAGCATCAATAAGATATTATGTTGAGGTTAAAAAATATATTCATGAAGGCATTTAGTAGGCTAAATATTTTTGTCATGAAGACATTCAGTAGGCTAAACATTTTGTCATTTAGGCATTCATTAGGCTAAACATTTTTTGTCATGAAGACATTCAGTAGGCTAAACATTTTGTCATTTAGGCATTCATTAGGCTAAACCTTTTTTGTCATGAAGACATTCAGTAGGCTAAATATTTTTGTCATGTAGGCATTCAGAATGGCTAAACATTTTGTCATGTAGGCATTCATTACGCTAAACAATCAGTGAGATTGGGTGTTAAGCTACCTGCACAAGTCTGCCTCATCACAGATGACAACACACCATCTGTCCACTCGTTAGTGCTGAGGTCAAACTCTCCATACAGCTCACCCAGGAATAAGGCTTTTGGGTTCAATGGAAACTCCTTGAGACAAAAACAAAGACAATAATATTTATTTTGACCTGTATGATTGGTTTTATTAATTTATATGTGTGATTGATTTTATATGTGTGATTGGTTTTATATGTGCGATTGGTTTTATATGTGTGATTGGTTTTATGTGTGTGATTGGTTTTACTTGTGTGATTGGTTTTATATGTGTGATTGGTTGTATGTGTGATTGGTTGCATATGTTTGATTGGTTTTATATGTGTGATTGTTTGTATATGTGTGATTGGTTTTATATGTATGATTGGTTTTATATGTGTGATTGGTTTTATGTGTGATTGGTTTTATATGTGCGATTGGTTTTATATGTGTGATTGATTTTATATGTGTGATTGGTTTTATATGTGTGATTGGTTTTATATGTGTGATTGGTTTTATGTGTGTGATTGGTTTTACATGTGTGATTGGTTTTATGTGTGTGATTGGTTTTATGTGTGTGATTGGTTTTATGTGTGTGATTGGTTGAATATATGAAAGGAGTTGATTGGGTTTTTATAATGGTTTGTAAGAAAGTTTTCATAAAACATGATTAGTTACAATTTTAAGGCTTGTAACACCATAAAACTTATGCATGAGAGATTTTCAAAATATTCAAATGAATGTAAAATGTGTTAGCTATAAAATCAGATAGACAACAAGTGCTTGTCCTACAAGTTGATATGAAAACTCTTTCAATAGCTTAAACTTTCTCATATCATGTCAACTGATTTGATAATGATGCAATGGAATGATACTGACAATAGCTTTTTGTCAGGACTTTAAACCAAAGTCCTCTAACTTAGTCACTGTGCCCGTCAGTCACACATTTCTAATATTGTGTACGATTTTTAAAAAATTAGGAGCTGGTGGAACAAAACAGGACAGCTATGTTCTCCTTTTAGTTTAAATTTTCCTTCATTTACGTTCCTACTTGCTAAACAACAATTGTAGATTTTTGTGAGTTCAGGCTCTCTCCTAAAACGAACTACTCACTTTAACTTGCTGGAAGGCGGGGTCTCAATGAACTACTCACTTTAACTTGCTGGAAGGCGGGGTCTCAATGAACTACTCACTTTAACTTGCTGGAAGGCGGGGTCTCAATGAACTACTCACTTTAACTTGCTGGAAGGCGGGGTCTCCCATCTTGTTCAGTCTGATCATGGTGGCCTGAAGGACTCTCCACGTGACAGTTTTGGCAGACTGGGTCCCTCCGACTATCATGACAGAGTGTCGGGATGACTTGGTCTCAAAGAGCTGGACCACCTTCATCATGGTGTGTGGGTTCACCTGGTACTTCTGCTCCCTCAGCTCGTCCTCTATGGCGTTCTTGATCTGGTCAAGACATTCATCACATCAATCATCATCTCATCAACTGATTCAACTCAGAATCTAAACACCTCAATATCACGCCAGCAGACCTGTTTACCCTCAAACTCTTAAAATCGTACAATATCATCACAAAATTATTCAATACATTATCTTAATGCATACACCTCAAAATCGTACATTGTACACCAAAATCGTAAGAGTAAACAGGTCCGCACCAGAGACTATCAACCTCAACATCACACCGGAGACTATCAACTTTTGTAAATATGTTATTTTTTCAGGCAACCCTTGGCTGGCTAAATAAGTGAATCCAGACACAAAAGTAATCAAGGTGGGAGGGATGAGAAAAAATTAAGGGGTGGCGGGACAGTGATGGGGGTGTGGTGAGGCAGTGATGGGGGATGGCGGGGCAGTGATGGGGGTGGTGGGGTAGTGATGGGGGGATGGCGGGGCAGTGATGGTAGGTGTTGGGGCAGTGATGGGGGGGGGGTGGTGGGGCAGCGGTGTTAGAAATAAGCCCTGTTGGGTTTCTCTTTAAAAATGATAATCTCATTAAGTAAAGAAAGCCTTGGGTTTGAAAATTCCTGACACAGACAGAGAGTGTTAAACAGGGGGTGGGAGATACCCACAGAAGGCATTGCTATCATAAGGTATTATAATGGGAACAATTGTAAATCTAATATTTTTTTCAGCTCATGTTTATGAATATTTTTGCTCTGACCCCTGCCTATCATAGAAGGAAAGGAGTGGGTGAGTCGGTCAGCAGAGGTCATTTGCTCTGGGCCTCTTTTTCACTGAGGCCTCAATTTACACATGGGCCTTCAGCTACTTCACAAGCAGTTAACAAAAAGGGTTGAAAAGATCGCCAAATGATTAAATTTTATATTAATGTACTTAAAATTAATGGGCAAATTAGAAAATTTTGGTTTGTCTTTATAGATATGGTCAGTCAGTAAACTATTTACTATTTACAGCTTAATTAATTTTTTTAGCTCATAGGTGAACCTGGTCCTAATTTAATTTATGCCAATGGTCAGTACTTAAAGCTATGGCAATGGTCAGTAATTAAATATATGCCAATGGTCAATACTTAAATCTATGCCAATGGTCATTACTTAAATCTCTGGCAATGGTCAGTAATTAAATCTCTGGCAATGGTCGGTACTTAAATCTCTGGCAATGGTCAGTAATTAAATCCATGCCAATGGTCGGTACTTAAATCTCTGGCTATGGTCAGTACTTAAATCCATGAGATCAAGAAGCTTTACATTAAGCGTCTTATACCTTGCTGTAGTCCACAGTTGGTGTCTCAATGCCAGGAAACAAATCAGACATGATTCCGTTAAACAGCGGCAAATCAATGGACGTCAGTTTAGCCAGATTCATGTCTTTCATTGACAGAAGTAGAATCTGTCAACAAACAAATTTTTATATATTAAAAGTGTTTTTATATTACAGCTAAACTGCATTGGAACTTTTAGCTTACAGTGGAAAACTTATAACCAATATTTAAGTCTGAATGTCGTCACACATGAAGAAATCTTCTGCTTCTAGCATAAATAATATAAAACACTTCCTGTACCTTTACATAGTGGCTTGTACCACTAAATGGTGGATTGTACCACTACATGGTGGATTGTACCACTAAATGGTGGATTGTACCACTACATGGTGGATTGTACCACTACATGGTGGATTGTACCACTACATGGTGGATTGTACCACTAAATGGTGGATTGTACCACTAAATGGTGGATTGTACCACTAAATGGTGGATTTACCACTTAATGGTGGATTGTACCACTAAATGGTGGATTGTACCACTAAATGGTTCATTGTACCATTAAATGGTAGATTGTATTACTAAATGGTGAATTGTACCATTAAATGGTGGATTGTACCACTAAATGGTGGATTGTACCATTAAATAGTGGATTGTACCACTAACTGGTGGATTGTACCACCAAATGGTGGATTTTACCACCAAATGGTAAATTGTACCAATAAACAATAACATTCATCACATAACCATAAAATAATTGTTTTAAGAATAGATACAATGTTACAGGAAGAAAATCACGTCAGGCCAGGAAGAAAATCATGTCAGGCCAGGAAGAAAATCACGTCAGGCCAGGAAGAAAATCATGTCAGGCCAAACTTACAAGTTAAAAAAATATGGCGAGAAAACAAAAGCACAAACCTCTTCATCAGAAAGATGAGGATTGGCCCTCTTCTTCTTTCCTGAGTATCTGAGCAGAGACACGATGGCACGGAGCTGGAAGTCATAGTGGTCTTGTTTACTCAGCTGCTGCATGGCCAGGTTGTACAGTGTGTACGTCTTTTTTGCCAGGACCTGGAAAATAAGTAAATCTCAAATGGATCACGAAGTAATCAGCTGGAAAAGAACAACATCTCCAATGGATCATGAAGTAGGCAGCAATTTTTGTTTTCTGTATTTTGAAAAGAATTTCTTTTTAAAAAACCTAAATCCTAATGTTGTTGATAATTTGACACATCCTCTCGTCACACCATTTCATCTAGATGAATTCCCTAGTTGGCTTTCAACTATACACATGGAAAACAGATTGAGAACTGCTGCTTTAAAAAAAAAAAAAAAAAAAACAACCAGAAAAAGCCTAAACACAATTAATGGAAGAGAACCATGAGCAATTTCACTTTCTCAAGCCCAGTTTTACAATACCAATAATTCTAGACGATGTATTTACCTTTGTGTTATTGAAACCCTCAGCAAAAAGAGTAATTTCTGCAATGAGGGCAGAGTCTGGAACCACCATGGCAATGGGCCGGAACATGGATTTTAAATTATCGGGCAGTTCAGTTCTGCCAGCGTAACCTGAAAGTAGAATTACAATGAGTTGTGGCATTGGCAAGACCTTTAAAATAAAATAACTTGATAAGTCCCTTGATTTTCAGAAGGGGAGATTATGAGAATTCTGACTTTTATCTTATGAATGATTACCCCTCTTATAGGTCAGTCTAAAAAGTAATAGTTGTATGTGCTCATTTTTTGTCCAATGGGAAAAACTCATTTCACAACTGGTATCTACTCCAGACTCGTGTTTTTTGTGTGTTTTTTTTCCCCCTCAATGTCTCCAGCTGTTTAAAAGAATAGCTGTTCCTGCATAATGACCAGACTCAGCCAAAGAAATTCATGTCTTTACATGCTACCCAACCTACCAGGGTTCATGTCTTTACATGCTACCCAACCTACCAGGGTTCATGTCTTTACAAACAATCCAACTTACCGGGGTTCATGGTGATGAAAATGCCACAAGACCAGACCAGGTCAATGTCACGCCCCTCGAATACAAATCTCTCAGAGTTGGCAGCCAGTGCACTCAAAATGGACAGAATTTGCTGAGCCACAACAGACAACACTTCAATGTTGATGCGGTTGAATTCATCAAAACAACCCCAGGCTCCGGTCTGGAAGGAACAAAATCAAAAAGTTCTTGTTGGAGTGTGAGGAAAAGCCTAGGTGACAAATGGTTTCATCCTCAGAGCTTAGACGTCATGTGGTTTTGGTGACAAATGGTTTCATTCTCAGAGCTTAGATGTCATGTGACTTTGGTGACAAAATGTTTCATTCTCAGAGCTTAGATGTCATGTGACTTTGGTGACAAAATGTTTCATTCTCAGAGCTTAGATGTCATGTGACTTTGGTGACAAAGGGTTTCATTCTCAGAGCTTAGATGTCATGTGACTTTGGTGACAAACGGTTTCATTCTCAGAGCTTAGATGTCATGTGATTTTGGTGTTATATATTTCTACTTCAAATGCTCATAGTTTCGGATCGAGTGGATTAAAAAAAAAATGTGCAACAGGGAATCCTTAATTCCAAAAGTGTGTTGTTGTATAGTTCACTTTGAATCACTAGAACAGAAATAAGGCTTAGATTCCAACACAGATATTTCTAAACTTGACAAATTAATGTTTTTTTTAGAAATTTTGGAGAATGTGTTGGGGATATATTTAAAGAAACCCCCCCCCCCACCCCCAGCCCATTACACTCTCCTAAGAAAACTGAAAACCCTCTCCCCCCACCTCTCTCAAAATTCCCTGGCACTCACCTGATCAACACCCCCAACCCTCCTCCCCCCCCCACCCCCCCCCCCCCCCCCCCCCCCACCAATAAATGAAAGTCTCTCAAACTGACCTGAGCAAGACCAGAAAACATTCTGCCCATGGATTTATAATCAAGGCCCTCAGAACAGTTGACCACAATCACATACATCCCCAGGGCCTTCCCCAAGTCCTTGACGGTTTCAGTTTTACCTGTACCTGCTGGACCTGTGGACAGACAATTTTATCACGGTTAACATTGTGTAACAAAATGTCAACAGTTACTCCACTTTGTAGGAACTGTCGCAGCATGTTGCAATAATAACTTACTCCTGTTTCAAGTTACTGCAGTGTTAAAATCACCAATCTTCCCAGATAGAACATACTCTTATTTCATTACTCTTATATGGCTCACAAATACACAAACAATTTGTGTAAATAAAACAATATAGGTTCAGTTTTAACGATGTTCATACAGAATACAAATGTAAACGCTGCGGCAAATGCCTTTATCAGTACAAAACCCCCCAAAAAATTAAAATGAGTATAAATTAAATCTACATAATATATATATATATATATATACTTGTATCATACCCAAATAAGAGAGAAAAGAATAAGAATGGGTATAGACATGGGAGATGTCCCTGACAAAAACAAAGTTCAGAAGAATGGAAAGGAAGCAGGTGGAAGTAAAATTTAAAAACCAAACAGGAAAAAGACATTGCAGCCATGTAAAATTATGAATTTGGTTTATGCCAAACAGAATGACATCATCCTCTTCTTGCCATTAGTAGAACATTCTATCTTAATAAATCCCCTAATATATTGGTTCATAATTGAGAAGGATACAAAATCCACCCTCCTACACCTGTGGGTTGCAACCCCTTTGGGGATCCAATGACCCTTACACCGGGAAAGCCTAAGACCATCGGAAAACATATTTATGAAGAAGCAACGAGAATAATTTCATGGTTTGGGGGTCACAACATGAGAAACTGTATTAAAGGGTTGCGGCATTAGGAAGGTTGAGAACCACTGTCCCACAACATTTTTCTCTGTGAAATTACACTATTTGAAAGATGTATGTTTAAAGAAAATCACTACATGGCAAGTGAAGAACCTGTACAAAACATGTGGCACCTTCTTTCCATTCAGATTGTATGGTGAACTGTTTTGACTGTCAAAAATAATATGAACTTTTTCCTTTTCCTTACCTTTGGGGCTACCGCCTCTATGTAGATGTAGTGCAGTGGTCAGTGTGACATAGCAGCGGTCAGTCAGAGGTGTGACGACCAGCCTGCCAGAGTTACCCAAGTATTCATAGCCGTACTGGAACTGGGTGTTGGTTTGTTTGATAACACAGTCATCATATTCCTGGCAACATAAAGACAAGTTACATGACAAGCTTACATAGAGACATGGGGATATGCATGGGGATAGACATGGGGATAGACATGGGGATATGCATGGGGATAGGCATGGGGATATGCATGGGGATAGACATGGGGATAGGCATGGGGATAAACATGGGGATAGACATGGGGATACACATGGGGATAGACATTGGGATATGCATGGTGATATGCATGGTGATATGCATGGGGATAGACATGGGGATCGACATGGGGATAGACATGGGGATAGACATGGGGATAAACACGGGATAGTCATGGGGATAGACATGGAGACGTGGGGGATGTACATGGGGATATATTGTGATATTAAGGGATGTAAATGAAATGGTAATTTTATTATGGACGTAGTTGGGTAAAAGCATGGTGATATATATGTGGATTAAATGGGGATATATTGGGACATTATTATTATTTTTATTGGTAGTTTTCTATAGCGTGGTCCCCCAGCCTAGGGCTCACCACCCTGTACATACAATTTAACAAACATAATCATGAACTTAAAAATTTAACATACATTAATTAAATATAACAAAACAAATGTGTATTCGCTCCAACCATTCCATAACTATTTACATGTCAAGCCATGGATGGCACTCAGCAGCATCGTTTATTGGTCACATATGGGCAGGCCTGGATTAACCATTAGGCAAATAAGGCACGTGCCTTGGGCACAAAGCGTTTGGGGGCACCACAAGTCCTCAAGAAATATTTTTTTTGGAACAAATTTAAGTCCAGAAACAACTGAAAATTGAACAAGTGCTATGAAAATGAAGAAATACATTATAATAAAAATTCACATTCAAGTTTGGTACAATCCTGAATGCCATAAAAAAAATTAAAAAAACTCCTGGTAAATGTTAATGAGTAAAATGCGGACCATGCGGACTCACTCGGCTTGTAAATAAGTACAAACTACAAACATATTTGTTAACAACTGTTTTCTTTGCATAATATTGAACATACCAGAGGTCAGGGTCAGTGAAAGATCAGGGGCCCCGGGCAGAAGGGGGCACCCATGTGGATTTGTGCATTGGGCACTAACATGGCTTAATCCGGCCCTGCATATGGGCAAATATGAAGACAAACAGGAATATATGGGGACACAGGGATATATTTGGATATAAAGGCACATAAAGGATATCATTGGACATATGACTTAAATGGAGATATAGCCTCAATTATACTGGGATATATATGTAAGTATATATAAGAAGATATCTAGATACAATTCCCACATGTAATATTTCTCAGGTTAGAGTTTCAAGTGTTTAGAATTCTATCGCAGATGCAAATATTTTAGACTATCTGAACTGGTGGTTCATTTTTACTTCTGCCAGATTTCAGTGATCTTGTTTCAGTCCTCCACTTAAAAAGAAACAACACTCTCTTTATTATCCTCACGAATGCATGTTTCTAAACCTTTGTTGTTGTAAAGTAAGCCACACTCTCAGTCCCTTGCTAAAACAGTCTCTCAATAGTGGTGAAACAAACAAGTTCTCTTCTCTATGCAAATATTCACCAAACCCAAATTCTCCTCAATAACCATACCCTTAACCCCAAATTCTACCCATGCTAAACCATTCTCCCCTTATCCCAGTAAAGTCGGAGCTGTGACAGCCTCCTAAACCATACTCTCTACCTCATACGAGCTAACACTCACCTTATCCCAGTAAAGTCGGAGCTGTGACAGCCCCCTAAATCATACTCTCTACCTCATACGAGCTAACACTCACCTTATCCCAGTAAAGTCGGAGCTGTGACAACCTCCTAAACCATACTCTCTACCTCATACGAGCTAACACTCACCTTATCCCAGTAAAGTCGGAGCTGTGACAACCTCCTAAACCATACTCTCTACCTCATACGAGCTAACACTCACCTTATCCCAGTAAAGTCGGAGCTGTGACAACCTCCTAAACCATACTCTCTACCTCATACGAGCTAACACTCACCTTATCCCAGTAAAGTCGGAGCTGTGACAACCTCCTAAACCATACTCTCTACCTCATACGAGCTAACACTCACCTTATCCCAGTAAAGTCGGAGCTGTGACAGCCATTCAAATGAATTGATGTCATTGACATTGCTCTTGGCCAGCTTCTCGATGATGTCACGGGCGTGCACCTCAATGGTCACCACTGCCACAATCTTGGCCCTCTGCATCTTGGTCAGGTTTGTCCTGATGGCTTCAGAGAACTTATTGAGCATTATCACCTATAGATGGATTGTGCAAGGTGTTGAACAATGAGAAATTATTCAACATTATCAACTCTAGGCAGATTGAGCAAGGTATTGAACAATGAGAAATTATTCAACATTATCAACTCTAGGCAGATTGTGCAAGGTATTGAACAATGAGAAATTATTCGACATTATCAACTTTAGGCAGATTGTACAAAGTGTTTGTACAAAGTGTTACTCAATTTTCTTACAAAAAGGATAAATATCAGATTCGACTATTTTTTTAGCATTATGTACTTACATTAGTTTTCATTTTTAAGCAAATAAAATGGTTAATTTGCACCTTAGACACAATGTGAATAACTAGTATAAAAAATAATGATTACAACTGAAGCTTTAAAGAAATCTCCCATCTTTAATTTTTTAGAAAAAAATCCATTAACCTATTCTTTTATGTGGTACAGAATGTTGACACATTTCCATACAAGATTCAATCAAAGGTATGTCACACTAAATCAATGTTATGTCACAATGAATCAATGCTGTGTCACTATAAATCAATATTGTGTCACTGTAAATCAATGTTGTGTCAAAGTGAATCAATGCTGTGTCACTGTAAATCCATATTGTGTCACTGTCAATCAATGTTGTGTCCCAGTAAATCAATGTTATGTCACAATGAATCAATGCAGTATCGCTGTAAATCAATGCTGTGTCACTGTTAATCAACGTTGTGTCACTGTCAATCAACGTTGTGTCACAGTAAATCAATGTTCTGTCACTGTCAATCAACATTGTGTCACTGTAAATCAACGTTGTGTCACTGTCAATCAACATTGTGTCACTGTCAATCACTGTCACACTGACAGACTGTTAAAATTCACACTTCAACCCACCTGTTTCTTTTTCATGCTTTTCAGAGCCTTCTTATCTCCCCTTTCCTTTGTGATGGCCAGTGCCTTGGTGACGTCCTGTGTCCACTGGATTTGACCAGCTGTTATGCACATCTGTCAGGGTATTAAAAAAAGTTCTTGTCACATTTAGAGACATGGCCTCCTTTACTTTGATAAAGAACTTAGGATATTCTACAACAAAATAGTTCTCCCCAACACTTTTAGTGTGAGGGACTTCCAAGAATCTATCAACTATTCAGGCGGTGATGGTACTCTATTTATTGGTCACTGTGCTGTTTTGATCTTAAAATTTTCACCCTATCCAAGACTTGTGACCATGGGCTTGCATACTGGTGCAATTCTTCAGAACAACTCTTGGCCACTCCAACTAAGAAACCAGTCCTGGCCCCCAACAGCTAAGAGACAGTTGTCCGTCTATTTTGATTTTACTGACCTGTCCAGGCCACTCTTTGATCCATTTGTCCCTTTTATTCAGGTTCTTCTTGAGGGCTGTCCTGCAATTTCTTAGTATTTCCTTGAGTGTCCACCTCATGGTCTTCTCTACATCACACAGCCAAGCCTGGGAAGAGCAAGTCAATTTAAAACAAAAAAACCTACTACTACTTTATAAACATTACATTAAAAACAATGAAAAGAATAGGCCTTTATTATTGCAAAGTATGATTTGATTATTTTTTCAGAGAACAGGAACTACTTTAAATTTTGTATCAATGCATCTGTTCATTCAAAAATTTTATGTAAGTTTAAGATTTTCCATTGCAGATACATGCCAGTATTGGTACTAGTATATCTGGGAAGTGACTTTCCAAGAATGAATAATTAAATAATACATTTTTTAATTTTTACTTTGACATACCTACCAAAATATTTATAGTCATGAGATTTTAAATAAAATAAATAAATGCCATAACATGGATATAGTTATATAAAGCTCAATTTGGCATCAAAACTTAAGATTCAACAATACACAACTTCAATAGCTCACTTTGTTATCAAATCTTCAGATCAAACAACACACTACTCCCATACCTCACTTTGGCATCAAATCTTCAGATCAAACAACACACTACTCCAATAGCTCAATTTGTCATCAAATCTTCAGATCAAACAACACACTACTCCCATACCTCACTTTGGCATCAAATCTTCAGATCAAACAACACACTGCTCCCATAGCTCAGTTTGTCATCAAATCTTCAGATCAAACAACACACTACTCCCATAACTCACTTTGTCATCAAATCTTCAGATCAAACAACACACTACTCCCATACCTCACTTTGGCATCAAATCTTCAGATCAAACAACACACTACTCCAATAGCTCAATTTGTCATCAAATCTTCAGATCAAACAACACACTACTCCCATACCTCACTTTGGCATCAAATCTTCAGATCCAACAACACACTACTCCCATACCTCACTTTGGCATCAAATCTTCAGATCAAACAACACACTACTCGAATAGCTCACTTTGGCATCTAATCTTCAGATCAAACAACACACTACTCCATTTCCCATTAATGTTTAGAATAAGTTTATAATATTGTTACTGACTTCAACCGGTCCCTCCAAGAAGACTGCATGTCCAAACTCCACATACTCTCCTTCACATGAAAACATGCCAGTGGCCTCCCACTTCTGCTGGACTCCACCCTGAAAATATGGTCATTTTAAAAAAAAAGTTTTTTAGCATTTTACCTATCATAGCATTATACATATCATAGCATTATACTTACCGTAGCATTATACTTACTGTAGCATTATACTTACCGTAGCATTATACTTACCATAGCATTATACTTACCATAGCATTATACTTACCATAGCATTATACTTACCATAGCATTATACTTACCGTAGCATTATACTTACCATAGCATTATAATTCTTTTCTGCAAGTTAACTTGGATGTTTCAACAAAAAAATTACCAATAAAATTATCTATTTATGTTTAAATTTTATAGATAATTTTAACTCTTCAAATAGATGTGTATGGATCTGAAAGGTTTTTTTAAAAATTATTTTTTTGCCTTTTTGTTGGCTAAACATTTTTTCAACATATTTTCCTAAATTGTAAGATAGCCATTAAGAGTAGAGCAATTATTTTACACCAATGATTTGGAGATGGTAAATATCATGTTTAAAATATTTTTTTTTTCATACAGGTATTTTCTTAATGAATGGAATTTCAAACAGAGTTTTCCTTACTTTGGCCATCTTCAGAGACTTGATGTTGTCAAAACATTTCTTCAGGTGCGGCTGGATGGCCTCTGGGTTCTTTGACTGACCGAGGATTTCCAGGAGATCATCGTTGGACAGGAAGTAGAACCGCGGGAAGATCTGGCGCTTGGTCTCCAGGTACATGTCCAGGGATTTCTGTATCTCCTCCAGCTTGTTGTTCATGTCATTCAGTTGGTCAAGCATGCCTGACAGAGCACGGGGACAGAGTACAGCAGTCACAAACAATTTGGACAGTTATTGCAATATTTTAAGCAGAGCTTGTGCAATGAGAACCACAGAATGTAAGAGAAGAAAAATAATCACTTGTAAAATTTAAAATAACTGGTTTGTAATGTAGCATATTATCTTGCTATTTATTATGTTTGATTTAGATTATTATTTCAAATATAACATTTTACTGGAAAACAAATTTTTTTTAAGTCTAAACAAAATATGTATGTTTAACATTCTCATGATTGAAAAGACACAATGTACAAAGTGATTAAAATAAAGTAATTGTATTTGATGGGTTAAAACTATATTACAATTTTTTTATATATACATGTTATTGCCTTTTTATTAACCCCTTAACTACCGCTGGGTTTTTGGACAACAATTTTTGCAGACTCAGCAATACAAAACTTAAAAATCAAGAAATTTCCGGTAATTTCATTCTCTATCCAATTCGATTTTTAACTCCCCTTTAGATAAACCAATAAAGAAATATATAGCATTGAAATATGACGACGTGACGTCCTTGGTATTTCAGAAAAGTTCTTTGCCTTTTTGTTATGATGACTATGTGACGTCCTTGTTATTTGAAAGTGGGTGATCGTGACGTCACGTCCACGTCATCGATAGCGAAGAGGTTACAAACAACATCAGGCAAAGAAAATATCAACAAGGGTAGAATGAAATAATTTCACTGCATGCATTGACTATATATAAAATAAAATAAACTAATCACCCATTGTCTACCCACAATGCAGCTCCAACTCTTGTAAAATCAATCTACCCATAATGCAGCAGCAACTCTTGTAAAATCAATCTACCCATAATGCAGCTGGAACTCTTGGTTAAATCCACCTGCCCATGAAATTTGTCACTAGCCTAATCAGAACACCTCCACCCACCTATGTTTCCATTACATCAACCAACCTGGGAAATGTGTTGCTAGCCATCTTAGCCCCACCTTTATGTTTCCTTAACCTCACTACATCAACCCACCTGGGTAATGTGTCCCTCTCTGAGCATTCTTGGTGCTGTTGAGGCGTGTCATGATTTCCTTCCAGGTCTTGTTGATGGAATCAAACTCAGCAGACTCACGTGGTAGCTGCTTCCTGATATCTTCACCCAAGAAAATGTTCTGCAGAATAATTGAAGTCAATTCCCATTTTCATTTATATTTCAAAATACTCTCAGTTATCAACAGTTAAATGCCTACATTAATTGTGTCCAGTTTAATTAGCCGTAAAAGCTGTGCAAACCTCCAAGTACATCCACTGACGCTGCACCAGCAACAGCAACTCTATGGTTTCCATGATGTGTGACAAAGTTCTCTCCCAGAAATCAACATCCTTTTCAAAGGCTTTCACAAAGCGAGATGCCTTCATCGTGGACAGCTGGACCTGGTTGTCTTCCAAAGCTTGAAAGACTTCTTCAGTCGTCCTGTACAGGCACGATAAATGAATAAGAGCTATTTAAACACATCCATCAACCTGTACAGCTATGATAAATATATAGGAAACATTTAGAGACATAAAATACAAAGATGAAAATATATATATATATATATATATATATATACATACACCTCTTTTACCATTATGTAAAGGTTAGAATACATTTGGTTAAATCATCAAGAACAACATCTCTCTGAAAGTTATTGATGGTCATGTTCTGTAATTGTTCTTGCTTTGATGAACAATGGGAGGTAACTCACCTAATTTTAAAATGCCCCTTGTCTTTATACGGTGCCAGGTCCAGCTCCATGTGCTCCCATGCTTCCTTGATGGCAGCAATGCCCTGAACAGTAATGAAATGGCGAGGATAGATTTAACACTATAGTTTAACAATCATAGACACTATAGTTATAGTTTAACAATCATAGACACTATAGTTATAGTTTAACAATCATAGACACTATAGTTATAGTTTAACAATCAAATTACACTATAGTTATAGTTTAACAATCATAGACACTATAGTTATAGTTTAACAATCATAGACACTATAGTTATAGTTTAACAATCATAGACACTATAGTTATAGTTTAACAATCATAGACACTATAGTTATAGTTTAAAAATCATAAATTATTCACCATGATTGAGTCAGTCTAGAAAATGGAACTCTTAATTCCAGGATTGTCATTCAATACTGACGTGGATCTTTATATGTACATGAGGTCTAATGCCCCACATGTTAAGATGTCATCTACACAGTTTAATCAAATGTCATCTCAGAATGCCCCATCAGATAAACTGTCATCTACATATGGTACAATGCCCCACCATATATCTATATATGGTCTACTGTCCTACCAGATAGCTACATATTCTGGTCTACTGGCCCATCAGATAATTAAATATTCTAGTCTAATGGCCCACCAGATAGCTACATATTCTAGTCTAACGGCCCACCAGTTTAATGGCCAACTATTCTAGTCTAACGGCCCACCAGTTTAATGGCCAACTATTCTAGTCTAACGGCCCACCAGTTTAATGGCCAACTATTCTAGTCTAACGGCCCACCAGTTCAATGGCCAATTCCTTGGTGGCTGCCCCTGAGATCTCATTGATCTGCTCAGCGTACTGGTCAAACCCAAACTCAATGATCTTCTCCAGGGTGAAATCTTGGGACTCTGGATCAAAGGTCCTGTTCATTTCCATCTGCAGGACATTTAAACAAAGTCAAGATATATTATAACACAAGATCATTATATAAAGTCAAGATATATTATAACACACAAGATCTTTATATAAAGTCAAGATAGACAAGTGATCAATAATTAATAACGATTAAAACTTATTATTTTCTGTACTAAAATTTAAAAAAATAAATTATTCAACTTCTAGAAATGAAAAGCAGAACGGTCCTAATAATTGGTTTGATCTGAAGCAAAAATTCCTGTTTTTTCAGTCCTAATTCTGGATTATCTTTAATTTATTTCTTTCAAAATTTTTGCCAGTACATGTTAATATGACAATTTTTTTCATTTGAAGAAAGAAAATATTTTGTCTTTGAAAGCTTTTCATCTGCCTCAGAAAGATTTGTAACACTAATAGCAACTTCTCCTACTAATGCCACCTTTTGCCAAAGGACACCTGATTTAACACATTTCAGATGAAATCTCACAATAGTGATGTTTTCTATCTTTCACAAATAAATCTGACATTCAACTCCTCTGCCCATCTGACCGACCTGAATCTGTGTCCAATGCCTGGGTCTCATAGCCTTGTTCTTGAGGTCAGAGATAAGTGGCATGGTCCTCTTGAACTGGTCAACTTTGTTTTTACTGGTGTCCACAATCTCCCAGTTCTTGTCCTGTGCAAAATAGTATTCTTACATTTAAAGACATAAAAAAACCAACACAATTTAAAATCACCATTGAATTTACAGCAGTGAGTCAGGCAAGATAGATGCTATACATGGGGAAAAAACAAAGTGTTAATTAAACATTCACTATGGATTATTGCAAATTAAAATTCAATTATTTTATAATAACATCCCACTACAATCAGTTTCATTAAAGAAATGCTTATTTTAATCTATTCTCAAGAGCTAAAAACAAAGGGTTAGCCCGCTTTTTCAATCCTTTACATTAGCTTTGCTTTTGTTCATGTGTTTAAGGCAAAATCTGCGGACAACTAATTGACCAACATCCTGTCATCTTATCGAGCTGAAACATGGCACATAGACTCTTTGCTAATTACAACACACTCTATCAAATTTTCAGCTCCTCCCCCAAAAATCAGTTTTAACACTACCAGAAGCCACTGATTGCACAACAGACGAAATTTCCGACACGTGGCTAAATGAGACTCTGAAAAATATCACAAGTGTGTTTGGTGTGTAATATTTTCTTTGGTTTCACGGAAATAGTTGGTGTAAAAAATCTTCGGTGTAAAAGCGAGTGGGACATTAAAATATCAATATAGTTCAGTGGCTCAAAAAAATATGTGCAGTTGCGAGTCTGGGGGAAAAGATGAGGGAAATATGATGCAGTGATTTCTTAAGAACTGTAGCCATCGCTAAGTCTAACAAAAATCCATTTAAAGGATTAATTCAAACAATTTTTTTGTTTTTCAGTGTTGTTTATTAGACATGAGAAAATTTCTTGTCCAATTTAGTAGGCACTTAATTTAAAAGGATTCTTGAACACATTTGTTTTGTCTTTAATTTAAAAGAATTCTTGAACACTTGTGTTGTGTCTTTAATTTAAAAAGGCTTTACCCCAATATCATCCTAATATTGCTAATGACCATTGTTAGCAATTATTACTGCGATGACTGTTGATAGTGGAGTATATCTTAAACCCTTCTGCAAATGTTACCTTCAGTGCCCGGCTGTACTTGGCCAGCTGCTTGAAGAGGTTCACAGACACATTCTCCATCTCAGAGGTCTCCAGCTCAGTGAAGTTGCCACTCTTCCAGTTGTCCCAGTTGGTCTCCCAGTCCTTGGTCAGGTCCCAAACGGCTTTCAGGTTTTCAAGGTCCTACATATGGGCCCCATGGAACAATGCATGTTTTTTAATAGCTTTCAAAAAATAAAATTCTAATTTGCCTTTCTACAAGACTGATTTTTTGTGTTTGTTTAATTATAAGGATATTTTACTTTGAGGAAAATCAAAGAGCTGATTTGCTCAAAAGGATCTCTGAAAATAACCAACATACATTTTGAATAGGATAACTTCAATAACAAACACAAGGAGTACAGCAGGCTTCTTTTAAAATGATAAACTTTTAAATTATTTCATCTTTCATTTATTTTTTAAATTGACACGAGAAATTTGTAATAATTAGGATGGATTAAATTAGTTTTTAAAAAAATATAAGAATTATTCTGCTCAATGACATCAACAAAATGTAGCATAGAGCAAGTCTAACAAAGGTAGTATATTTAATCGTTTGATTCAGGGGCTTAATCTTGTCTTTCAACTACCCTGATTTTACTTGTATTTTCCCAATATCATTTTCCCAAAATTCCAAACATATTTACTTATTCTCCATTTGTATACCAACAACAGAACAACAGCCCACTAAATAATTTTCTAAAACAACTCAGTCTAGGTAAAATTTTATAAGGGCTTCCTTTTTCTTGGCAAATATTTAGGGCTAAAATGAAGTACCAAAAATAAAATTATGACACAGTTTAGAATTTGAATAAACACAATTTACATGTACAAGCAGTGTTCAGATAACTTGGGAGATATCTTCAGTTATAATCTCCTGTATCCAAAACGCTACAGACACACCTAGCCATGTCCTACACACCTTGCCATGTCCTACACACATAGCTATGTCCTACACACCTAGCCATGTCCTACCTTTTCAAGGGCTGCAATATCTTTTGATGGAGGCTGCTCAATTTTAAAGATGTTCAGTCCCTTTCGGATGACCTGCTCCTGCTCCTTCAATGTTTCCATCTGGGAGTAGACCTGCTCAATGGCTGCCAGAGCATCTGGTGTCTTTATACTGGATGTGAATGGCCCATTTGTCTCAAAGTCTTTGAGAAGTTCAGCTGCCTGCTTCTTGAAGTCCTCCGCTTGCTGGAGTAAGCCTGTCTTAAAGCGTTCCTACGACACAAAGAATCATTTTAAAATGTGTTAATTGTTGGTAATTTTGAGCTTTAGGAAGACAGAGTAATGACTGCATACACATTGCACTTGGGATGTAACTAAGATGACTAGCACCCAATGGTGCTGAATGTAATTAGCACATAATGGAGTTACTCAATGAAAGGTGATTAGCACTTGAGACGGGAGTGCAACCCAACCCGAACCAAACTCGAACCTGCTGATGACCGAACCTGACAGGAACTGAGCCCTGCTGATGACCGAACCTGACAGGAACTGAGACCTGCTGATGACCGAACCCGACAGGAACTGAGCCCTGCTGATGACCGAACCTGACAGGAACTGAGCCCTGCTGATGACCGAACCTGACAGGAACTGAGCCCTGCTGATGACCGAACCTGACAGGAACTGAGCCCTGCTGATGACCGAACCTGACAGGAACTGAGCCCTGCTGATGACCGAACCTGACAGGAACTGAGCCCTGCTGATGACCGAACCTGACAGGAACTGAGCCCTGCTGATGACCGAACCCGAACTGAACTCAACCCTAGTAAAACCAATTGAAAAAGGATATGATATTTTTAGATCATTCCCTGCTGAACACCCCCCCCCCCCCAAACCAAAACCCTTTCGCGCACAGCTTGATTTTGTATTAATGTGTGACAAATTAAACAGCAACACTATGTGGCTGACTCTATTTCATCCCGTGGCAGAAACTCCTTCAAAAAAAAAAATTATATACAGGTAGGCCTATTTATTTATTAATCAAAGAAATGTTTCAAGTTGACAACACCTAGGACCAAGCTAGATGATGCAAGATATAAGTGGATGGAGAGGGACAAAACGCAGCAGTAGTACGATGATCCTAACTGGCAGTAGTGTAGGAAGGGGATGCCCCATGCAGCACGCTTCTCCTTATATAGAAGGGTGGCATTTTTGGCCAACTGTAGAGGTTTTATCTTGGAAGGGGGCGGCAAAAATCTTGGCCCACCCCAAGCGGCACTAACCCTAGCTACGCCACTAGCTAAGCAATCAACAAACCCCGATGTGCGGCAGTAGACCAAAATGGAGGAAAGACTTGATAGAAATTGTTTGTTTTAGCGCATACAGTTGAAAAGTTTGTTAGTTATTAAGAAACTATAACACAACAAAAATGTATATGTTCCCTTATTTTCATTAAATTTTAGCGATACAGCCATTTATCTATAGTTATATAAATCATATGTTAGCTTATGAAAATTAATATACTTATTTTTTTGTTAATTTCTATATAAACCTTATGTTTATAATAAATGTAATTTATATTTACTTTATTGAAATTAAAACCATATTAATTTCAGATTTAACAAATGTGTCAAAACCAATCCTTAGTTGTTACCGAATCTGACAGGAACTGAGCCCTGCTGATGACCGAACCTGACAGGAACTGAGCCCTGCTGATGACCGAACCTGACAGGAACTGAGCCCTGCTGATGACCGAACCTGACAGGAACTGAGCCCTGTTGATGACCGAACCTGAACTGAACCAAACTTCTAAGAGAGGGTTCTATTCCCATCTCTAATTAGCACTCAATCGTGGTAAATGTAAGGTGATTAGCACCCACTGGTGCTAAATGTAAGGTGATTAGCTCCCAATGGTGCTAAATGTAAGGTGATTAGCACCCACTGGTGCTAAATGTAAGGTGATTAGCACCCACTGGTGCTAAATGTAAGGTGATTAGCACCCAATGGTGCTAAATTGTAAGGTGATTAGCACCCACTGGTGCTAAATGTAAGGTGATTAGCTCCCAATGGTGCTAAATGTAAGGTGATTAGCACTCACTGGTGCTAAATGTAAGGTGATTAGCACCCACTGGTGCTAAATGTAAGGTGATTAGCACCCACTGGTGCTAAATTGTAAGGTGATTAGCACCCACTGGTGCTGAATGTAAGGTGCAATATTTTCAATGGCATAAATGCACTGACATTTAAATCCATGTTTCGTTCCTGGTAACTAAACTAAGATCAAACGGTTACATTGTATTGGTCTGTCCCAGTGCTGACAACATAAGGCTCCTGACATGCATGTGGCTCCTTTGAATGTAAGATAGGGCTCTTTTTTTAAATTTAATCTACAATGACAAGAGGGTCCAAAAACATTTCTTAGCCAAAATAGAAATCAAAGTTTTAAAAAAAAATGGCTCCTCACAAAAACAAAAAGGTTGTCAAGCCCTAATCTCTCCCCTAATTGATGCGACTTGTAGAGCAAGGGTATTTCCAGTGCAAAGAGGTTACCAAGGATGGATTATGACATGGAATGGAATGATGGGACAGTGGGTATTTCACACTTACAAATGTTATCTCCCCCCCCCCCCCCCGCACTTTTTCCATATCCCAAAACTCCAGACGTGTGACAGTAACTTACTTTATGTTTTTTTAGCATGTTTTCAGACTCCACTAACGTCTGCTGGAACTGCTCCCAGAGATTGGGCAAATGAAGGAGCATAGTGGTGACCTGGAGATGAACAATGTTTTTTATGTGGCATTTTTTTATCATTGTGCTTTTATATATTGAAATAAGGACAATGTCAGGTGGATAACAATGAAATAAGGACAATGTCAGGTGGATAACAATGAAATAAGGAAAATGTCAGGTGGATAACAATGAAATAAGGAAAATGTCAGGTGGATAACAATGAAATAAGGAAAATGTCAGGTGGATAACAATGAAATAAGGACAATGTCAGGTGGATAACAATGAAATAAGGACAATGTCAGGTGGATAACAATGAAATAAGGAAAATGTCAGGTGGATAACAATGAAATAAGGAAAATGTCAGGTGGATAACAATGAAATAAGGAAAATGTCAGGTGGATAACAATGAAATAAGGACAATGTCAGGTGGATAACAATGAAATGAGGACAATGTCAGGTGGATAACAATAAAATAAGGACAATGTCAGGTGGATAACAATGAAATAAGGACAATGTCAGGTGGATAACAATGAAATAAGGACAATGTCAGGTGGATAACAATGAAATAAGGACAATGTCAGGTGGATAACAATGAAATAAGGACAATGTCAGGTGGATAACAATAAAATAAGGAAAATGTCAGGTGGATAACAATAAAATAAGGACAATGTCAGGTGGATAACAATGAAATAAGGACAATGTCAGGTGGATAACAATGAAATAAGGACAATGTCAGGTGGATAACAATGACATAAGGACAATGTCAGGTGGATAACAATGAAATGAGGACAATGTCAGGTGGATAACAATAAAATAAGGAAAATGTCAGGTGGATAACAATAAAATAAGGACAATGTCAGGTGGATAACAATGAAATAAGGACAATGTCAGGTGGATAACAATGAAATAAGGACAATGTCAGGTGGATAACAATGAAATAAGGACAATGTCAGGTGGATAACAATGAAATAAGGAAAATGTCAGGTGGATAACAATGAAATAAGGACAATGTCAGGTGGATAACAATAAAATAAGGACAATGTCAGGTGGATAACAATGAAATAAGGAAAATGTCAGGTGGATAACAATGAAATAAGGAAAATGTCAGGTGGATAACAATGAAATAAGGAAAATGTCAGGTGGATAACAATGAAATAAGGACAATGTCAGGTGGATAACAATGAAATAAGGACAATGTCAGGTGGATAACAATGAAATAAGGACAATGTCAGGTGGATAACAATAAAATAAGGACAATGTCAGGTGGATAACAATGAAATAAGGACAATGTCAGGTGGATAACAATGAAATAAGGACAATGTCAGGTGGATAACAATGAAATAAGGACAATGTCAGGTGGATAACAATGAAATAAGGACAATGTCAGTTGGATAACAATGAAATAAGGACAATGTCAGGTGGATAACAATGAAATAAGGACAATGTCAGGTGGATAACAATGAAATAAGGACAATGTCAGGTGGATAACAATGAAATAAGGACAATGTCAGGTGGATAACAATAAAATAAGGACAATGTCAGGTGGATAACAATGAAATAAGGACAATGTCAGGTGGATAACAATGAAATAAGGAAAATGTCAGGTGGATAACAATAAAATAAGGAAAATGTCAGGTGGATAACAATAAAATAAGGACAATGTCAGGTGGATAACAATAAAATAAGGACAATGTCAGGTGGATAACAATAAAATAAGGACAATGTCAGGTGGATAACAATAAAATAAGGACAATGTCAGGTGGATAAAAATAAAATAAGGAAAATGTCAGGTGGATAAAAATAAAATAAGGAAAATGTCAGGTGGATAACAATAAAATAAGGAAAATGTCAGGTGGATAACAATAAAATAAGGAAAATGTCAGGTGGATAACAATAAAATAAGGACAATGTCAGGTGGATAACAATAAAATAAGGACAATGTCAGGTGGATAACAATGAAATAAGGAAAATGTCAGGTGGATAACAATAAAATAAGGACAATGTCAGGTGGATAACAATGAAATAAGGACAATGTCAGGTGGATAACAATGAAATAAGGACAATGTCAGGTGGATAACAATGAAATAAGGACAATGTCAGGTGGATAACAATAAAATAAGGACAATGTCAGGTGGATAACAATAAAATAAGGACAATGTCAGGTGGATAACAATAAAATAAGGACAATGTCAGGTGGATAACAATGAAATAAGGACAATGTCAGGTGGATAACAATAAAATAAGGACAATGTCAGGTGGATAACAATAAAATAAGGACAATGTCAGGTGGATAACAATAAAATAAGGACAATGTCAGGTGGATAACAATGAAATAAGGACAATGTCAGGTGGATAACAATAAAATAAGGAAAATGTCAGGTGGATAACAATAAAATAAGGACAATGTCAGGTGGATAACAATGAAATAAGGACAATGTCAGGTGGATAACAATGAAATAAGGACAATGTCAGGTGGATAACAATGAAATAAGGACAATGTCAGGTGGATAACAATGAAATAAGGAAAATGTCAGGTGGATAACAATGAAATAAGGACAATGTCAGGTGGATAACAATGAAATAAGGACAATGTCAGGTGGATAACAATGAAATAAGGAAAATGTCAGGTGGATAACAATGAAATAAGGAAAATGTCAGGTGGATAACAATGAAATAAGGACAATGTCAGGTGGATAACAATGAAATAAGGACAATGTCAGGTGGATAACAATGAAATAAGGACAATGTCAGGTGGATAACAATGAAATAAGGACAATGTCAGGTGGATAACAATGAAATAAGGACAATGTCAGGTGGATAACAATGAAATAAGGACAATGTCAGGTGGATAACAATGAAATAAGGACAATGTCAGGTGGATAACAATGAAATAAGGACAATGTCAGGTGGATAACAATGAAATAAGGACAATGTCAGGTGGATAACAATAAAATAAGGACAATGTCAGGTGGATAACAATAAAATAAGGACAATGTCAGGTGGATAACAATAAAATAAGGACAATGTCAGGTGGATAAAAATAAAATAAGGAAAATGTCAGGTGGATAAAAATAAAATAAGGAAAATGTCAGGTGGATAACAATAAAATAAGGAAAATGTCAGGTGGATAACAATAAAATAAGGAAAATGTCAGGTGGATAACAATGAAATAAGGACAATGTCAGGTGGATAACAATGAAATAAGGACAATGTCAGGTGGATAACAATGAAATAAGGACAATGTCAGGTGGATAACAATGAAATAAGGACAATGTCAGGTGGATAACAATGAAATAAGGACAATGTCAGGTGGATAACAATGAAATAAGGACAATGTCAGGTGGATAACAATGAAATAAGGACAATGTCAGGTGGATAACAATGAAATAAGGACAATGTCAGGTGGATAACAATAAAATAAGGACAATGTCAGGTGGATAACAATGAAATAAGGACAATGTCAGGTGGATAACAATAAAATAAGGACAATGTCAGGTGGATAACAATAAAATAAGGACAATGTCAGGTGGATAACAATAAAATTACGCTGGCTGGGAAATTTTGAAAATGCTGAGAATGTATAATGTGGGGGAACAAGCTGGCTCCAGTTCTGACAAAAATAGTAAGAAGAGTGAGGGAGAAGGTAATCCATCAGTCATATTTAGACTTTGCTGGATGGAATCTTTATAGGATATAAGTACGCAAGTATATTTTGAGGAATGATTATTACACTGATATCAACGCTGAAAGATATCAACACTGAAAGATTACTAAAAGATATCAACACTGAAAGATATCAACACTGAAAGATATCACCATCTCAGTAACATTCATTAAAAAGAATGAAAATATTAAAAATATATTGCAAAAAATCATATGAACTATTTTTATGCAACACGATTTGGGGGCCATTTATTAATTTGAGGCAATATTTTAATAAGAATTGTAGTAACTGTTGTCCCACCTCACTAGGGATGGTGACCTCATACTTCTCCAGGATGACAAACTGTTCATTGAGAGGAGCAAACTTCTCCTCTGTGGTGGTCACCTCTCCATTCAGTTTGTCCCATAGGGCAAGACTTTCCCCCAGCTCGTCCAGGGTTTGTGGCGCTTGGGCAACTCTGAAATTTATGTAAAACCAAATGATGCAGTCAGTGAGAGATCCTGTGTGGAGTTGGATCAATGTGTGAAACCAAATGATGCAGTCAGTGAGAGATCCTGTGTGGAGTTGGATCAATGTGTGAAACCAAATGTTACAGTCAGTGAGAGATCCTGTGTGGAGTTGGATCAATGTGTGAAACCAAATGATGCAGTCAGTGAGAGATCCTGTGTGGAGTTGGATCAATGTGTGAAACCAAATGATGCAGTCAGTGAGAGATCATGTGTGGTGTTGGATCTGTGTGACTTATTGTTAGAACTAATTTGCCAGCTGCTGAATATGACTGACATCATAAATATTATTTTCCACAAATATTGACAAGCTTTTCTCTAGAGCTGGAGAGACCTCATCGCCAAACGCTATCCCTGAAATAAAATAAAAAAATTGCAATCACTTAACAAACTTGGGACTCTTAACTCTTGATTTGAAAACTTACTTGACTTTGTTCTCTTCCAGGTACTTGGTGATGTCCCGCAATGAAGCCGTGGCGATCTCGCTAAGCAGAGTGGTGAACTTGTTCTGCCACTCCTGACAGTGGCTAAGGATGGCGTACTTCAGAGGAGAGCAGTCCAAGAGGACAAACTGGATGTTTAGGATTGTCTCCTGTGTCTGAACATTGTTGGCCACTTCATTGTATCTGCACACAGAGTCAAGTCAACAAGTCAACTTAAAACAGTAAGGTCCAAAAATCAGCTTACAATAGACAAGTCCAAAAATCAGCTTACAATAGACAAGTCCAAAAATCAGGTTACAATAGACAAGTCCAAAAATCAGCTTAAAATAGACAAGTCCGAAAATCAGCTTACAATAGACAAGTCCAAAAATCAGCTTACAATAGACAAGTCTACAAATCAGCTTACAATAGACAAGTCCAAAAATCAGCTTACAATAGACAAGTCCAAAAATCCGCTTACAATAGACAAGTCTACAATTCAGCTCTCTACTCATGTGATAATGATCTAACCCAGTCAAAATATCAGTTGCATTCCTTTCACTAATCACTAAAGGGACAAATTCCTCAAGAGTGCCATTAGGCACACAAGACCTACCTGGCAATGTCAGCATCAAATGATGAGTTTTGTGGATTCAGTTTTTGATAACGTCGGATGAAGGCATCTTTCTGAATCTCCCAGATTTCTCTGTGGAGCACAAAACAAACAAAGCTCGCATTCCTTGTACAGCCTCACTAAATGGTAATGCAGATGATCTACTTTCTAATAGGTAATGTTGAAAATCTACTTTCTAATGGGTAATATTGAGAATCTACTTTCCAATGGGTAATGTTGAGAATCTACTTTCTAATGGGTAATGTTGAAAATTAATGTTGAGAATCTACTTTCTAATGGGTTATGTTGAGAATCTACTTTCTAATGGGCAATGTAGATAATCTACTTTTATAAACTAACACATTAACTATTTAATTTAAACTAATTAGGAGGAAATTAAACAAACCTTGAAAACAAAGTTATTCATATAAACCCTATATAAGCATTTTTTGTATTATTATATTTTATTTTAATATTGTAATGTCCCACCGGCTTTCACACCACAGATTTATTTCACCATTTCAGAAAAGAAAAGAAATTATTACGCACCAAACACACTAGCAATATTTGTATGAATCTCATTTAGCCCAGTTGGCGCGAATTTTATTTTGTAAAATCAGTGGCATCATATTTCTCTCATCTTCCCCATGAGAAACCTGAAAAAACTAATTTCTGGGGGTTCGGGCAGAAAATTTGACATAATGTGTTGTCATCTGCAAAAAGTCTATACGACAAGCTTCAGCTCGACTGGCTGCTTGTCTTATTCATATATTGAAGTAGGTATAGGATGAATGCACTGAGGGACTCTATTTGGTGGAGGGAGAGGACTTACCTACATCATCATTCCAAAGACATTCATTAAAAGTAGCTTCACTCATAGTAAGATAATGCCCTCCAGCACTCTTATTCAAAAATGACCACTCTCTTTTTTTAAACCTAAAAATGGCCTCTCCCTCTGTTCATTTTAAATGACCACGCCATCTTTTTAACAGTGAATGACCTTTGCCTCTGTTAACTTTAGATGACCTATCCCAGTGTTAACAGATGCATCCCTCATTTCATCCTGTCTGACCTGAACCCACCAGTGGCACCGCTCACCTGTATGAATCCCAAGTGCTGAGATAGTTCTGCAAGTTCTGGGCATTGCTCTGCATGCCTGCATTGATGATGTTCTGTATCTTTTTGATCTCCTCATCTTTGGCCACCACCTCGCTGATGTTCTGCAAATGGGAGAGTGGTTACTTGCACAGATATTAAGTTTGTGGTTAGTTCTTAATGTAACAAGCAGCTCAGGAGAAGGAAACTGACAAGGCTGTCAGCCTGTTAATATTGATGGAATTGCAACTGAGTCAGTCAGCCATCAGCATCCCCCCCCCTTTTTTCACTTGTTTCCCTAGAATCCCTTCCATTTAGATATAATGACCTGAGAGTCATCAATGTTTATGTTAAGATCTTACCTAAAGAGTTTTCGAAACATATACACCTGATAGCAAAAATGTACTTTAGATCCTGAATTAGAAGAAAGCGAAAAGAAAACCACAATTTTCTAAATCAGGCCTGCACAACTCAAAATGTAAGGTGGGCCGTAATACTTTATGAAACACTTCTGTGGGCCGAAAGCAAATAGGACAGAGGGAGAAAACTATTAAGAAAATAATAATAAAAAAGAATATTTTGATACTTCGCAGGCCGCAAAATGGATGCTGGCTGGCCGGCCGCATCCGCAGGGGATATGTTGTGCTGGCCTGTTCTAAATAACTAGGCTGATATCTTCTGATGAGGAAGGGGAGACTTTTTTAAATTGACACAAGATGGTGGAGTTTTAGCATATGACATTAAATTATTTTATTTTTATCAGTCTGTAATTTAAAAAAAAAACTTTTTAGCTCTTTTCCCACATTTTTACAATATTATTTGACATATCTGCAACAACGAATGTCAATCTAAACAGCAGAGCTGTGCAATACATTAACAAAAAAAATGTTCGTACCATATTTTATATTGCAACACTTTCCTAATCCCTGCAGTTTTAACTATTTTCGGTGTTGACACATCGGGACATTTTTTTTTGAACAGCGGTACACTTTACAAAACACAAGACCACCAAATGTTGATGGCAATTCATATTAAACTGTAAGATGATGCATGCGGGAAAAAAAAGCCAATTAAATATTTACATCTTTGGCTGTTTTTTTCTTTGTCAACAAATCTGGCAGCCGCTTGAAATCTGAGATGGCCTTGATGAGGTGGGTCTTGCCGATGTCACCCACAATGGTGGCCAGTTGTAAGAGTGTGGGAGAAAACTCCACCTGAAAGGGATCACATTTTTTAATGTGATTATCACTGAATGGTTCAATAAAATAAGAGATGCAAGAAATTGTTTGAAAAAAACCCCCCATCCACACAAGATTTTAAAACATATCAAATATGTACATCAGAAGCTATGGCACAGAATTGGGATATGTGCGTAAAAGATTGCCTTATAAAGTCCAAAATATCATTACATTTTAATAATGTGACACTAATTTTAAACAAATCATCATTGTAGTTCAGTGATGTGAAACTAATTTTAAACAAATTATCATTGCAGTTGAGTGATGTGACACTTCACCCAACAGAGCTTAAAGTGACAACAGAGCTTAAAGTGACAACAGAGCTTAAAGTGACAACAGAGCTTAAAGTGACAACAGAGCTTAAAGTGACAACAGAGCTTAAAGTGACAACAGAGCTTAAAGTGACAACAGAGCTTAACTCTTAAATATTCTTGGTTTTCTGCCATTTTTTTCTCTCTCTTTAGGTGCCCTTACAATCTTGCTGGTAGTTCAGTGAATAACATAGCAGTAATAACATGTCATATATCATTGAATTCAGAATTGAATTATCTATTATTTGATACCAATTATGTTATCACAGTTAATTATGTTTTTTATTTATGACCAAAAGTTTAAGGTTTTTGGTGTGTTAAATTATCGCAAAAATGTAAACATACCACAAACAGGTAGAAGCAAAAAAATAAGTGTTTAGTCCTAAGTTTAAATATTTATTATATTCATCAATGGCATCCATTTGTACAACACATATACAAATTTCAAGCAATTTTACCATTATTTGTATTAATTATGACACTTTTAATGATACTTCATATTTTTTTTTAAAATAGTGCATTTTTAAAAATTATTTTTTTTAATTAAAAAAAAAAAGTTAAAGAAAACCATGTAAGTACTTCATGAGAGAAATACAGTTATTATTAGCAAATAATATTAGTGGAGATAAACAATTTTTACATATTTTTATAAAAATATACCACATTGGGTACAAATACACATATCGGTATGACATATGACCACTACTGTTTCCCATAAACAATGGCAGGACTATTTTATAAACCTAATAAAGATGTTAAAATTATACTATATCTTTACTGTAAGTAACCATTGCAGTTTTAACATGCCATTGCTGTGTTATAAACATTCATAGTGCTGCGGCAGAAACATGAGCAATTGACAATTGTCAAACAAAGTTTGTCACTGCCTGATTAATTCTACTGAGAAACAAAAAAGTAATAAAGCTACAAGATCTTTTTAATTATTCAAGACAAGCATTTTATCTTCTTCAGATTAAAATAAATATGACTATAAGCCTAACACTAGAAAATTAATTAAAATGAAAGAAGAAGTCTCTTACAAGTCTCAGCCGCTGTTTTTTTCTTCTACTAGTCATTTTGTTGTCCAAATTAATTGTACTTATTCCAAAGCAGATATCTTTTATACACTAATTTTATTACATTCCAATCAACTAGACATCTCAGTTAGATTCATCTTAACTTACTATAACAACAGAACCATTTATACTGTTTAGTTATTGAATCTGCCAGGAGCAATCTTTCATATACAGTTGTGTTATTCATACCAGTATTGTGGTATATTTATGAAATGAGTATGTATTATTCTCTCCTGCTTCTCTTTATTATTTATTATGCTTGCTCCAGTAACATATTTGCATGCACTTACTTTTCATCAGGTACATATGAAATTAACTGTACCAGCTCATCAGTAGTTTACTATGTTTTTTCTCATATAAATTTTCTATATAGTTAAAGTTTGCATATTGGCCTAAAACAAAATATGAATTCCACAATTCAGTGAATAAACTCCTTTATATCCAGTAACAGATCACACAACTGGGGTCTGTAGGATAAGTCCAATGAATGTTTGAAATTGTGTTTATCAGCTGGAATGTCCAGTATTAAAAGGAAGTTGGCTTAGTTGCCATAACAGACAATGCAGCTGCAATTGTTGTGTACATTTACAAATCATCTCAAGCCTTGTTGATGTAAACTGAATTTGAAAAGTGGTAGAGGTGAATGTACTCCTTAACTTGTCTTGTTCTGAACAGGTTTCAGTAGTAAGCTCAGGTCTTATGACAGGAATAGCATTTTGTCATGATGTTGGGTTGTCCAATATCCTAGTCACCACTCTGATACTGTGAAATTATAATCAAATATAAGCATTATATATAGGCTTAGGTCTTATAATTTTTAAAAAACTGAACAAAACTAAATACATTATTCAATTAAAAATAATAAAAAATCAAAATTAAGAGCTTTTTAAAATCCAGAATAAAATATAGACCTAAAAGTAATTGCCTCTTCTAAGCGTATCCAATGTAAACAAAGGAAATTTCAAACAACTATGCCTATAAAAAAAAATTAATAATAAAATATACACTCGATAAACTGGAATAATAAACAACTATAAATAAGCTTAAATACTTAATTTCAATAATTATGATGTCCACTGTTACAATATATCAATGTAAAAATATTTTTTTCCACTAATTCCACAAAATTTGAGTGCGTTTTGACCCGCCGTAACAAAGAAAAAATCTTACCGTTGATAGTGAACTTTTGATCTGGCGAAAATATACAAAATCAACCGCAGTCATGTCTTCTTCTTGTTTTTATCACTCTAGTATCACGTTTTGACTTTAAATATAATCGAAAACATCGTAGGAAGATCAATTTGGAGCCTATTTGTCACAGTGAATGCAACCAGCCTTCGGTGAAAATTTCGGGAATGGCAATATGGCGGACGATAATTGCGTCATCAAGAAAAAAAAACACGATGCTCGGGATAATTTTTTAAAATTAAAAGTCTAAATTTAGGCTTAAAATTGATATTTAAAAAAAATGTATCCAACAAATTTCATTTTACCGTTAAAAATAACTTTGGTATGTAAATATCTGACTAAAAAATCAATGAATAATCGCGCAGCGCTGATCGAATAGTCAAGACAACATACTTTGAGAGTTAAAGTGACAACAGAGGTTAAAGTGACAACAGAGCTTAAAGTGACAACAGAGGTTAAAGTGACAACAGAGGTTAAAGTGACAACAGAGCTTAAAGTGACAACAGAGGTTAAAGTGACAACAGAGCTTAAAGTGACAACAGAGGTTAAAGTGACAACGGAGCTTAAAGTGACAACAGAGGTTAAAGTGACAACATAGCTTAAAGTGACAACAGAGCTTAAAGTGACAACAGAGCTTAAGTGACAACAGAGCTTAAAGTGACAACAGAGCTTAAAGTGACAACAGAGCTTAAAGTGACAACAGAGCTTAAAGTGACAACAGAGGTTAAAGTGACAACAGAGGTTAAAATGACAACAGAGCTTAAAGTGACAACAGAGGTTAAAGTGACAACAGAGCTTAAAGTGACAACAGAGCTTAAAGTGACAACAGAGCTTAAAGTGACAACAGAGCTTAAAGTGACAACAGAGCTTAAAGTGACAACAGAGCTTAAAGTGACAACAGAGCTTAAAGTGACAACAGAGGTTAAAGTGACAACAGAGCTTAAAGTGACAACAGAGGTTAAAGTGACAACAGAGCTTAAAGTGACAACAGAGCTTAAAGTGACAACAGAGCTTAAAGTGACAACAGAGCTTAAAGTGACAACAGAGCTTAAAGTGACAACAGAGCTTAAAGTGACAACAGAGCTTAAAGTGACAACAGAGGTTAAAGTGACAACAGAGCTTAAAGTGACAACAGAGGTTAAAGTGACAACAGAGCTTAAAGTGACAACAGAGGTTAAAGTGACAACAGAGCTTAAAGTGACAACAGAGGTTAAAGTGACAACAGAGGTTAAAGTGACTTATCAAATTCAATTCTTTTCTAGTTACCTTGTCACCCTCCAAAACAACCTTTACTCTGAACAATGGATTGGGTGCAGACTTTCCATCCCCATTAACGGCCTTGGACAGCTCTTGTAGTGACCATTTGACATTTAACCTTTGCATAAATCAAACAATATTAAGTCAGTAAGGAGATGAGACGTATCAGTAAAATTTCAAAGCAAGCACAGATTAAACTTTCATTTCCTCTACACTTTTAATGCAGTTGTTAAATCAGTCTAACGCAGTAAGGTCAAAAGGTCAGAACTAAGAGCCATAAATAAAACCAAGGAGCCATCATAATTATAGAGTCATGACAGAACTGCATACAGCTTTCAATAATGAGGCTGGCAAATGATGTCATGAGGGGGCTGGCATATGATGTCATGAGGGGGCTGGCATATGATGTCATGAGGGGGCTGGCATATGATGTCATGTGGGGGCTGGCATATGATGTCGTGTGGGGGCTGACATATGATGTCATGCAGGGGCTGGCATATCATAACATGCAGGGGCTGGTATATGATGTCATGCAGGACCTGGCAAATGATGTCATGCAGGGGTTGGCATATGATGTAATGTAGAGTCTGGCATATGATGTCATGCAGGACCTGGCAAATGATGGCATGCAGGGGCTGGCATATGATGTCATGCAGGGGTTGGCATATGATGTAATGTCGAGTCTGGCATATGATGTCATGCAGGACCTGGCAAATGATGTCATGCAGGACCTGGCATATGATGTCATGCAGGACCTGGCATATGATGTCATGCAGGACCTGGCATATGATGTCATGTGGGGTTCTGGCACATATCATGTAAGGACTTGTTTTTCTAAAACCTTTTATTTAACCTGTCAAGAACTCAGGCAATTTCTACCACTTTAACATTTGTTTATTTTACCAACCTCCTTACATCCTGGGGATCTAAATATTTGATAAACAGCAAAGTCTGGCTAAATATTTAAATCTTGCAAAGTCTGGCTAAATATTTAAATCTTGCAAAGTCTGGCTAAATATTTAAATCTTGCAAAGTCTGGCTAAATATTTAAATCTTGCAAAGTTTGGCTGATCTGCCATTAAACTATTAAAAATTCGTTGTGTTAAATGATGAAAGTGATATTCTAATTTTTTTTTTTTTTAAAAAGGCAAGATGTTTTGTATATACATTATACAAGATTAATTTCATATTTCCTTATTTTAAACAACATATGTAGGTCAAGATGTTAGGTCACTAGGCTCACTGAACAACATATGTAGGTCAAGATGTTAGGTCACTAGGCTCATTGAACAACATAGGGGGATTAGATCCTATCTGGTCAATTTTAAAAAAATATATAACTAATTCAATTTCTTCTCAATGTTAACAGTGTTCTTAAGATTTCCATTGTCAAAATCCAAATTTCCTGTGAAACAAATCTATGTGATCCATCATGTCATTTAGGAGTGTACAGATCAATATCCCGAAATCAATTTGTTAAAAAAAATTTTAAGTATAAATCAATTGGAGAAATGTTGATGAGTTTGATGAGTTAATTCCAAGTCATTAATGTAAGGTTGCCTAATCCTCTTTATTTCTCTAGGGTTTGTTCATATCAAAACTTGCCTGTATGTTAATTCAAACATTGACCAGAATCTTATTCCACTAGCTCAATTAATGAAGAGATTTATCTTGGTGGTTCCCCAGATAGATTTTTTGAGAAACATTTACCTGAAAGCCTCTTCCAGCATCTTGTCCATCTTCTCTGTGTACCTGTGCCAGTGCTGCTGGACCTCAGCTCCATCGTTCTTGTAAACCTCATACGACTGTCTTAGAGTGCTGACAATGGACTCGTGGGTCTCCTTCAGTTTCTTCTGTGTATTTTCCCTGTGTTTGGCCTGAAGCATTGATCAGCACAGATTTAAAAATTTTTTTTTTTAAAGCTGACGATAATTCAATTTTAAGATTTACTGGAATTATTAAATACTCTGTAGACACATCTCAGATAAAACATTTTGCTCTCACTAGATCAGCGGTTCTCAACCTGTGGGGTCGCCTAAGACCACCTGAAAACACATATGCTCTATAGTTATGAAGTATACCGAAAGTAATTTTGAGCCTGGGGGTCGCACAACACGATGAACTGTATTAAAGGGTCGTTGCCATAGGAAGGTTGAGAACCACTGCACTAGATAAAGACTAGACGACTTTTAGAAACTGTTAGAGAAATTTGTGAGCCACCAATAAATCAAAGTGGGTGGATCAGGTCAACTTATTCGTGGGTGGATCAGGTCAACTTATTCGTGGGTGGATCAGGTCAACTTATTCGTGGGTGGATCAGGTCAACTTATTCGTGGGTGGATCAGGTCAACTTATTTGTGGGTGGATCAGGTCAACTTATTCGTGGGTGGATCAGGTCAACTTATTTGTGGGTGGATCAGGTCAACTTATTCGTGGGTGGATCAGGTCAACTTATTCTCACTGACACTTAAAAATGCAAACCGTCCGGAGCTATCATTTACCAACACATTTATCAGCTGCTTTTAAAAAGGATTATTTAGCATGTCAACAAGGGTAAACGTTCTAGCTACTTTCAATTCATGTAACTTTTTTTAAAACAAATAATTTTTACACAACATTTAGTTCTTGATGAGTTTCCTTGGAATGTTAAACACAGAGAACATGTTGGCATGTTACAGTTAGTCTCTTAATATGCTTGGTGAGCACTTGGGAATACAACCATTTAGGTTGTCTGAACAAGACTGACTGAACAAAATTGACTGAACAAAACTGACTGAACAAAATTGACTGAACAAAACTGACTGAACAAAATTGACTGAACAAAACTGAGTAAACCAGGATCGAACACCTTCGGTCCCTTTATGCGAAGAGTCATAACTAGCCAGTGACTCACCTGATCTTCATCAAATTGAAGATTTTCATAAACAACTCTTGAGTCAATCTTCACCAGCAGGAGCTCACTGATCTTCACACACATCAGAGAGATGTTCTGGTTGGCTTGTTTGTAGCCATCCACAACAGACTGAAAATGTTTGAAAATAACAATAAATTAACTTTGAGAAACTGGGCAGCTGCTGTTGTATCACGTCATGACAGCATCTACAATGGCCTGCACTGATAGAATGATAGTCATGATTGCATCTGAAATGGCATGCAATGATAGAAATGATAGCATCTGAAATGGCATGTGTTGATACACATGATTGTCATGAGAGCATCTGAAATGGCCTGCACTCATAGAATGATAGCCATGATAGCATCTGAAATGGCCTGCACTCATAGAATGATAGCCATGATAGCATCTGAAATGGCATGAGTGGATACGCATGATAGTCATGATAGCATCTAAAATGGCCTGCACTCAGGGTACAGTAAATCCCATCAAGTAGGAAACTAGTTTCTTTAAAAGAGACCTTATATCTAAGAAACTAATTGTTCATATTTCATAAAGCCTGCTTTATTGTAACATTGTCCACTTACTTGAATGCTGCCACAATGAGTACGGCACTCATGGATGAAATAATCCACAGTGCCTTTGGATGCCCATGTGAGTTTAGTTAAACCTGGATGAATGCGCTTGTCAAGGAAACGAATTCTCTCTCTGAACAGACCTCTCTCTTCTATTGAAAGAGCTGCAAGTATTCTGGATGATTTGGGTGGATGACAAATAAAATATAATGGAAGAATAATGTCCACAATAAAAAAATATAAACACAATCTCCAGAAAAATCAAAAGAATTTAAACTTTTGTTGAGAGTTGCCAAGATTAAAGCAGAAATAGCACAAGTTTACGTCTTTTGGGATCATATATCAAATGATGAAGCACATTGAGTTTTCTTAAGTCACCTGTTGTAATCTCTGACAACAAGCAGCACATTTTCTTTCAGGAATCGAAGGTCGTCTTTCTTGGAGTAGACCTCCACCATGAAGTGAGGCACCTCAAACACGAGCCTCTCCCAGTAGTAAATCTCTTGGAACATCTTCAGCAGCTGCCTGCCAGATTGACAAGACATTATCTATGAAATTTTTTTGGTATTATTTCTACATCTCATATTTCATGTGCAGCATGGTATATTTAATTTCGGTATCATATATTAAGCCATATTTTTAAAATTATGTTTTTAATAACAATTCTGATTTAAACTGTTTCTTACCTTTTTTAAAGAAGATATTAATTTTTTTTAAAAAATTATAGATCCTAATTTAGCATATGAATATGGGCTACGTAGCTAGTCTGTGTGGTTGCCGCCTACTTTAACCCCTTTGGGTTGGTTCCAAAATCATGTCTTGTTTTTAAACTCGATTCCAATAAGTTAACTAGGTTTAATTAAAACAGACCCAATAATATAGATTTTAAAATAAAATTTATAATTTTACTCTCAATAATTTCTTTCCTCTTAATTCACGGTAAAGTCATCTGGTCCATGTTTACTCCGCCAAACCATGACAACAACAAATTATATGAAAAGTAAATGATTCTCACCAACCCAATATACTCTTTTCTCCCCGAAAATAAAAAGTTTTTGGTTTGTGAATGTACCTTATATAAAACCAAAAGACTAATGAAAGATGAATAACTCACTTGCTGAAGTTCAAGTCCAGCATGGGTGGTCTTTCATGGCTGCGACACATCAATGGAGTGTCAAGAAGTTTGTGTGGCTCCTTAAGAAAACAAAACCAAATTTAATGGTGCATAAACTTGGAAGGTTTTTAAAAAAGTTGAAATTTCAAAAGATCTTACACAGAAAATTTCTAAAGATCTTTTTAGTTGTTAATAGAGTTTTCTTTTTTTTTAAATGCATTGCAACCCTAATTTAAATTGTGCATGTTAAAAATAAAAAATAAGTGTTAGAGATAAACCAACTTATTCAGAGCAAAATTAATTTTACAACTATATTTTTCATGAATTAACATTATATTTTTTCTTTGGCTACTTTTTTTTCAAATTCAATTCAGCATGAACTTTCCTTAGCCAGCTTAACATTTTATGTTTTCATTTGAAATTAAAAACAACTGAGTAAGAATAAGGGTAATTTAGCCTTTTGAATTTATTTTTTTTAAAGCGAAATCGTATGAATAAATTACACTGTAATAAATATTGTAGAGTTCATTTAGAATAAGACAATGGTTTATAAAAAATTTAACTACATTTCTAAATATGACATCCCCCAAAAATGATACATCCACAACAAGTAGAAGACAAACAACTTGAAAGTAGTAAATAAAGGAAGCCTAAATTTATATAGGTTATAAATCAAAATATGATTGTAAAAATATTTTACTCTATGCATCACAATAATATGGTCTGTGTAACTACCGAAATCAAAAGTTTACCACTTCTTAAGAGTCAATGTCTCAAATTGCACTTGTTATCATCAGCTAAGAATTAAGGCAGATGTAATGTTGTGTAGGGCTGAATAATGACTAGTTTATCAGCTAAGAATTAAGGCAGATGTAATGTTGTATAGGGCTGAATAATGACTAGTTTCAGCACAAAGCTGAAATATAAATAATTAACATTTGTATTATTGTTTCCCTGAAAAGTTTTAGGCAATTATGTTAAGATCCTTAATCAAAACAAGTTTTTGATACTTCATTCATGATTACTATCGCCAACTGTCTTCATTCAATCCCATTTATAGAATCGATTGCCAACTTGCAAATACATGTGAAAATACATCTTCAAATTATTATTTAAAGAGATCAATACATTGAAAAGATTTAAAATAAAAACGTATGATCCCAAAAGAAATTGTTTTATGAAACAGAAATGTTAAGTTGACATGTTTCAAATAAAATAGTTTGTTTTCAGCAGTTCTTCTGTATGTTTTCGGCTAATAGAAATTTCACATTTTTACCATCTATAAGTTGGACTCAAAATACATTAATTATGAAAATATGTTTGTATCTCTTGTATAAAGACTGTTATTATTTCTAAATTGTAAAAAAAAATGGATAAGTTAAGAGCTAATGAAAAGACAAGCTATTATAATGCAGAAAAGTTTAAATAAAGATGGAGAAAAAGAAAAGATGTACATTGAGACAACATGTATATGCATTGAACAGACATTTTTCAAATTACTATTTTAAAGCAGATATTGAACACATTGATCTGAGCATAAATGTGTCTGTTTTTTTAAACATCCACGAAAATCCTAGAAGTAATAGTTTAATTCTTTTAAAAATTAAGTGAAGAAATTAAGAAATATGTTAGTGAATGTTAACATTTATTTTAGTGAGTTTTAACAAATATGGTAGTGAATGTTAACCATAAATTTGG
The DNA here is from genome assembly GCA_964017045.1 of Omphiscola glabra. Classification (NCBI taxonomy): domain Eukaryota; kingdom Metazoa; phylum Mollusca; class Gastropoda; family Lymnaeidae; genus Omphiscola; species Omphiscola glabra. The sequence continues at coordinate 3,809,558 of OZ024809.1, read as the reverse complement.
ATTCCTGGGGGAAAATGTCCAAAATGTAAATTTCTCTGCTCTCAGCAGGAGCTTTCTTTCTTATAATTAATGTGTTGGTCAATATTATTCGTTGTATTATACATATTTTTTGTAATCCTACATGTTAATTGAATGACTTTTAAAAGTATGTGTTATTAAACTAGAAATTTTAAAAGATATAATTCCCCAAAAGCTATTGATCAAAGTTTTAATGTTGTGTTATTTTAGGTCCAAGTTTTAAATAGCATTTTCCACCAGGACATCCAAATGTACACAGTGCCAGAAACAAGAGAGTTCTTTAGTGTGAGAAAAAGTTAAACTTACATGATCCTGTAGAGAATGATTTGAATGGGGATAACATTGAAATATGTTGATCATGCTTTTAATGCGGATTAATTTAATTTCTAAGTCCAAAGGTCAAAGGTTAGTATTATCAGCACTCCAGCATTACCAAACACAAATGGAAAGAGTTGCAAAAAATGTACACAAAATTTGTTTTGTTCTTGGCTCCTTGGTCTGCCCAGACTAGGTTCATATTTATTTCATGATATTTATTTCTTGTAAAGCGCTGCTCCATGTTTATCTTTTGTAAAGCACTGCTCCATGTTTATTTCTTGTAAAGCACTACTCCATGTTTATCCTATCAACTTGATCATATGTTCCATATATATGCTGACATGTGTATTTCTCAAAAACAAAATGCATTCCCGACTTACCGGTGACCAGCAGATTCATGTTTGCTCAAAATTTTCATGAGCCACAGATCAACCCAATACTTGTAACAATAAGCCTGTGAGTGACTTTATGTTTTAGCTTGTTTTCATGAGCCGAAGATCAACCCAATACTTGTAAAAATAAGCCTGTGCGTGACTTTATGTTTTAGAGGCTAAATGATCAGCAACCACCTGACTTAAGCCAAGGCCTTAACTCTGGCAAAAATGATTGAGAAATGTGAAACTGAACTTCATGAGATGTACACACTGCAAATTATTCTGTTAAAAAGAAAGAAAAAAAAAAAAAAAAAAGAAGAGGCTTTCTTACTTTATCCACTGTCAAAGTCCACTCATAGTAAGTTTTGCGGATGTACTCATCCAGGGCTCCTACCAGTGACTTGAACTGACCTCTAACCTCTTCACCTGAACCAATCGAAGGCAGGAAGTGAGCCCGGTCAAGAGCCTAAGGGAAGTTGTAAATAAAATCATCTTTAGCTCCTGGCCACAATCAGATTAAAAATTTGAGCCAAAAAAAACCCAACAATAAAGGAAGGTGTCATTCATGCCCCCCCCCCCACCCCCCCACCAACCCCCCCCCCCCCCCCCACCAACCCCACCAACCCCCAGATTGCAAAAATCAACACAGAATTTCTTCATTGGAATTACTTCAAATATTTTATAATGAAAGCCGACCTTTGTACCCTCAAACTCTTAAAATCATACCATGTCATCACAAAATCGTTCAATACATTATCTTAATGGTAAAAAATAGACATACAGTGTATACATAATTTATACACCTCAAAATTGTACATTGTACACCAAAATCATAAGAGTAAACAAGTCTGTGAGAGCAATGATTTCAAAGATAATCCACATACTAGTAATGACAGTGTTAGCTCTAGCAGTGATGGCAAAATAACAGTCAGATATTGACAACTTTATCCCTAAGCTTAGTCACATTTATACAGGCAAATTCATTTGGGAAAAGGTGGAACATCTGGATCCCATGGACTTAACCCAAAAACATTTATGTTTGTGTGTGATCTTGGATATTAATTAATTTAAAAAAATTTAATAACTTTAAATGAAAAGGAATTTTTGAACTAATTCCATGCCTTTCCCTTTGTATTTTGTATGAAATAAATTTAAAGGTAGGGAATGAAAGAATTCACCAATATCACAATTTTCAATATAAGTAATTATAACTTGACATTTTCTGAAAGAATTTTGCTTCTAGTATCTCAAAAATATGAGTTTATGATAGTTTGAACAATTTATGGCATATTTAGTGTGGGTTGAATTCAGAATTTGAGTGCTAAAATTTTACTCACTCTGTAAAGGTTAAGGTCAATAGCAACATACTTAACATAGCAATAAATTCTTTTCATAGCAAAAGATACATTGTCCAATGTACTTTCAGAAGATGTATACTTGTAAGGGTCTCTGAATTCATTTAGTTTGGAATTTTTGTCCTTTTTGACAAGCATATGAACATGCTAGCAATGGCTTGATGCTATAGAAAAATCTTCCCGACAGTTATAAGCTTAAACATATTTTCCTATAAGAAAAAATATCAAAGAAACTAATGCAAGTTAGGGCCATATTTTAGACACCACTCAAAACACTCACATTCATGCTCTTCTGAACTCGATTCTTGAGCAGCCTGGACCAGTGGGCGGAGCCTGCGTACTTGGGATGTGAAGGTGACAAGGCTTGGTCCTTGTTGGACAGTTCTTTCTTGACAGCATTGAGCTCATCATTGAATAGACCGTAGACCTCGACTGTCTTCTTGTCAATGGTGCGTCGGACAGCCTGGAGGAGAATAAGGAAAGCATCTTGAGAGCTGATTTTTTAAGAGACGTGAAATGGTTAAAATTGTGAATGGTATTATACTGACCAAAACTTCATTTACCCATAACTCTTTACCTACTGGATGCCTTCAAATAAGATGCTTTCTGGCAGAGTACTGATATCTGTATACATGTGTATATTAGGGTGGTCCACAGTGTAGAGTAAAATTTAAATTTTCAATGGTATGAAATGCCCTCCCCCCACCCCATATGTTCTACTATATCATTCAGAACAGGGGCATCACTTTTATAACATTGTGACCTCCCAAGTTAAAACACCAATGCCCTCCCCCACCCCCATATGTTCTACTATATCATTCAGAACAGGGGCATCACTTTTATAACATTGTGACCTCCCAAGTTAAAACACCAATGCCATCCCCCACCCCATATGTTCTACTATATCATTCAGAACAGGGGCATCACTTTTATAACATTGTGACCTCCCAAGTTAAAACACCAATGCCCTCCCCCCACCCCATATGTTCTACTATATCATTCAGAACAGGGGCATCACTTTTATAACATTGTGACCTCCCAAGTTAAAACACCAATGCCCTCCCCCCACCCCATATGTTCTACTCTATCATTCAGAACAGGGGCATCACTTTTATAACATTGTGACCTCCCAAGTTAAAACAACAATGCCCTCCCCCACCCCATATGTTCTACTCTATCATTCAGAACAGGGGCATCACTTTTATAACATTGTGACCTGCCAAGTTAAAACAACAATACTGGCATGACCTACACCAAAATTTACCAAGTCCAAGGTCTGGGTGGGAAAAGCTGTTGGCTTCCACCCATCAGGGGATGGGTGGGGGGTAGACGCCCATGCACTGATAAATGATGCATCAAACATTTGATAAATGACATAAGGATCACATGCACAAATGCTAGTACTGTAAAGAGAATAGGGAAGTATTTGTAACCACTCTCTCGTTATGAGCCAGTATACCAGTTCGATGGCTTCGTTACGTCTAGGGGTTATTCATTTACTTGAAACAAACCAATGCTTCATAAATCAAAAGTCTCTTTATTTTATGTCCTAGTCTTGCTGTCATTGATTATTTTATGTCCTAGTCTTGCTGTCATTGGTTATTTTATGTCCTAGTCTTGCTGTCATTGATTATTTTATGTCCTAGTCTTGATATCATTGGTTATTTTATGTCCTAGTCTTGCTGTCATTGATTATTTTATGTCCTAGTCTTGCTGTCATTGGTTATTTTATGTCAGCTTATTTATGCACAGGTCAAGGTCAGTCTATACACCAGTAAATATATTCAGGAGGCAGAGAGTTTAATTTTCATTATGAAAACAATTTAAAAAAAAACAAATACACTAATATTATATGTTTGTCTACTGGGCTTTTTATGCTTTTTCCATATACCCTTAAGGTAAAGGGTATAAAAAACCTTCACAAGAAGGAGACAAAATTATCCCAAACATCAAATAACAAGTACATTTTGTTAGGGACAGTTTACTAGTCGATAACTTTTGTAATATCTTTTCACACAGAATTATAAAGACCACTATAATTACAAAAACAACCTTATATCGTAATACCTCGATTATCACTGGGGTTAAGTTCCAAGAAGCCTCCCCCCCTCCCCAACCAGGAATTGTTTTAAAAAAACGCTAAGTAGGATTTATTTATATTTTAAAGCTACCAAACCCTTCACATGCTCTTATAAAAAGTTTTATTTTCATTTTAGTTTCAATTTTTAAACGCTAGAAAATGCTCAGCTTACCACAAAATTAATAAAAAATAATAAATATATAAAAATATTTATCCTATATACTGCAAAAGTCTCGTAATATAGTGAGAAATTCGCAGACAGTTCCTAGGAGAAAGCCCGCAAAGGAGCGAGGAGGGGAAATGCAAAGCAGCGGGGTATTACTATAGTTTGAAATGTAAATCAGCGGGGTATTACTATAGTTTGAAATGTAAATCAGCGGGGTATTACTATAGTTTGAAATGTAAATCAGCGGGGTATTACTATAGTTTGAAATGTAAATCAGCGGGGTATTACTATAGTTTGAAATTCAAATCAGCGGGGTATTACTATAGTTTGAAATGTAAATCAGCGGGGTATTACTATAGTTTGAAATGTAAATCAGCGGGGTATTACTATAGTTTGAAATGTAAATCAGCGGGGTATTACTATAGTTTGAAATGTAAATCAGCGGGGTATTACTATAGTTTGAAATTCAAATCAGCGGGGTATTACTATAGTTTGAAATTCAAATCAGCGGGGTATTACTATAGTTTGAAATTCAAATCAGCGGGGTATTACTATAGTTTGAAATTCAAATCAGCGGGGTATTACTATAGTTTGAAATTCAAATCAGCGGGGTATTACTATAGTTTGAAATTCAAATCAGCGGGGTATTACTATAGTTTGAAATTCAAATCAGCGGGGTATTACTATAGTTTGAAATTCAAATCAGCGGGGTATTACTATAGTTTGAAATTCAAATCAGCGGGGTATTACTATAGTTTGAAATTCAAATCAGCGGGGTATTACTATAGTTTGAAATTCAAATCAGCGGGGTATTACTATAGTTTGAAATTCAAATCAGCGGGGTATTACTATAGTTTGAAATTCAAATCAGCGGGGTATTACTATAGTTTGAAATGTAAATCAGCGGGGTATTACTATAGTTTGAAATGTAAATCACTGTAAGTATTGTCTTACTTCTCTTGTGGCGAGGTGCATGAAGACATCCAGCATCTCCACACCCCCTTCCACTGTCTTCACTGTGTCAAATGCTGCTGATATTGTGTTCTGCATCATGACCTCAAGGTCTTTCATGCCAGCTCGGAACCTGGGGATTGAGAGGTTTCAATCACAACAGTCATTAAAAGGAGAGGTATTTGATCCTTAAGGCTGATTATATATTTAATAAAAAACAATATTCATGTGTCAGGCAAACAATAATTTGTGCACTTCTAAATGTCATAATACACAACTATGATGTAAAAATGTTGTCAGAAAATAATGTTACCAATGCTATCAATAATATGTTACTACTGTTATCAACTAATTTTTACTAATGTTATCAAATAAATGTTACAACAGTTTTTGTAACAAAAACTAACTTGTTGTAGTTATCATGCCAGGATGTGGCCTTGACATCGAGAATGGTTTTCTTCTGGGTCCTCAGCTGTTGCAGGTTCTTCTCAAACTGGGCCTCAATCTCCAAAAGGCTGCGGACAATCTCTGGGCCTTTCTGACCAGGGAAGTGAGGCATCTCTGCCTTAGCACCATCAACCTGCCTGGCAAAGTGGAACTGGGCTTCACAAACCTGTCAAAAAAAACCAGAAGTCAATGAATTGCCGATGTTGTGGCGCAATGGAAGCGAACCTGCCTTGCAACCAAAAGGTAACAGGTTTAAGTTAGACAGACAGGTGGTCATCCCACATTGTTGGAAATATAGCCTAATGGAATGGACTCCTGGGGAGGATGTAAAATCTGGGTTTAAAATTATAATTTTTTTTTAAAGGCAGCAACCATCTCGATGTGGGTTTAGATATGAGATTTCCCATTACCCCAACAACACACACAGCAAAAAAATTTGTCCAAATAGAACAAACATGGAACTTTGTTTATTCCGATGATATGACAAATGCTAACTATCTTCCAATGACATGTGCTATTACATCTGCTATGACATGTGCTATGACAGGTGCTATGGCACATGCTATGACATGTGCTATGGCATGTGCTATGACATGTGCTATGACAGGTGCTATGACACATGCTATGACATGTGATATGGCATGTGCTATGGCATGTGCTATGACATGTGCTATGACATGTGCTATGACATGTGCTATGACATGTGCTATGACATCTGCTATGACATGTGATATGACAGGTGCTATGGCACGTGCTATGGCATGTGCTATGACATGTGCTATGACCCTTATTGACTATGGTCATCTTACCTCTAACATGTCTTTGCATCTCTGTATAAAGGCGTCCACTTGGGCAAAGATGCTGCTTCTGTCCAGAAGCCAACCCAACGTAGAGTATTTGTGATGTAACTTGGATGTCTGAGGGGACAAAAACATATGTGTGAGGGGACAGAAACATGTGTGTGAGGGGACAGAAACATATGTGTGGGGGGACAGAAACATATGTGTGAGGGGACAGAAACATGTGTGTGAGGGGACAGAAACATATGTCTGAGGGGACAGAAACATATGTGTGAGGGGACAGAAACATGTGTGTGAGGGTACAGAAACATATGTGTGAGGGGACATAAACAACATATGTGTGGGGGGACAGAAACATATGTGTGAGGGGATAGAAACACATGTGTGGGGGGACAGAAAAACATGTGTGAGGGGACAGAAACATATGTGTGAGGGGATAGAAACATATGTGTGAGGGGACAGAAACATATGTCTGAGGGGACAGAAACATGTGTGAGGGGATAGAAACATATGTGTGAGGGGATAGAAACATATGTCTGAGGGGATAGAAACATATGTCTGAGGGGACAGAAACATATGTGTGAGGGGACAGAAAAATATGTGTGAGGGGACAGAAACATATGTGTGGGGGGACAGAAACATATGTGTGGGGGGGACAGAAACATATGTGTGAGGGGACAGAAACATATGTGTGAGGGGACAGAAACATATGTGTGGGGGACAGAATCATATGTGTGAGGGGACAGAAACATATGTGTGAGGGGATAGAAACATATGTGTGGGGGGACAGAAACATATGTGTGAGGGGACAGAAACATATGTGTGGGGGGACAGAAACATATGTGTGAGGGGACAGAAACATATGTGTGGGGGGACAGAAACATATGTGTGAGGGGACAGAAACATATGTGTGAGGGGACAGAAACATATGTGTGAGGGGACAGAAACATATGTGTGAGGGGATAGAAACATATGTGTGAGGGGACAGAAACATATGTGTGAGGGGATAGAAACACATGTGTGGGGGGACAGAAAAACATGTGTTAGGGGACAGATAAATATGTGTGAGGGGATAGAAACATGTGTGGGGGGACAGAAACATATGTGTGAGGGGACAGAAACATATGTGTGAGGGGATAGAAACATATGTGTGAGGGGACAGAAACATATGTGTGAGGGGATAGAAACATATGTGTGAGGGGATAGAAACATATGTCTGAGGGTACAGAAACATATGTGTGAGGGGACAGAAACATATGTGTGGGGGGACAGAAACATATGTGTGGGGGGGACAGAAACATATGTGTGAGGGGACAGAAAAACATGTGTTAGTGGACAGAAACATGTGTGGGGGCAAAAGGTGGTCAGCATGCTTCAGCTTTTTGATAAAACTCCTGGCACATTATTGAGTGCAGCACTATAACTAAATAACCTCAATGAGACTTACTTTGTCCTAGATATTCAATGAGACTTACTTTGTCATTGATATTCAATGAGACTTACTTTGTCCTAGAAATCCAATAAGACTTACTTTGTCATAGAAATTCTTCCATTCCTCAGTAAAACTTACTTTGTCATAGAAATTCTTCCATTCCTCAGTAAAACTTACTTTGTCATAGAAATTCTTCCATTCCTCAGTAAAACTTACTTTGTCATAGAAATTCTTCCATTCCTCAGTAAAACTTACTTTGTCATAGAAATTCTTCCATTCCTCAGTAAAACTTACTTTGTCATAGAAATTCTTCCATTCCTCAGTAAAACTTACTTTGTCATAGAAATTCTTCCATTCCTCAGTAAAACTTACTTTGTCATAGAAATTCTTCCATTCCTCAGTAAAACTTACTTTGTCATAGAAATTCTTCCATTCCTCAGTAAAACTTACTTTGTCATAGAAATTCTTCCATTCCTCAGTAAAACTTACTTTGTCATAGAAATTCTTCCATTCCTCAGTAAAACTTACTTTGTCATAGAAATTCTTCCATTCCTCAGTAAAACTTACTTTGTCATAGAAATTCTTCCATTCCTCAGTAAAACTTACTTTGTCATAGAAATTCTTCCATTCCTCAGTAAAACTTACTTTGTCATAGATATTCTTCCATTCCTCGCAGCAGTCAATGCAGTCATTCAGAGATTGTTTACCACTGACAACAAATCCATCAAAGATATTATCCAGGTTGATCTCGGATGAACAACGGCGGATAATCTCGTTGCTCATCTGTCAGACATTGTGAAAAAGTATCATCAAAATATTTTTCTTTACTGGACAGATTTAGGTGTGTCACAAAGGTCACTGGGAAAAAACTGAGTACTTTATAATGAAACATATATTGACATAAAATTATCTAATATATTAGATTAAATTTTCTCAGACATTTGGCTCCTTCGTTAGAATTAGAATGGTGTGTAACAAAACCTTAATAATTCATTCCACTGAGTCTTAACCCTTTGAACCCTCGATCCCGCTTTATCGGTCTGCGCCTTAAAAATCCACAACCCGCCAGACCGATATATCGGTCTCCCATACCTTACCATAGATCGACAGTCCCTATGTAAAATGTGCTGTAAATACTGAGTTCATGGTTTATCACGTGACTTGGGAAAGGTCACAGTAATGGCCGCGCCCATGGTTGCATTGTTTTTGTTATGTTTTAGTCATGTTTTTCAATGTATAGAAGTGGTGAAAATGCAATAATTACTTTTCTCAAGGGCACAAACTAGAGTAGTTTTATGATAATGTAAATAATTTAGAGAATATTTCTTTGAAAAAGGAGTGAAATAAGTAAATAGACAATGATAGTGACGATCGATTGACTACAACTTCTAGTTCTAGTGGCTATCGATGTGTTGTTAGGGAATAAACTAAACAAGGTATACCCCCTAGTTCTAGCCTTGGCTTTTATAAAAAATCAGGGCCGTATAAATGACCTTTTACTATGACATTTTACAACATTTCTAAGACAATTTTATTTCTGTGATACATTTTATAATACTAATGGACTACTAACAGACACATTTAGATTGAAATAAATAAAATTTATTTAATTTTATAATCATTTGATTTTGTGTGTGTGTCAGTGTGTGGACATTTTTTCACAGGAGCCCAGGGGCACGGGTATTTTAGGCCCAGGAGCCCAGGGGATTGGGTATTTTAGGCCCAGGAGCCAAGGGTTCAAAGGGTTATGATAAAAAAGGTTATTAAAGGTATATCAATTATTAATTGAATTAATTAAATAATAAAATATACACATGTGCAATGCACTTAAATCAATCAATTACATCATCAATCACTTATATCATCAATCACTTATATCATCAATCACTTATATCATCAATCACTTATATCATCATCAATCACCTATATCATCAATCACTTATATCCTCAATCACTTATATCATCAATCACCTATATCATCAATCACTTATATCCTACATCACTTATATCCTCAATCAATAAGTAAAATTATTTTCAATTTAAAAAAGAAATTGATATGACATTGACTTTGGCCGCGTGACCCATTTCATTGTAAATGGTCAACAACTATTCATAAAACCACTTATAAAAAAATGAAAAAAAAAAATGTACAGAATTGGGGAGAATAAAATTGTGTTCTTTTCAATGCCAGTTTTGATTCTAAAAGGTTAGAAAAATAAATTAATCAGCACCTTTAATATAAAAATAAAATTGCGAAGAAGATTTTTGACAAAATTTTAATCTCTACCTTCTTTAGAATCCCAGTGAGTCTTTCTCTGGTCTTGTAGAAATCTGAGTTGACCCAGATCATGCGTATCAGGTTTAGAATTCTAGGCAGTAGCTTGGGAATGTCCTTGGGTTTGGCGTCTGCCAGCTCATAACATGGGTCTTTTAGGACACTCAAAAATTTAAGATTGCTCTCAGCCTGTCTGGAACCTTCCTGCAGAGAAATTATTTGTAAAGTGTAGAAGCACCAGGCTGATGTAAAGATCAGATCATATTATGGTTGTACAGTGAAGAAGTACCAGGCTGAAGTAAAGATCAGATCATATTATGGTTGTACAGTGAAGAAGCACCAGGCTGAAGTAAAGATCATATCATACTATGGTTGTACAGTGAAGAAGCACCAGGCTTAAGTAAAGATCAGATCATATTATGGATCATGAACAAGATGAAGAAGAACAAACAAAAAAACAGAAGTTGTATAAATAAATGATTTATTAAATTCCCTTAATTCTCATATTTATTTAAAATATTTATTAAAACCTATATTGTGTACTTAAGTATCATTTTGTCAGAGAGCTTTTCTTGTTCATTGGTGTTTGCCTATAAAATTTGTCCCGGGGCCATTGGTCTCTAATTGACTACAAACAATTGGTTATCCATGAAATAAGATGGATCTGAGATTGTGTACATAAAGCTTGCTCATCAGAGGATATTTAACTCCAATTTTATGATATGGGGTTGCACAAAATTTTTAATTTACAGTTATCTTCCTTGAAATTTTTAGAAACATGCCCACACAGAAATGTCAACTAGCAATAATCTGCCCTGACATTTCCAGAAATTAGGGAAGCACAAAATTACCACCTTCATAAACCTTGTCACACAGAAATGTCAACTTACAATAATCTGCCCTGACATTTTCAGGAAAGGTGCCACGTAGGACGACTTGGCCAGCTCGAGGATTTGGGTGATCTTCTTGACCCCGTCTTTGTCCAGCTGCGTTGTGATGCCAGAGAGGTCGGCACAGCGGTTCTTCCAGAACTCAATCTCCTCCAGTGGGCCAGAGTTCTCTGCCATCTCAAAGGCATCCTGGGTGCTGAGGACTTCTTTGATCTGCCTGGCCCAGTGGATCATGGAGGCTGAAATCAATGAAGATTAACCCCATCTTCAAATTATTCTCAAAAGCTTTTGGTTTGTCTGAATACAATGCCACCAAAGACATCTTTACTGACTTTTCAGGTTCAAGCATTTAATATTTCATCAGTTTTAGTTCTGTTCCTTAACTTCTGATGGTCTTTCTCACAAGTTCAGTACAACTTATAAATGATTACAATTTGACCTCTTTTGTTTTGTTTTGTTGTAATCAAACAAAGGAAATCCCAAAATTTTAGAATGTTTGCTTGAGGCTTTTTTGTTGCTTTTTTTCAGTCTTCACTTTTTAAAATCATTGGCAACAGCTTTTCTATGGTAGAAGTGAAGAAAGTAATAGTGTGGGAGAATGACTGGCCATGGAAACACCTGGCCTGGATTAAAATTAAGTATAACAATCAATCTCGCTTGAAAAACATATTTACTTTCCAGTCTTTGAACCAGTTCTTTATTTTTGGCAGCCTCCTCCAGTGGTATCTTCATCCCTTCGGTGGGGATGTACAGAACAGTTTTCCCCTCCAACTTCCATCTTGTGTCGGTCAAACTGGCCAGGAATCTGTGGAGCTGGGCTGAAAAATCGTTCTTAATACCTGGGGTTTAGTCAAAGAACTTTCAGATAGGCCTATGGCAGAGGATAATTTAAGATTGAACCCAAAAATGCACCTAGGAATGTGCTTACCCACACACTTAGAACTGCTCTACATGCAGTTTAGCATACACTTAATTTTATAATAAATCAACAAAGTAGTCTACCAATATTAATCTTCTTCACAATTTATTTGTATATTAAGCGAAACAACTAATACAAATTAATTTAAGAACCCAGAGTTTTTTCAATCCTAGCCTTTCCCTGCACTCATAGGACAATATGTAAGCACCTGATTTTCCTTGTTGATCCCAAGATGTAATAATCTGTGATACACAATATGAAAAAGCTAAAAGTCAAGTCTGGACAGCACAAGATGAAACACTCTCTAAAAAAAAAAAAGGTATCAAGGATACTGTCAGGCCAAGACCGGTTCTCAAAGAAGATGGGAGCGTAGATCCCCATCATGACTCTCAACAGGCTCTCAATGTGGCCTCCCTTGATGGATCCATACTGAACCTCTTTCAGGAAATTTAAACCTGTGACCACTTTGGTGTTGCTGGTTTTGATGAAGTAGCAGAGCTGCTGGATTGGGAATGTGGGGATGGCGTAGTCCACATTAAAGCCCCTGGACTTGTCATAGTAAGCCACCAGCAGCCTGATGGACTCATCCTCTATGAAGCCTTTTATGGTCTTCTCTTCCTCCGAAGTGAGAGAAATATCACTTACTCCATTCACAACCAAGCGCCTTCTTATCATCTCCATCTGATTGAGCAAATGAAATTTATACATCAATTTTCATTGAAATTAAAAACTTTAAATACAGTAGAAGTCCGATAATCCGGCACGTTCGGGACCGGCTCGGTGCCGGACTACCGAAAATTCAGGTCTCTCGGGCGGTGCCCCTTCTTTTTAGTGTAGGCTTTGCCGTAAAACAAATGTACTTTGTTTTTTTAACTACATACATACATAAATCGTAATTATAAGAACAACTAGGTTAATAATTAAACTACAAATACAGTATGCAAATACAACAAAGTTTATTTTACATTTCATATAATGTATGTACACGTACTGTAAAACATATTTCACTTAGATTTAAAAAAGTCACGAATGTCTTTTTGTTTTCTTGACTTTTGGCGTTTAGTATAACATTTATTTCTAATGATATGGAAATCAATCATTTCTGAAGCACTGTAGCTAGTACTAGCCTCAGCAAAAGAGATAAACTTATTTAGTGATTCTGCAGCTTCTGCCCAGCCGATTTTTTCCTTTTCTTCCGTTTTGGCATCTGAGTCACTGTACAGTTAGAACGAAACTCACTTTGTTTATAAACCGTTTCAAAAGTTACGTACATTCGTGTGTGATTAACTGTGCTGCACTGCACCTGTATTTGTTGTGACAGCTGAGACTAGCCGGCCGCTAATTGTTTCCAAACAATACCGAGCGCTTCCGGATGATCCCGAACTACCCCGAAAACTTCCGAATAGCTCTCAAGCGTTTTTATTTGCTTTAAAGACACACTTTTGGAGAAAACCAAAATTTTTACAATTTTCCGGAAAGATTCCGGACTATCAGGCATTCCGGACTGTTGGATACCGGACTAATGGACTTCTACTGTAGATAAAAGCAATTAAAATGGATATCTGAAGTTTAAGAAGGCAAGTTAAGATTCATACACTTAATTTACATGTATGTGCTTGTCTCAACAGCATTTCTTAATCACATCTTTAATTTCATTTCTTGAAGACATCAGTTTTCAGTAATGTTTTGCAGGATCATAGTTTGATGACTGAAAAAAGAGAGGCTATTGAATCCCAAACTGCAATAGGATGTGTTCATTTTACACTGTGAAACAGATGTGATTCTGTAACCGCTGGTTTATTGCTGTCATGGCAAGGTGACAATAGGTCATATTTACAAAAAAAGAGATGTATAAAGTGTTTTAATATTTTAAGGGCATGAAAAAAAGAAATAAAATTTTTGTGTATGTTGCTAACTTGGCAAAGTGCATGTGATGTTCTGAAATCACCTGGGCCTGGCTCAGTAGTCCCAGGTGATTTTGAAAACCAGCCTGTTTGGAAAGAGGGATGCACTGAGCTTTACAAGAAAAGCTTTCAAGTTGATATGATGCAGAACGGTTATGCAGCCTAATTAAGATGTTTACATAAAATTATCATTTTATAATGCAGAACGGTTATGCAGCCAAATCCTAATGTTAACAAAAAATTATTATATGAAGGTTATGTAACCAAATGCTAGTGTTAATTATCCCATTCTACATACGGCATCTCTCTCTGGTTGCTCATCTGGTATCAGCTCTGCAGCTCTAAATGCTTCAGAGTCCTGATCTGCCGATAAGACATCTTCCAAAATATTTATTTCTGGTATACCTGTCAGATTAAACATTCCTTTTAGATTTCTCTCAACAGTTTCAAAATATCGTGTGAAAAATAACTTTTAGAAAATAGTTCCTCACCCATGAAACAATTATTTCCTAAACGAATGTTTATTGTTAGCTCCCCTCTCATACTATTCTCACTCTATTGAAGGTAACCTCACTCTTACCTTTCTCATTCTCTGTATCCACATCTGTGAAGATAGTAATGAAAATGTATCTCATGACATTAAAGTTGCTTAATTCTAAATTAGTAAATGTGTATTAAATAATTTCTTTGCAATAATAAAATTTTATAGAACGTTAGGTTAGGGTTACACTTATTTAGAATGATGGCTCTATAAGTATAATTGCACTCATTCAGTATTTTTTTTTTTAATGGGTCACACTGGAAAATTGTTAAGGGACATTTGTACATAAATCAGAGATTTTACGGTAGTTAATATTTTCACAGTGCCAATGATATAATAAGACTTATTTACTATAAATTTATCAAATCAATTGAAACTATACAACGATAAAACTTCATTAAAAACTCACATCCTAAAGATCCATCTTCAGTCCTTTCACTGTCTACAGTTGATTTTCGCCTTCCAGATTTTAAAGGCTTTCTTTGTTGTGATTTTGTCGACTTTGTTGATTTTGCACTCATGGTATCATTTACAGACTATTTGAAATTTCTGTAATTGGAATGGAGCTAAAAAATTGGATTATTCAGAATCATCTTAAATTTAAATCAGGGGCTCTTAACCTTCCTGCAGCACTGCAGATCCCCTTGATTTTAAACATATTCAGCACCCACATTTTTATCTCAAAAGATATTTCCCGCACCCCAAACCATAAAAAAGCAAATAAAAATGCAGATAAACCTGATTTTTTGGGTTTTCCTGCTCTGGTTAAGAACTCCGGTCAGTGTCAAATGATGTAACTCAAACAGTGACTGTACTTATCAGAAAGTAACTAATTAACGTATAGTGTAACTCTAAAATCACTAGTGTAGTAGTACCTATTAGTAGTGTAATAGTAGTATCATTAGCATTAGTATTAATTAGTAAGATTATTCACTATTATTCATGAGAAATTTAGTTTATTATAATTATAATTAATTAACTCTCTAAGACTCTCTATTAATATTGACAGGATTGACGTAAAGTCTTGATTGTAAATTGTGAAGCGTACTCAAACTGTAATCATTTTGAGTTTTTAATAATTTTAACAATTTTATGGTGTCTTGTTTTATCTCATCTAAAAAAATTGAAAAAAAGTAATCAACTGTCACTGTCGCTGTAAGTAAACTTTATTCTAATTCATTAAAATGAATATTTCAATTCATTGTAAATTTAAGAAGTGTAGGCTAAACACAAAAATACTTACAATTTAAAAAAAAAAGTAATAGTTACTAATAAATCATTCCCGAACTTTAAAATCATTTAGCTTAAGAAAATAAAAAGACATTTTAAAAAAGTTTCAATATTTATCACAGTGAGCATCGTTCAGAAATATTTTCTTTAGTGTCTTGACAACACATATTTGCGCATGCGCTTTGAGCACAAGGATAACGGTGCAAGTTACTTTTAACTACCGGTACATGAACATTAGCGAACATGTCTTCTTGGCATAGGCTTAAGGTTAAAATAAATTAATAAAAATTACTTACATCCAGCGCTTTAAAAAAAAAAAAGGAAGATTAAAATGTTTGGCTAATGTGCTTCTGTGGTCCCTCATTGGGAGTCACTGCCCTTTGTTTATGGTAGATTTAGGGTTCGGGTTAGGGTGAGCGATAGAGGTACCAGTAGCGTGCAATTACCAAATGTTTTGTTCCTGTCACTTTGATTGAGGAGAGAGAAGAGATCGAGGGCGTCGAACGAAACTGGTGGTAAGGTTTGTGTCTTAATACTATAGTCCTCTCACCAGAATTTTGTTTATAATTAAAATGCAAAATGAAGGGATTTATTTTGGAGTTGGCCTATATAAATTATTTAATTTTGCATAATTATACACTTAATGGCTAACTAATTTATTTATTTACTCTACGTCATCAATGAATGAATGTATATTAAAAATAATTTTTTCCGTTAAAATAGTTGTTCATTATGTAAAAATAACAACATACAATACAAACTATTAGTTTGATAATTAACCAATTTGCATTTACTAAAAACGTAATGATGTTTTTTTTCTCCAAAATTGACAATTTAAAAAAACATGTTTAATAGATTTTTTGGCTATTTAAAACGGGTATTTAAAAAATATTAATTGTACCTGAATGGTATAACAAAAAGATAGGTAATATTCCCCAACGCGCCAGTTATTTATTTATAGATGATTTATCTGAGGGAAGATGGAACAGTATACATTTCCAAACAAATGCAGATTATATTGAAAGGTTTATTTGGAATTTCAAAATACTATAATTTTCTTAATTTAAATGACTAAATAATGGACTGATGGTAACTTTCGTAAGACTCTTTGATTTACTTCCTAGCCCCCCCCCCCCCCCACCCCACCCATTAAAAAAAAATCCCTGGAATTTTTTTTCTTTCAAATTAACCATTTATCAAATGAAAATTTGTTTAAAACTACATGTAGTACCCATGGGCGCCCGCAGGTAGTGGCAAGGTGGTGCACTTGCCCCCCCCCCCCCCCCCCGATTGATTGATTAAAAAAAATTTAGACAAAAATAGACAAAAAAATGTATTAAAGTAAAG